>CM027407.1:3417213-3438690 GCA_015711505.1 Sylvilagus bachmani | reverse complement strand
GCACAGCTGCGTACGGAGACCACATGGAAACGGGGTCAACAATGGTATGGCCAAGAATCATGCCTCCCGTTGCTCAAAAATAAACGAAAAGGGGGAAATGTGGTGGAATGAGAAGGCCATGCCAAGGTGGCCACTGGCAAGCGAGCGTCAGTTACTCAGGAACGGCTTTGAAACCCACCTGGCAATGGAGCCTGCCTGGCAACCGGCTATGATTGGATGGATTTGAAACTGCCTGGCAACAGGCTGTGATTGGATGGCTTAGGAAACTGCCTGACAATAGGCTGTGATTGGTTGGAGCATAGACCGCCCCTTGACCAGATTGGCTGGTCTTGGCTATATAAGATGTTGTACCAACTGGAATAAACGAGTCTGCGGGCTGCTGGCCTCAAGCCCGCTTTCACCCGACTCCCGGGGTCTGTGTGTTGACTCCGCGCCTCTTGCCCCCACCACGCTGCTCCTCTCAGAAACTAATCCACTGCAACATTGTTGAGAAATCAACTGCAACATCAGGTCATTCATAAAAAGTGTGATGAACCACTGTCAGAATCTTGCACCAGCAGAGTAAATCATCTCTTAAGAAATTTATTTATTTATTTATTTTTGGACGGGCAGGATGTGAGCCATCCTCCACTGCTTTCCCAGGCCATAGCAGAGAGCTGGACTGGAAGAAGAGCAGCCAGGACTCGAACGGGTGCCCATATGGGATGCCAACGCTTCAGGCGGCAGCTTTACCTGCTAGATAACAGCGCTGGCCCCTATCCCTATATATCTTTAACTCAGCCTAGAGCTCCTTAAAGATAATATTACATAACCAACCTATCAAATTAGTCAGGAGGAGATTTAGAGTCAAAAATATGCTAAGAAGGTAGAGATTATTGTTAACAGGACAAACTAAGTGGGTGGCTAGGGTTACAGATACCACCTCCATCACAGAGATGCCCCTCATCCAAAAGGGAAGACAGTTAAGACAGTTCCCCGTTGAGAGGGAACAAATCCATCTGCAAACAATGGCCCACATCTCTTAAAAATATTCATAACCCTAACACACAGGAAAAAGTTTGCAAGCCTGTTTTTCAAGTAACACACCACTACAGAAATGGGCAAAGCACATGAACAGACAATACTACAAAGCACTCAAACAGGCACGAATAAAACTCTGGAACAAAACCTAATTGTACAACAGAGAGTCTACGAAGTAAACAGAAGACACATAATCTACAAAATAGAATCCTATCACAAGTATATTGCAGACAAACCTGTACTGTTGTGAGCGACTGCTCATGAAGCAGGAAAACAGCCAACAGGCTCTCGTTACAAATACCTTACAAAGACACAGCAAAATCGCAGCAGCCTCTCTACATTGTAGCACAACGCGCATCTCCTTGTGGGGCTTCTGTCATTTTACTGGCTTGTGTGTCTTACAGACTTTACCCATTCAGCATATATTGTTTTTCAACTAATGTATGTGAGTGAAATTGACATCTTGAGGTTTGATTATTGTTTATAGCCGGGGTGTATCCCCTTGAGGAACAGCGGTTTTTCTACTTATTACTTGCTGGATCCTTTATTTAGTGAAGTTAAGGTTAAGCTTGATTATAAATTGAAAGTTCTTCATTGTGAAAATTAAAAGGAAAGTGATAGGAGGAGGAGGAGGCTAGAGGGCGGGTTGGGAAGTATCACTGTGCTCTTAAAACTGCAGGGATGGAATGTGTTCCCTGTGTTAAATAAAAGAAGAAATAAAACTGATAAAGATTACAAAAATTAAAAAAAGATCTAAAGCAGAGAAACTGACATCAAAGAATTCAGCATAAAGAAGGGAAAATTTCCGTGCCAACCTTATAAAACTCGCACCCAAAGCACTGAAATGTTTTACATCTTCAAGAGCAGGCTGGCTCATTTTGGGCAAATGTCCTTACGTCACACGGACAGTTGCAGACATTAGCAGCTACGTCTGCCTGCGAAGGATAATGCGAAGAGATATCCGTGAGGAGCAAGGCTGGACCAAAATAAATAAATAAATAAAATCCACTTTCTTAAATGAGAGTCTCTGTTTGCAACTCCAGTGGCTGTCTTGCCGGAGTATCTGCTGTGTTCTGCAGTGAGCTGGGTTCAAGGGGCCAGGACCCGGAGCCCCCGGACTGGAGGGCGCCTCGTCGACAGTAGCGCATTCGGTTCACAGGCAGAGACGGTGTGATGGGCGCAGCACAGCCCTGGAGCGCAGAGCCGGCACGGCTTCCCGTGTGCGGGAGAACTGGAGCGCGCATTCCTCAGACCAGCAGCTCAGGCACCCAAAAGGCAAGACCAAAAGCTAAGCCACCCGCCTGTGCTTACTTCATGCGGATGCTGCAACACTTTGGTGCAAATTCCAAGGCCTCGCACAGCACAGATTCATCTTCTTAGGGTCCTGGAGGCCAGAGACCCAAGCCCAGCTTCAGCGGTGGACAGGGTAACCTGCCTCTGCTGCCTCGTCTGTCCCTCAGGTCCGCCTCCCAGGAGCACCTGTGCTGGCTGGGCTGCGGCCCCTCCCCCACCACGCCAGCTTCCCATCCCAACCTCATGTCACCCATTGTCCTCTGACCTCCTGTCGCCCCGTTGCCAGGATCCCTGCGATTAGGGCAGGCCACCAGATAACCCAACTGATAATCTGAGAACCTCCTTTGCCCCAGGAAGTGACACGCACAGGTCGGGGGTGGGGGTGGGACGCGGCCACCCTGGGCATGCGGTGGCATCGCTCTGCCCACTCTCCCAAGGCCCACATGGGCAGGGCACCACCTGCAGACACCCCATCTGAGTGCAGCCCTTCGGGAAGCCTTGGGCTGTGGGGTCACAAAGCCGAACACCTGCGCTTGTCTTCCAAGACCCTAAGTGGAAGGTGAGCCAGGGCCCCTGGTTTCTGGGAGGGAGAGGAACTGGGGCTTAAACCCGCGCAGCTTTCCCTGAGCCTCCAGTAAGCACGGTGCAGCTGAAAACTCACATGCTTTTAAAAACAATTACGGAGCATCTGACATATGGTGGATACAGATGTGATCGCCAGCTTTTGCCTTCCGAATGCAAATGATGCCTTTGATGTTCTCCGAGCCAGTGCCTCTCTCTGCCAGGAAGCCAGCGAGAGGAGACAAAGTCACTCCGTCTGCCCGTGCGCCCGGAGGCCTCCTCCTCCTCCTCCTCCACCCTAAGCGAGCAGGGAAGCGTCCAAGAAACCACAACAGCAGAAACCAATGCTGGCGACTCGGAAGCTGCCTGAAGGTGAGAGGCCCCCACCACGCCCCTAGCAACTGCCCCTAGTCCTCCAAGTCTTCGAGCGTCTCTGCCTCTCTGAGCCGTAACCCCTGGACTGCACAGTCCCCGGAGGAGGCAATGGCCTCCGGCCCTGGTAGGTTAGGAAGGGAGAGAAGGAAGGGGAGGAGGGGAATGCCTCCTTCATTCCCGCCATTGGACTGTCCCCTGCTGTTGGAGAGAATGACACCATTGCAGGGACCTTGTGTGACCACAAATTCATGGCCAGCAGCCAGAACGGCCCCCTCTGTCTCTAAGGGGAGTCCTGTTCCCTGCTCCCAGAACAGCCGCCCCCTCCTCTAGCCCCTCGATTCGATGGGCCCTTCATTCTCAGCAGCTGACTATCCCTTCACTTTATAAAAGAAAAGAGGGGCCGGCCGAAGCGGCTCTCTAGGCTAATCCTCTGCCTGCGGCGCCGGCACTCTGAGTTCTAGTCCCGGTTGGGGTGCCAGTTCTGTCCCGGTTGCCCCTCTTCCAGGCCAGCTCTCTGCTGTGGCCTGGGAGTGCAGTGGAGGATGGCCCAGGTCCTTGGGCCCTGCACCCCATGGGAGACCAGAAGGAAGCACCTAGCTCCGGGCTTTGGATCAGCGCAGCGTGCCAGCCGTAGCGGCCATTTTGGGGGTGAACCAATGGCAGGAAGTCCTTTCTGTCTCTCTAACTCTGCCTGTCAAGAAAAGAAAAGAAAAGAGAGGGGCCAGCGCTGTGGCATAGCGGGTTAAGCCTCTGCCTGTAGGTGCCAGCATCCCATATGGGCACCAGTTCCTGTCCCAGCTGCTCCACTTCCAATCCAACTCTCTGCCAATGGCCTGGGAAAGCAGCAGAGGGTGACCCAAGTCCTTGGGCCCCTGCACCCGGGTGGGAGACCTGGAAGAAGCTCCTGGCTTCAGATCAGCCCAGCTCCAGCCATTGCAGCCATTCAGGGAGTGAATCAGTGGATGAAAGACCTCTCTGTCTCTCCCTCTCTCTGTAACTCTGCCTTTTAAATAAATAAATAAAAATATGGGGGGGGGGGGAGGGGGAGCTAGCTGCAATCCTGTTGCCCAGCCCACCACCCAGGCTGCCCAGCTCCAGGGTCTGATCTGCTCTCTCCCCTGACCTGGGTGAGGATACAGACAATGGCTGCTGTGGCACGAACCCCCTCCTGCAGTCCTGTCCGCAGGGACCCCGGCAGCATCCCCGGAGCAGGGCCCTCTCTCTGCCCCTGCCACGCCCTGCCTACCCCACAGTCCCCTGAGGAGGTGGGAACCCCAGGGCGGGCTCCACTCCCCCACTGCACAAGCCGCCCTCACCTACTGCCTCCCCACCGCCCCCTGCTGGCTTTCCTGTTTCTCCCCTTCCTTCTCACTGAGCTTTCCCAGTCCTGAGAGGCTGGCATACTTAGGATTCACCCTAGGCCTCCTCCTCTTCTGGGGGACACCTGCCCCTTGGGACCCCCAGCACACCTGCTGACACCCCCATCCCTGACCAACCCCCCCCTGCAGCGGCCAGGCTCCTGCACTCCAGACCGTGCCCACGGGCATGGCAGACGCCCCGTGGGGACTCAGGCTGCCTCCTCCCCACCCCAACCCTGCTGTAACTCCAACGCTTCGCAACCCCATAGAGGCACGTCCACCCCCCCGCCTGAACTGGACTCTCCTGGGTCCCTGCACCTCTGTTCAACCATCTCTGCCCGGTTCCCTGGCTCCCTCCTCTCTCCATGAGGATCCTTTCTGTTCGCTCTCCACAGTCTCCGGTCTGTAAGACAGACCAGTTCTGAGTGCTTCAAGGAGCTGCCCGTGCACGCCCTTGGACTCCTGTGGTCAGGGCATGGGAGCCCAGAGGTGCAAGCTGGGTGGCAGAGTGAAGGCACTTGTTGATCCCAGCTCCCTCCCTGATGAATCTCTTCAGCTGGTTGCAACCATCCACCTAGGGTGCCTGCTGCTGGGTGCTGGGGACAGCCTTCACCCCTCTGGGTCTGAGGATGTCAGCGGTCCTGACACCCAGCCCCTGCCACTGTCACTGTCACTTTTGGAATCCCTCTTGACGCTCTTGAACCTGAGAGCCCCTCGTTGCCCACCATGTTCCTGCCTGGTGCATCCGAGTCCTCTGCACTCCAGCCCCACTGGCCATGCCCCCAGCTGACCTCGTGCCACGTCCTCAGCAAAGCACATCTTCACATCCGTGAAGGGCTTCTCACGGCCAAGGCTAGGTGAAGTCCCCACTGCGTTCCCAGCGTGCACTCTGGGTTCAGCACTTGAAATGCTGACATCATTTCCTGTCTCTCAATGCCAGCCCCTCAAGGGCAGGGACCAGGCGGGGTTACCCCAATCCTCCAGGGCTTGGAACACCTTAAGTGCTCGATAAATGTGCGTTGACCAACAAACTCATTTCTCCAACTCTCCCTGGCAGGCATGGGTGATAATTTAAAGTTTCATCCTGGCTCCCGCATTATAAATGCAGAATGGCTACACAAATAGCTTTGGATGACCTTGGGAAAAAGTGACATAATTTATTTCCAAATCCTAGAGGTATTCAAAACTCATCCTTCACTTTGACAGCCATGAGGTCCAAAAAAAAAAAAAATTAAATAAATTGTGAATGCAAGGGTACATACAAATGGACTCAAGGGCTGGTTTCCCATTAGTTCTATCATCAGGAGAAATTAATCTTACATAGCAGACCCAGGGTAACAGATAATGAAAAGCACCATAAATATTTGATTAGTGGTTTATTATTATTGAACTCTGTTGCTGGCTGACCACCTAACCAGATGGTCTCCAAGTTCCTTCTCTGTGAGAAAAATATCTTTGTCCTTCAACCTGGGGTCCCCACGTGGCTGTCCAGGTCAGCCTCTTGTGGCTTGGGGTGGCCACTAAGGAAGCAGTCCCTGTCCATGGCCCTTTCGTCACCCAATCGAGTACCAGCAACCAAGGGGCAGCCCATGGTCCTCCTGCCTTCCCGTCCCTCTGGGGGGCAGTCCTCCCCTCTGCTCCCCATGGTAACCTTTCATCCACTCTGGGGACCCATTCATTCCTGATAAGTAGGCATGATGTCCCCAGCTCTTCACCAATGCACTTAGAGGGGAAGCCTGGATCCTCGATCCTGACAACACAAATACACAATGGAGAGGAAATGCAAGTGGAGCAGAGAAGTAGCCAGAAGGACACGAGAATGAGAAGGTGGCCAAGCTCTGGCTGCAGACGAAAAAGGAAACCAGCTGGGGAATGACGGGAGTGGTGAGAAGGGACAAGTCTATTGCCATCCACCTCCTTCTGTTACCAACCCAAGGGGCATCTTCACATATCACATTCTTTACGTTGCTATTGAAAGTCGATCATAACTCAGGAGTCACAAGGGCCCTGGGCTACAGGTGCACTGGGTGACCTCCGCTTCACTCGGTTATCCGCTGCCCAGATTCCAACCCAGACCTGGCGTCTGCCAGAGCTCACAGCTACGAGCCTCAGCCAAAGCCGCTTCCTCTGTGAAGACGTCCCTCGCCCAGTGGCCGTCACGGGGGCTCCTGGAGCTGCGCTCCACTCATGACCATCTGGCTCCGAGCTCGTCACGTGAAGGCTCTGTCACGGTTCACCTCAGCGCAGCTTCTCTGCTCCACTGGCTCACAAGTGTTCGTTCTGAGATCGCACACACACACACACACCGCCAAGTCTCCTACATCAGCTCAGGGTCTGTCTCCTTGGAACTGACCTGAGACCCGAGCCTTGTCCATTAAAAATACTGAAGCAGTGGGGGTGGGAGGCCTCCTGGCTGTCCTTTACCCAGACTGCATCTGTACTCGCCTGACCTCAAGGAGGTCCATCCCCCACTAAAGATTACTTCTGATGCTGAGATTCTAAGTAGATATCGCTTCTATACAACCATTGGGTTTGTTTAAAGATTTGTTATTTATTTGAAAGGCAGAGTTCCAGAGAGCTCTTCCCTCCATTGGTCACTCCCTAGATGGCCACAACAGCCAAGGCTGAGCCAAGCCAAAGCCAGGAGCCAGGAGCTTCATCCGGGCCTCCCATGTGGGTGCATGGGCCCAAGCTCTTGGGCCATCCTTTACTGCTTGCCCAGGCCATCAACAGGGAGCCAGATTAGCCGATACTTGAACCAGTGCCCATATGGGATGCCAGCATTGCAGATGCCAGCCCTACCACCATGGTTATAATCTTAAAAGTTGAGAATGACCTTGGAGCTCAAACTTCACCTGCTATTTAGGATGGCTTGGGATCGCCTCTAGAGCACACCTGTGCTCACAGCACTCCCACGGCCTTGCAAAGGACCACAGAACCCTCCTAGGCCACCAGGTTCAGGTCCCCAACCAGTGCTCACTTCCACCCAAGGAGTATCCCTCACCTCTCCACTGGTCCACCCTCAGCACCAGCCTGATTGTCCTTTTACAAAAAGTGGTTTATTTTATTTATTTGAAAGCAGAGTTACAGAGAGAGAAGGGAAGAAAGGGAGAGAGAGAGATCTATCTTCCAACCACTGGTTCACTCCCCAAACAGCTGCAATGGCCAAACCAAAGCCAGGAGCCAGGAGCTTCCTCCATGTCTCCCATGTGGGTGCAGGGGCCCAAGGACTTCGGCCATCTTCTGCTGCTTTCCCAGGCCATGGCAGAGAGCTGGAGAGGAAGTGGAGCAGCCGGGACTCGAACTGGCACCCATATGAGATGCCAACATCTCAGGCAGTGGCTCCACCCACTGCAGTACAATGCTGGCCCTCGGTTCTTCTTAAATGACCTTATATTCCCCCTTCTCCTTGGAGGAAACCCTGGCCCTGTGCTGAGTCCGTCAGCACCCACCTGGCTGTGATCTGTTGGGATCTGGAAGAGATTGTCTCGGGTGCCCAGGGCAGCAGGGCTACAACCACAGCAGAGGTGAGAGGAAGCTGCTGCCCCATACCCCAGGGCAGGAGCAGCAGTCCAGCAGCGGGACAAGGGGAGACTGGGAGTGGGTGCTCCAGCGGCAGACCCGGGCGTAGTACAGCGTGAGCCTGGAGCTTCCGCCTGCTGGAATCCTTCCTTGTGGCTGGAGACACAGGCGCTCTGTGTCCTCAGCTCCAGCAGCTGCCAGTTGCTGGGGAAGGGCTGCTGCACTGGACGTACGTTCCCCGACATTTCCTTCTAAGGAGAGACTGGCCCCGTGGGGAATGCCCGCCTGCACAGAGAGGCAGATGCAGGCATGGGAAATCCTCAGCTCTGGGACCCCTGGGAAGGCACTAACACACCTGCTCCGGGCAGGCAGCACGTCTGAGGTGGCCACGTGCCCCACCTCCCATCCAGCGCATCCTCCTCCCGCCCACTGTGTATACTGATGACGCCAGCTCTCCTGCCGAGGTCTCCCACCTACTGCATTGTTGGAGGTACCTGGAATCATGGGGATTTCAACACTGAGGTTAGGAACAAGCCAGAGTATAAAGCAGGTGCCGACTTCTCAAATTGGTTACTCACATCTGGGGACTTCTTCATGGCTCAACTTTCTCAAAACTGGGAAAAAAAATCAGTGAAAGCTTGGGGCTGTTCACCTAAAAATACACAGATAGTTTAGAAGCACATGAAAAGATGCCCGGCGGTATCAGTCTTTAGGGAAATGCAAATTACCCTCATCGTGCGATACCACTTCACGCTCACAAGAATGGCCACTCTGAAGAGGACAAACAGTGCAAGTGCTAATGAGCGTGTGACCAAATCGGAGTCCTCGCACTCTGCCGGCGAGAATGTCAAGTGGCGCACCCACTTTGGAAAACACTGGCGGCTTTATAAAAAGTCAGACATACGTTTACCATATGACCCAGTCACTCTACTCCTGGGTATTTACTCAAAGGAAATGCAAACATATGTCCACACAAACACGCGTGCTTGGATTTTCATACCAGCTGTATTCACAGTGGCCAACAAGTTTTAAAAAATCCAAATGTCCATCAACTGGAGAATGAGTAACCAGAAGGTAGCCCACGCGTGGGATGGAAGACTGTTTGCCAACAGAAAGGGGCAGACATTGCCACCTCCTGCCACACGCAGGACCTCGCATGCATCCTGCTGCCCACGGGAAGCTGGTCCCAGCAGCGTGCACGGGCTAGGATCTCATCCACCCGAGGCACACAGGAACGGCCAATCTGTAACGGAAGTAGAGAGGAGTTGTCCGTTGGGCTGGGGAGGGGGTTCAGATGAGAAGTGACGGCAGACGGGCAGCAGAGAATGTTCTGGGTGGTTCTAGAAGGAGGTTGTGCCAACAGCCACACAACCCTGAGAGTCAGTGTCTCTTAGGCTATGCAAATTAATTACACCTCAGTGGAGATATTAATGGTGTGAAAAGTAGTGAAACAGCTGAGCTGAGCCCTGTGGCCACTGCCCCATGTGGCTCCCGCCCTGCCTGCGACCAGGGCTCCTTCCCATGGACCTGTGTCCCCCGCGAGCCCTCGGGCTTCTAAGCAGCCAGCATTTCCACCTTTGTTATGTTCACAGCAGAGTCCCCCTGACTGTGGTGACCATAGGATAACCCTTAGTGAACTGAACTCCAGAGGAACAGGGCATTTTCCAAGACACCAAAAAATCTCTCCAGGAACGCCTCACAACCCTCCTCCCCCAGATGGCTCCTCACAAATGACTCATGGAGCAAAGTGTCCAGAAAAAGTGTGAGGATGTGGGTGTGAGAAACAGACAGGACAGCTAGCCCAGGACCTGGGAGCCAGTCTGAGTAACCAGTGCTGCCCCCTAGGGGCAGTGTCCATGGCCGCTGTGCAGCCGGCTCCTGGTTACAGTGCACACAGCTAAACTCGAGGACTAAGGTGACAGCCAGAGGGGCTTCACATCTGAGTCTGGGTGTCACGGGCACCTCCCTGCAGGTCGACTTGGACCAACACAGCCTCAGCCCAGACAGAGCTCGGTCGTTCACCCTAGCAGACGCTCCTGGGGAGCCAGCATGTTACACCTGCTACACCCCTGGGACAGTGCCCAAGAAGGGTGGCATTGTCACCTTTCAGAGGAAGGTAAGTGACTGATGTTGTTCCAAGAGGTTCACGTTCCATGGACCTTAGGAGTGTACAGGAAGATGTCTGTAGACCCGGCCGGCCCTGGGGTTGATGGGTAATTCACGGATGGCTAAGGGAGGCTGGGTAGTGCTCCAGGACTCTGGAGACAGAGCTCCAGGCCCATCAGTGATTGGCCACCCCAGCTCTGACTTCCCTGAACCCCAGGCTTCTCATCTGAACAAAAGAATGATAACGGAACCCTTCTATGAGGGGCTACTGAGATGGCACTGTGCAATGGAGACGCTGTGTGGGAGACGCACAGTCCCAGAGGCCCCCACGAACCAGGTAACATAGGGAGGCCCCACGTGCCCTTGGTCAGGGTTCCCAGAGTCTTGCCCATGTGCACCTGCTGGCCAGGAGCGGGGTCTGCTGCCATCGCGCCTCACGTCGCAGCACAGCATGAGGCCAAGGAGAACGAAACAGCACCTGCTCGCCGGCTGTGTTCTGAACACATGCCGCCCTGTAGCAGCCTGGGCCATCACACTGCAGCTTGCTCTGCTACAAGGAGCATCACGTCCACGCCCCCCCTTCTGTTTCAAACTTTCGATCCGCCGAGAACAATTTCTGGCTTCACTCAGTGAGCGCGTGACACCGGCCCCTTAGCTAATGATGCCTGTTAAGTTTTAACTGACTTAATTATTCCCCCAAGTTCCCCACCATGAACCAGGAAGAACAAGTATATCAGGAAGAGATTCATGCTTCGCCCTTGGAGAGGGGGTGGGGGTCATCCCTCCGGGGATTCGGAAGGGGCTGGGAAGAGCAGAGCTGGGTGGGCCCAGGTAAGAGGGGCAGGTAGAAGCAGTGAGTGGAGAGGAAGGGAGACTGACGCAGGAGGAGACCCCGTGTGTGGCCCCGGAGGCGGAGCTCAGCTTCGGTCCCTTCTCAGGCCCGGTTCACTTACTCCTGTTGGTTCCTTGAGAAATAAATGTGCACCTGAAAGCTGAGCAAGGCCACGTGGATTACTTGAAGCCAACCCCAGGGAGCCGCCTGGGGTAGGCACCACGGCCACTGCGAGTCACCCTGGTTCTCTGCGCTCACTTCTTAGCCCTCGTGATTACACTTCTCCATGCCCACGTCTTCCGCAAGAGGCATGGGTGCTCCAGCGAAGAGCCTGCTCCGTCTCATCCCCCACTCCTGGTATCAAAGGGAAGAGGTGGCTTAGCAAGAGAGCGACAGACAGGGAGACTGAGAGGTGGCAGGGAAAGCCTTGTGGAATCGATGGAGCCTGACCGATGTCTCCATGGCACAGCCAGTAAAGCTGCCACCTCTGCAGTGCCGGCATCCCATATGGGCGCTGGTTCGAGTCCCGGCTGCTCTACTTCCCATCCTGCTCTCTGCTGTGGCCTGGGAGAGCAGTGGAAGATGGCCCAGGTCCTTGGGCCCCTGCACCCAGGTGGAAGACCCAGAAGAAGCTCTTGGCTCCTGGCTTCAGATCAGTGCAGCCTGGGCCATTGCAGCCATTTGGGGAGTGAACCAGGAGATGGAAGACTTCTCTCTCTCTCTGCTTCTCCTCTCTCTCTGTAACTCTTTCAAATAAATAAATCTTTAAAAAAAAAGACCTAAGAGGAGATGGAAATAACAAAGAGCTCATTTGCATGAAAAGCACAAACCTTTATTTTGTTCCACAAAAGGCAGGGGCTGGTTTGCTTGAACCTGAACCCACTTCTCTCTGCCCTAAAGACCAGGGTTGGGCACTGAGACTCTAGGAGACCCAATTTACTGTCATGAATCTAAATGGCTGTGGCGCCTGGAGACATGGGGATGAGGCAGGCCCAGTTTCCTGCCTTTCCTTGGTCATTTGCAATCCTCCAGGGGTCACAGACGGAGCTGGAACTCACTGCTGCAGCCAGGCAACCACACAATGCCCAGGAGGAGGCAGGGAGCCAGGGCGCTGAGAGAAGCACACGCGGTCCAAACGCAACTGGAGCGTGCAGAGATGCAGCTTCCCGCGCGCCCTCCAGCGAGGGCCGCCCTGCCAGCTGCGGCATCCCCCACATGGGCGGGCCACTAGGATACGCAGGCTCCCTGGCTGGCCACACGTCCAGCGCACTCTACCAAGCCTTTCAGAAAACTTCTCTCCTCGCTGAAAACCCCTACAGGTTACAAACGTTGTCCCTGAGACCTTAAGAACAGCCCAGGTAGAAACCCCACTCTTCAGCACGGCAGGGGAGGGGACAGGGTTAGGAGGGTGGAAATCACTCCTGCAAGTCCTGCTGGGAACAAAACCAACCGTGGGGCCAGCGCTGCGGTGCAGCTGGCTAAGCCGCTGCTGTGACGCCGGCATACCGCATACCGCGCGTGGCCACGTTGCGCCACTTCCTATCCCGCTCCCTGCTAGTGAACCTGCGAAACCAGCGCAAGATGGCCTAAGTACTTGGCCCCCCGATACCCACCCACACGGACGAAGCTCCTGGCTCCTGGCTTTGGCCTGGTCCAGCGCTCTCCATTTGGGGAGTAAACCAGTAGATGGAAGATTCTCTCTCTGTCTCTCTCCCCACCCCCGAAACTCTTCCTTTCAAATAAATAAAAAACCCCTTTTAAAAAGAAGAGAAAAGAAAGAAATCACGCCCGCTCTCGCTCGCGCGCGCTCTCTCTCTCTCTCTCTCTCTCTCGTATCTGTTTTAGGAGCTCACATAGACGATGGGTTGATGGGGAAGGAACCTGTCTCTCTCTATTGTGCCCGTGCTAAAGGCTTAGCAGCAATAGTGATAAGCACATAGGGTCAAGAGGTGTTTAGTTAATCTTGGGGAAGAAGAGAAGAGATAATAGAAATATGAGATGAGAGGTTGACCTGGAGAGGAGACTGGCTGTACCACCGCCAGCACACATGGAAACACCTGGCACACCCCAGGGAACCCACCGGCATGGACGTGGACCAGACAACAAACAGCAGGAGGTCCAGTCCTCCTTCGGTTATTTAATGGCAAAGAAAACACTCCGAAGGCCTGTTGATCCCAGATTCTTATTCATATAAAAAGAAAAATGCAGCAAATTGTGGGGTCATGGCAATGTTTAAAAATGTGACGGCAATTAAAGGTTCAACCAAACTCAGATGGAGACAAGTGGTTGAGAGGAGCCACCTCCCAGGTCTGCAGAGAGAAAATGCTCACGGCTACAGCGCCACCGGACAGGAGGCCAGCGGGCGGAGGGCTCAGGGCCGAGACCCTCCGTCCTTGTCCTCCACCTTCAGATTGTCACCATTTTATTCATTTCTAGTTGCCAAAAACTAAAAATAAAAGGCAGCAACCCAGACAGAGCTGAGTGTAAAGCGGGGGCCCTGACCCCTGTTCACTTTCCCGGGACCAGCAGGAGCCACCAGGCCAGCACAGGTAAGACTCTCTCCTCCTACGTTCCTCTGTTTCCGTCGGCTCACTCCTGAATCCCACAGCCTCAGTGGACACAGATAATCCCTCCAAGGCAGGCTACTCCCTCCCAGAGGCACGAGACCGTGTTCACTGAAGATGAGCGAGTGCAGGGGTGCAGGGAGCTGGCACCGAGCGCGGTGAGAAAAATCAAAAGGCAGGATTCCCCAGCACTAAGCAAATCTCTTCCGCATCATGAGCACTGGCTGTCTTCAGGGCAGTGGCAGTGACATTGGCTTTCCAGATGAAACCGCCAGGAAGCAGTCCTAAGGACGGTATGACCGACACCCAGGGCCCGCTGTCCTTTCCAAGGAGAAGTCACCCGCACGGCGGGGCGGCTGTTGCACCTGCTGTCTACAGCCACCCCACGAGGGGGTGGGAGGGCAGAGGTGGGCCAGCCTCACGGAGAATGCTGGGCCTAAAGTCACAGGACGCGGCTGGAGCTGAACATCCGCCTTGCGCGAGCTCAGCAGTGTTTGCAACCTCCTGTGACTCGGTTTGCTCAGTGTACGTGCAGAGCGGTTGCAGTGAGGATCACGGACCTCAATTCCGCGCCTGGCATTTGGGGAGCGCTCGGTAGACTGCAGCCATCTCTGCTGCCCTGCAGCTCCTCCCCGCGGCCCTCCCTTGGCAGAGATCCAGAACATTCCGGAGTCCTCCCCCCCACCCCCCACCCCATGCAGCCTGAAACAAAGCCTCAGGCCCCACCCCCATCTACCACGTCTTCCAATCCACCGTGGAAACAACACCAAGACACGGCACAAGAAGTCTGATTAAAGGGCAAGGATGTTCTGTTACTTAAACAAACAAACAAACAAACAAATGGAAGCCAGAGTGTTGGAGGAGGAGGAGCCTGGCGTGCGGCTTGGGCACAAACTCCAGAACGGCCACGGCTGGTCCTGCACTCTGTCCTGAACCCTGCGATGATGAGCCCAAGGCTTTGGGTGCTGGCGCCCTTCCTGTCCACCCAGCAAAACACAACCCAAAGGACAGAGGCAGCCGATGGCCCACAACCAGGAGACGCAACTGCAGGAGAAGGGAACCTGACCACCACCTGCAGTCTGGCTCCGCCTCACCCCCCACCACCACCCAAATTCCCAGGGACTGCATTTTATTATTATTATTATTATTATTATTACTTTTGACAGGCAAAGTGGACAGTGAGAGAGAGAGAGAGACAGAGAGAAAGGTCTTCCTTCCGTTGGTTCACCCTCCAATGGCTGCTGTGGCTGGAGCGTGCACCATGGAGCCAGTGCACCGCACTGATCCAAAGCCAGGAGCCAGGTGCTTCTCCTGGTCTCCCATGGGGTGCAGGGCCCAAGCACTTGGGCCATCCTCCACTGCACTCCTGGGCCACAGCAGAGAGCTGGCCTGGAAGAGGGGCAACCGGGACAGAATCCGGCGCCCCGACCAAGACTAGAACCCGGAGTGCCAGCACCACAGGCGGAGGATCAGCCTGTTGAGCCGTGGCGCCGGCCCATTATTATTATTAAAGCAACACCAAGGGTGAGTCTGTCTCCACTGGCGTCTCGAGAGCACGTGCCCTTAACGACTCCTCTTTACCCAAATCGTACCTCGGAGGCTTGGGACCGCTTTCCAGGATGTAACCAGAACGCACCCCGGAGGAGACAAAGCCAAAGCTCTAAACCTCCACCCTCACTTCCAGCTCTGCTCCTCTCTGAATTTCTCCAGAGCTGAGGCTGAACTGGGGAGGAGAATTTCCTAGCATTGAGGAATCACTGTGTGCACCTATTCAATAGGTAAGGATTGGAATCTCCCAGCGCCAAATAATGGGTTACCCTTATTTAAAGATATGCAGTAAATTAGATTTTTTTTTCAGGTGCCAACAATTAGGAATACACACTTCCTGTTTCTAAGCCATTTCAGGTTTAATTAAGATTCTCCAAGCCCCATTTGTCTTAACAATGTGACAGCCCGGCTTCCCTCCACACCCACACTTCCCCTCTGCAGGGTTTCACTCTGTGCAAATGCCAGGAGGGAGAAGGAAGGAAGGAAGTGAAAGCAAAAAGGAGATCTCTCGCTCCTCCCTGCCAGGCGCTGCTCCCCAGGCACCTGTGATCAAAGGTGATGCCGACCCACAGTCCCTTGCGAGCTCTCATTACAGTGTGCATGTCTGGGGGGGGCTTCCAAGGGGGGGTGATGATGACCGCCCCCCCAAGAAGAAGATGACATCACAGAGCAACACGCTGGAGAGCCCCCCCACCGTTCGTCCGTTTAAATTAGACTCAGCATCTATAACAAGTGTTTAAAAAGCAGAAAAGCAAGCATGATGCATAATGCATTGTGTCACGATGCATAATAATGAGGCCTGCTCCCCGGCGCCCCGTCTCCCAAGGCTTAAACATCTCTCCGAGTAAGCATTTTGTTCTAAAGGCTTTGACAAAGATGCCATTTAGGGACTTTGAAATTTACAGCCAGGCAATTTGTCATCATTTAGAGGAGCGGGAAGAAGGTGAAAGGTGTGTAACGCTGCACGGTTCACCACGCGCGGTCTGCCGGGAACGGGTGCAGCTCCCAGGCCAGGCCCAGGAGAACGCCCACAGGACCGCGTGGACGCAGCCCTCCCCACCCACGGCAGTGCTGCCTTGTGAGTTTTGCCCAAGCCCCCTGGGATGGCTCCCTTGGCTTACCCAGGAGCAGGTCTATTTACGCTCCGAAGCCTGGGGTTGAAGGCGGGCGAGCTTCAGAGACATTTATCCTGGAGCAGGCGCTTGTGCAGTGGTTAGGCTGCTGTATGGGAGGCTGGCAGCCCGTGTAAGCCGGAGGGCCTGGGTTCGAGTGCCAGCTCCACTCCTCATTCCAGCTGCTTTGCTAATGTACACTGGGCAAGCAGCAGGCGAGGCCCTCGCCATCCACACGGGAGACCTGGAGGCAGTTCTGAGCTCCTGGCTCCATACCGGCCCAGCCTGGGCTATTGCAGGCATTCAGGCAGTGAACCAATGGATGGAAAATTTCCTTCTCTTTGCTTTTTGAAAAATCAAAGTGCTTAATTTTTTAAAAATGATTTTTTAAAAGAGTTATAGAGACAGGTAGAGACACAGAGAGACAGAGAAAGATCTTCCATCCACTGGTTCACTCCTCAAAGAGCTACAGTCAGGGCTGCCAGGCCAAATCAGGAGCCAGCAGCTTCATGGGGTCTCCCACGTGGGTGCAGGGGCCCAAACACTGGGGCCGTCCTCCACTGCTTTTCCCAGGCCACAGCAGGGAACTGGATCTGAAGTGGAGCAGTGAGGATGCAACATGGGAACAGGCATTGCAGGTAGAGGCTTTACCCACTTAAATGACTAAACCACAGATGAACCAAAACCAAGACATTCTTTGGAAGGACACTATGTTGGCTTAAAATGCCCCCATCATTAAATGCATAAGAAAGGGCTTCGCCCGTGTCTAGAGTACAAAGGCAAGCTCCCTGGGGCAGTGGTGGGAGGAGTCAGGGGGAGGCAGGGCAGATGCTACACCGCCTGCTCCTGCCAGAGTGAACTGCTGAAAGGAGACCAGGATGCCTAGGGTTCCAGGACTGGTTAGAAGGGGTTAATGTAAATGAGTTAATGATTGAATGATTAATGGAGCCCAAAAGGCAGACTCAAGTGACCAGAAAAAATTCTCTTTCAGCTAATTTAACATTTTACCATAATTGAACACAGATCGCCTCAAACCACGGCTGTGCCGGGCTGCACCAGAGAGGGGAAGTTTCTGTGCTGTGTGGGCCTCTCCCTGCGGCATTTCCTCCTGGGCTTGCACCCTAAAAGACCCTGAGTCCTGAAGGAAAGGGCAAGGGCCAAATGCCCAACAGCCCCTCGGGTCGGGAACACGGGGCAATGTCCTGGGAGGACCCAGCCACAAAGACTTCTAGAAGAAAGAACCCATCTCAGTGCCCCAGGCGTCAGCGGGGCCCAGCTGCTGGGGGCCATCACGCTGCAGCCAAGAGAGGCATGTGCATCTTGGAAAATGTGCATCTTGGGGGCCGGCGCTGTGATGGAGCGGGTTAAGCAATGCCAGCATCATACCATATGGGCGCAGGTTTGAGACCCGATGCTCCACTTCCAATCCAGTTCCCTGTTAATGTGCCTGGGCAAGCAGCGGAAGATGGCCCAAGTCCTTGGGGACCTTGTACCCATGTGTGAGACATGGATGAAGCTCCTGGCTCCTGGCTTTGGCCTGGCCCAGCCTTAGCTGTTGCAGCCATTTGGGGAGTGAACCAGAGGGTGGAAGATCTCTTTCTATCTCTACCTTTCAAATATATATATATATATGTATATGTATACATATAATGTACATCATGAAATAGCTAAGCATGGAGTTCAAGAAATTTTTGCACCAAAATAATATTTTCTTTCCATTTGTCTATGAACATTTTTTAGAAAGATTTTTTTTACTTGAAAGGCAGAGTTAGAGAGAGAGAGAGAGAGAGAAAGAGAAAGAGAAAGAGAAAGAGAAAGAGAGAGAGAGAGAGAGAGAGAGAGAGAGAGGTTGGTCTTCCACCTACTGGTTCACTCCCCAGATGGCTGCAAGGCCAGGATGAAGCCAGAGCCTGGAATTCCATCCACGTCTCCTGCGGGTGGTGGAAGCCCACACGCTCAGGCCTTCCGCTGCTCTCCTGTGCACATTAGTAGGGAGCGGGGTCGGAAGCAGAGCACGGGCCATGGCGATGTGGTCAAGCTGCAGCCTGCAATGCCAACATTCCACATGGGCGCTGGTTCGTGTCCTGGCTGCTCCACTTTGATCCAGTTCCGTGCTATTGGCCTGGGAAAGCAGCGGAGGATGAGTCAAGTGCTTGGGCCCCTGCACCCACGTGGGAGACCTGAAAGAAGCTCCTGGCTCCTGGCTTTGGCCTGGCCCAGCCCCAGCTGTTGTGGCCTTTTGGGGAGCGAACCAGCAGATGAAAGATACCTCCCTCTCTCTCCCTCTCACCCTCCTTCTGTCTCTGTAACTCTGACTTTCAAATAAAATTTAAAAATAAATCTTTAAAAAAAATTAAAAAGCAGCAGCCAGGACTTGAGCGGGAGCCCGGTGCTGGAGTCAAGGTGGCACTGCACCAGGACACCGGCCCGTCCGTGAGCATTCTGAAGTACTCTCTGTACGTACGTGTTGATCTGTGTTGACTCACATGCTGGCTCCTAACTCTCCTCTAATGTCCTCCCACGTGTGCACATCTTACAGGTGGAAAGTGGAGCGGGAGGGCGGGTCAGCCTGGGTTGGGTTCCAGCCCGTCCACATCCAGCTGTCATTAAGGCGACCTCTTTGCCCCCCCGCCCCGCCATCTCTCAAACGTGTGATGGGTGTCTCCCAGGTCCTCCTGTCCTTTGCTGTCCACGGAGGCCTTCAGCCTCCCGGAGTAGGACGTCCTCACCAGGAGTGGGGTCAGTGGGGAGATGACACTGCCGGGACTCCTGACTGAGCCCCGAGCGTGGGGCCACAGACACAGAGCGCAGCTGGGTACAGGGGAGGGCCACAGACGTGTATCAAGGGAGAAACCAAACACTATGTATGTCCAAGCGGAAGTCCGTTTCCATGGGGAAAGACAAGGGAGGGAGACCCAGGGAGCAGACTCCGGGTGAGGAGCCCGCCACGGGCCTGGGCCTCAGATTTCTGCCGCCTGCGTGTCTGTGACCTCCCGGGGGCCGCATTAGCCTCGACCTCCCCGTTCAGCAAGGGCTTCTCTACAGCACGACCAGCCACTGCGTCTCACGGTGACCGGTGTGAAACCCTGCCATTGGCAATCATGGCAAGGCTCTTCCCAGAGACGGCAAGCAGGCCTCCCGTCAGCTTCCTGCACCACCGGCCGATGCTGTCAGCTGTCTCTGAACCTCACGGCATCGGAGGGAGCGCCCCTTCACCGAGACTCTGCTGCCTCTGCGGTACACGCTGCGCTCCGGGGTCCCGGGAGGCCCCCCCGTGGCCTCAGATCCAATCTGTGGGGGTCTCTAGACTGCCCTGCACAGACACACACCACAGACACACGTGCACACACCACACACACACACCAGACATCACACATGTACACAGTCATGCACACATACACCTGAGCATCCCACAGCTACAGACACACAAACACACATTCAATCCACAGACACACACAATGCAGAGAGACACATACACACCAGAGACCCACAGATACATGGACGTATACCCCACAGACACACATGCACATGACACACACACGAGACGCCCGTGTACACATCATACATACAGATTTATGCACACATGCACGTGAACATCCTTTAGATACAGACACACATACATTCACATCCCACACATACAATACAGAGACACCCACAGATACATGGATACACACCCCCCATGTAGAGACACACGGACACATACACACACACACGCACATACCCTACATTCACACAGACACACGTGCAGACACCTATTAACACATACACACACCCCACAGAAACACACACTCACACACATGCACACATGCCTCCCAGCCCTGAACCATGCCCTGTGGGACTCCTCTTCCAGGAAGCCCTCCCAGCTTGAGCTCAGCGCTTCCTGCATCCTGTTTTTAAATGTGAAGTCTCTTCTGGAGGACCAGGGGCTCACTCTGTAACCCAAGCCACAGTACTCGGTCTATCGCCACTTGCTGGTTTATGGTACTTTGGTTTCTCAAAGATCTGGCTCACTTACTTGTATTGCCTGTGTCTGGAATTCCCCAGGAAATGGACAACTTGAAAGCCACAGATCCACTTTTCCTATCTTTTTCCACGTTCCCAGTGGGCATAAAGTAGCTGGCACTTGGTGCGGCGGGTGAAGCCAGCACTGGGCCACAGCACCCCACACAGGCGCCAGCTCCACCCTGGCTGCTCCACTTCCCATCCAGCTCCCTGCTGATGGCCTGGGAAAGCAGTGGAAGATGGTCCAAGTGCTTGAGCCCCTGCACCCACGTGGGAGACAAGGAAGAAGCTCCTGGCTCCTGGCTCCAGCCTGGCCCAACACCAGTCACTGGACCAGTAGATGGAAAGATATCTCTCTCTCTCTCTCTCTCTCTCTCTCTCTCTCTCTCCTCCCTCCCCAATTCTTTCAAATAAGCAAACAAATAAATAAATAAATCTCAAAAGTAGCATGTAAATGTTTTCAGTTAAGACACCCTTCCCTCTGAGCACCCTTGGCGGGCAGGGGGTTCTGGCCTCACAGCCAGCAATGACACTCACACTTTGTGCATCACCACAGCTGGTTCAGGGGATGCCGGGGCCTCAGAGCCTGTGCCATGTGTGGGTTCACACCACCCCTCACTTCCTGTGTTACCCCCCCTCTGAAACACAACTGTTTTTATTAATTATTTATTTGAAAGGCAGAACTACAGAGAGAGGAGGAGGAGGAGGAAGGGGAGGAGAGACAGAGGGGGAGAGAGGGGGGAGAGGAGGGAGAGAGAGAGAGAGAGAAAGCACACGTGTGCACACTTCCATCTACTCCCCAGGTAGTTGCAATGTGGGGCATGAGCACGGCCATGGTGCGGCCAGGCCAGGCCCGGGGGCTCCGCATGCGCGGGTGCCCCCGCCCAAGCTGCACGGAATGGAGCCACGTGGAGCCGAGCCCGTGAACTAACCCAAGCCAGGGCCCGCGGAGCCAGCCGGCAGGTGTCCCGGGGATGGCAGCGCAGGGAGGGGCCCGGCGTGCACGCACGTGACCCTCGGACTGGGCGGCGCCAAGGAGGGGCAAAGAAGATGGCGCCCAGAGGAAGTAAGATGGGCGGAACTCAAAAGCTAATTGGCTACGCAACATCAGGGGAGGTAACAAGGCTAGTATAGACATATGGCTAGTCCTATAGAAATCCCCCCGTAAAGTGACCTTTTAAGTG
>CM027407.1:3395444-3416713 GCA_015711505.1 Sylvilagus bachmani | reverse complement strand
GAGAGAGGGAGAGAGGGAGAGAGGGAGAGAGGGAGAGAGGGAGAGAGGGAGAGAGGGAGAGAGAGAGAGAGAGGGAGGGAGGGAGGGAAGTCCTGGGGATGAGATTCTGCACGCAGACCTGAGCAGGTGATTTAGAGATGGTGCATGGCAAGAAGCCCATGCTGGGGGTTGCCCCCGAAGGTCCCTGTGCTGGTGCTGAGCTGGGGAATGACTGAGAGGCGGGGTCCTGAGCTAGGTCCAGGGGGCTCCACCCTCAGGGCCCGGCTCCAGGTGCCTCAGGCCTCCTGAGAATGCGCTGTTATAAAGCGAGGGCAGCTTGCTCGGCTCGTGCACCTGCTTCCCCTCTCCCCACATGACCTCTGTCTCACACGTGAGCTCGTGCACGTGCCACCATCCCCCACGTTTGTCGGAGGCTGAACGGCTGGGGCCACTCGGCCTGGTCCTTTCGTCCTCCAAGCCTCCTCACTAAATAACTTTCTTTTCCTTATAAAGTGCTAGATCCCAGGGATTTCGTGATAGAAACACAAAAAGTTCTGAGAGAGTGAAACGTTCATGCTGGTGCTTAATCCACGCCTTTTCTGATGACTACGGAACCCAAAGGGAACCAAAATTCACTTCGCTCGTGTGTCAGAGAATAGATGGTGATTGCTGTAGGAAAACCTGACCCAAATTCACCCTGTCGGTGCTACATTTTTGCATGCTTTATTTCCACGAGAAAGGCAAAATGCAGAGGAGCTTGAATTGCCGGTTATTAGTTGATGAAAGCCAATTAGCTGTTCAGGGTGCGCCCTCTGCTCTCTGCTCGTGTTGCACTCAGTTCTCAGCATCTCGCGGGTTATTTTCTGATAAGAAACCACAGACTGACCCTCCTCACATGCTCTCCAGTCCCCATGCGTGACTCCAGCTGGAGCACAGGTTGCGGGAAATCACATTTCAGAGTCTCCACTGTAAAAGCGATCCGAGCAGTCGTAGGTTACTGAGGAACCACGTAGGACACAAAGCTCTCCACGCCTCTGGTTTGCCGGCAGATCTCACACGGTAAACCAGACCTGACTTTTCTGCCAGTCCAGCTTAGGCAGCCCCACCGCGCTCCCCACCTCCTCCCCGTCCGTCAGCCCCAGCCACCCACCACCATGTCTGCAGCAGCAGGAATCAGCGTTTGCTCTGTTGCCTCTCCTCCAGCTCTCTGTTCTGCAAAGGTCCCTGCACACCCCCGCCAAAACACTGCATCAGGTACTCAGCCGCAGATCGTGATGTGAGCACGCGAGACTGAAATCCACCTTGGACCCAAGTTCAAACCCCTCCATACTCTGCTCCTCTTCCTCAAGACGGCACAGAAACAAGCAGACAGCACCCCTCCCCCTCCATGCTGGAAACTTCCCCTCTTGCCACCTGTTCTGCCAATCTCTTCATCACTCACCACTCCCAATCGAAAGCACAGACATCCCTAAAAGCCAAACCTATGCATTCAAAAGGCAGAGCGACAGACAGGGCCAAGCAGAGTGAGAGAGATCGTCCATCTGCTCATTCACTCTCCAAATGCCCGCAACAGCCAGAGCTAGGCCAGGCCAGAGCCAAGAGCCAAGAACTCCATCCGGGTCTCGCACTCCAGTGGCAGGGACCCAAGCGCTTCGGCCGTCTTCTGTGGCCTCCCAGGTGCATCAGCAGGGAGCTGGATTGGAAGTGCCGAGGGGACTGAAGCCAGGCACCCAGACAGGAGATGCCAGTGTCACAAGCAGTGGCTTAATCCACCGACCACAATGCCTGCCTCTCTGAAAGTCGAGTTTCAAATTCTCCTTTTCCCTGAGGCTCTTAATCAAGCTAGTCAGAAGTCTCTGTTTCCATCAAAATCCACAGATTGTGGATTTGAGTCCAGATTATCCCAATAAAGCAAATACTATAATGAAGCAAGCCACAACTAGTTTTCCATTCCCCAGTGCATATAAAAGTTATGCTTACATTATATTATATAGCACATTAAGTCTGCAATAGCTTTATACCTAAGCAAAAGTTCATAATTAACACACTTTGTGGCTAGGAATGCTAATGGTTGGATAAGACTGGACGTCCTCGATGCAGGGCAGCTGCGAGCCTGACATTTGTACAAACGCAGGATCTGTGCAGCCCCATAAAGCAAGTGCAACCCGAGGAGAACCTGCTCGGTAGGTCCCCCTCGGCCGTTCTCATCCACACCTCCCCAGGCCGTGAGCGCGCCTGACTCGCTCTGTCTTCAGTTGCTATAACTGAGCACCTGAGCCTGCACAATTGATAAAGAACAGAGGTTTGTCCCTTACCGTCCTGGGGGTGGGGAGGGCCAAGAGCGCGGAGCCAGCACCTGCTCGGCATCACAGCACGGTAGAGGCACCGCAAGGTGAGGCTGAGCAGGTGCACTGGGGCTGGTCTCTCTTCTTCTTGCAAAGCCGCTAACGCCACCCTGGAGATCCGACTCCCAGCATCTCATGTCTTTCCTGTCACCCCCCACAGGCCCCACCCCCAAACAGCACTAACACAGGAAATGGGGGGTTCACCTTCTACCAGATGAGGTTTGTGGGGACTTACTCAAGCCCTAGCAACGCCCTGTCTTCTTGGGTCTTTGCCATGACCTAAAAAAGGGGGAACAGTCTCATTTCTTACACAGTGCCTGGTAAGGATTTCTCTTCCTTAATTCATTCAACAAACACTTAGAGCAACTTTGTTCTAGCAACTGCAGACATTGCAATGAGCAAAGCAGAACCCCCGCTCTCTGGGCTCTCACAGGTGAGAGGATCCAATGAGCACACAGAAGCACCTGCTCGATGTTTTCTGAACCAAGTAACTTAGTGTTTCCCAAAGTCTACGTTAAGTGTCTGAAAAGGTAGAGGTTTCCAACAGAGACTGAGGTCGGATATTTTTACTATTGTCCTCTCTAGTAGGTTAGAGCTGAGAATTCCAGGGATTATGGCTTGTGGATCTTTCAAGTTCAGATCTTCCTCATGGAGAAACTTCCGGCCTACTGGAAGATCTGTGACTCCATCAGAAAAAGAAAGTAGAATTGATGGCGCTGGTGCTGTGGTGTAGCAGGTAAAGCCACCACCTGCAGTGCCAGCATCCCATATGGGCGCTGGTTCAAGTCCTGGCTGCTCCATTTCCAATCCAGCTCTCTGCTGTAGCCTGGGAAAGCAGTAGAAGATGGCCCAAGTCTTTGAGCCCCTGCACCCATGTGGGAGACCCAGAAGAAGCTGGTTCCTGGCTTCTGATTAGCCCAGCTCCTGCTGTTGCGGCCAATTGAGGAGTGAACCAGCAGATGGAAGACCTCTCTCTCTCTCTGTCTCTCCTTCTCTCTTTGTGTAACTCTGACTTTCAAATAAATAAATAATTTTAAAATATTTAAAAGAATTGACTAAAGCAGTGACATCAGGCCTGTGCGTTGTGTCCCTTTAAACAGCATCCCTGGTTTAACTATGGGTCACTGAATGTGCCTGGGGGCCTGCACTCCGCTAGGCCCTCTCCAGCGGGTGAGGGAAACACACACCTGTCTCGTTCCAAGTGGTCATGGCTGCCATGCAGAAACATGGGCGTGGCAAGGAGAAAGATGAGTCCCCCTTAGATCCAAGGGTGCAGAGGGCTCCCTTAGGCAGAGCCCTAGCCCGGGGGAGGAGCCAGCACTGAGGTGGACGGGGTGGGAACAGGCTCAGAGGAACAGCCAGAGGCCAGCAGGGCCGGCGTAGGGAGTAGGGAGTAGGGGGTAGGGGGTAGGGAGTAGGGGGAGGGGGTAGGGGGTAGGAGGTAGGGGGTAGGGGGTAGGGGGTAGGAGGTAGGGAGTAGGGGGTAGGGGGTAGGGGGTAGGGGGTAGAAGGTAGGAGGTAGGGAGTAGGGAGTGGCCAGCGTAGGGAGTAGGGAGAAGCCAGGTCCCTGAGGCCCTCCTGGGCCGTGGGCAGGAATCCTGCATTTATTCCTGGGATGCTCACGGGCTGTGAGCACAGGAGTGATGCGGTCTGATTCACACTTGGAGCAGCTCCCTCTGGCTGCTGGTGGAAACCCAGGACGGTAAGAGTGTGGGGGTGAGAGCAGAAGCCAGCTAAGGGGTGACAGCCGACCCCGGGAAGAGCGTGGACCTGCCGGAACTGAGGTGCGAGTGGAGGAACGGTCAGACCGAAGGCTCAGCCACCAGGATGTGAGGATGGCTCTGGGGTCTCCTCTTCTGAGCAGCGCCCAACTCGGGTGGCAGAGACGTGACGTGGAGCAGGTGCGAGCAGAAAAATCTGGAAATTCTGTTTTATGTAAGAGTTTGAAATGTTTATAGGAGTTTTTATAAATTTTAAAACCATGATTTGTTTTCATTTTTATTTGAAAGGCAGAGAACAGTGAGAGAGATTGATTTTATCTGCTAGTTCACTCCACAAATGCCCACAACAACCAGGCCTGGGCGGGGCTGAAGCCAGGAACCGGGAACTCCACCAGCTTTTCTGCAAGGGTGGCAGAGACCCAGGTACTTGGTCACCATCTGCTGCCTTCCCAGGGTGCATGTCAACAGGAAGCTGGACTGGAAGCTCTGGTACAGGGCGTGGCCATCCCAAGGGATATTAGCAAGGCCAGCCCACTATGAGATTCCTAAGGGGGGGCTGTTGAATAGGCAGCCGGACTTGGGGGCCTGGATTAGAGCTCAGGGAAGGGCATGCGTAGCTTAGGGACCTGAAGTCATCAGCAGGTGGGGGCCATTCAACCCTAGGCCTGAATGAAATCCCGGAGAGTTGGTGACGGGAAGGGAGGGGTGTGGGGACCCATGGATAGGTCTGCCATGGGATCGCCCCATGCTGGGCTTGGCTTACAGCAGTAATACGGATGCAGCAGCTGATTGAACTTTCCATCTAGCTGAGGATTGTGGAAAACAACAAGATGGCGCTGATGCCCTGCCGGCTGCATGACTCCACAGCTGAGCATGATCAAGTGCCGGATTGGAGAACTCTGTGCATGGACTGTGATTGATTGACTGTGATTTGTTGAATTCGGTATATAAGCAGACCGCAGGAGAAGGAGCAGCACGCCAGCTTTCCCCCTTAAGGAACATGCGTGCCATCTCTCCCCCTTCTCCCGGTCTCCCACTCTCTTTCCCACTCTTCTAAGTAAAAGTCTACTGAAGACCGATTAACTGCGAGCAGCGTCGTTCCTTTTGCAGCCGAAGGAGTGACAGAGGGGAGCCTGAGGTAGGGTGGGATGAGGGTTGGGGTAGACGGGAGGAGTCGGCCGAGACCCTCAGGAGAAGTGGCCTCTGGGTCAAGGCTGCTGAGAAGCTGGACGAGATGCAGACCAGAAACAGGAAGGTCACGGCCAACATTGATGAAACAGCCTCCGTGATGTGGGCAAGGACACGGGCCCGGCTGCGTCCAGAGGGGCGCACAGTGGGTCAGCACAGCTTGGCTCGAAGCGAGCCCTGCTGCCGGCTTCCTGCCTGCCACGAGGCAAACGCAGCGGCTGAGAGGCCAGCACAGTGTTCAGGGCTGGGACACGGGCTCTGTTCTCAGGGGCCAGCTATAGACCTGGAGGATTAGGTGTGCAGCAAGCCACGTGCCAGGCACGCAGCCCGGGCCAGCCACCAGGCAGCGTGAGATGCATGCAAGCGTCCAGTTGTGCTGCTTGAAGAGTGCCAGAGACACGAGGCAGGGGAAGGAGGTGGGATGAGCACGGCCGTGCGTGCTGCACCATGGGAGACCCAGCAGAGGGACAGCTGGACGCCGAAGGCACAATCCTAAATGCAAGGACACAGCCCTCAAGGGCATGGAAGGTGATGGACAGAATCCTGGGTGTGGATGGGGGCTTCGGTCTACGAAGGGAGCGAGGCCAGTGCCACCATCACCACGGGAGGGTGGGCAGCACACGTGGGTGCCACGCTGTGAGGCCTGAAACCCAGGGTCACCAGTCAGTGTTGCCTTGAAGTGGGTCCAACTGGCAGAGACTCCACTGGCCCTGTGCTCACGGATAAAAGCCCCTGGCCAAGCAGCCCTCCCGTCTTGGGGACAGGAACAGCGCATCTGACCCCGAGGAGCCGACTTCAGTCCGGCTGGCCTGTCCAGTGACTCAGGAGACTCAATCACACCCTCCCTGGGGACCCAGCAGCCACCTGACCCCTTATTGCTACAAAGCTCACCTCCATGGCTGCTGGTTATTTGCCCTGAAGCCATGAGCATCTCCTACGAGGGCCTTCATGGTGAGCCATGCACCCCCTACCACCCTGGACTGTAAGAACACGAGGCTAAAACAGTGCAGTGGTCTCAGCTGTCCAGGGCCAGGTGCACCCATTCCCAGAACTCAGTCCCTCCTTCACCCATGGGGTGGGAAGGAGGCAACACAACAGGAACCCATGCTTGTAGAACAAGGCAGCGAGTGCACGTGTGTGTGTGTGTGTGCGTGCGTGCGTTGAGGGGCTGGTGCATCATTCGCTCGGTTTTTCTGCTTTCTCAGGAAATGAAACGAGGTCACCCACTCAGAGTGTGCAAGGGGAAGGGGACGGGGACCTTCAGGTCTAGGGAGATGAGCAAAGGTGTGAGACAGGACCCTACAAGGGCAGCGAGCTGGGGACGAGGCAGACGAAGGGTCTGCTTGGGGTTTAGGGCAGTGTGTGCAGCCTCCCCCGGGCACACGCAGCTGCTCTGTGCCGAGGTGAGAAGCCAGCTGGATCAACAGGCGGGTCCTTAAGTTTCAGGGAACTCGGGTGGGCAAGAGCACCTGCTGAGATGGGGGACAGGGAAAGCAAGCGGCAGGACCGCTTGTGACAACGCCAGGCGCCGAGACACGCACCAGACAAGGGCTGGAGCTCGCACAGGTTCTGGCCTCCCACACTCATCCAGCCCCATTGCTGGAGTGTCAGGAGGTGCGGCTGACCGGGTGCTTAGAGGCATGGAATAGACGGTGTCTCGGGTGAGCTGAGACTCTAGAATTCCTATGATTCCAGAAAACAAACAAACAAAAACCCCGAGACCCCAAAACTATGCCCAAATTGCTCCTTTGTGCCAGCGTCTTCCTGCAGAAGAAATGAAGGAAGCCACGGTCGCTCTCCAGCCCACTCCAGCTCTCTGGGATAACTCACACCCCAGTTCCCCAGGTAAGCACTGTCCCCTAAAGCGCTATGCCTGCCCAGACAGCAGGAGCCTGGGAGCCCAGCGCAGGGGTTCTACAATCAGACTCCCCAGGGTTCAAATCCAGCCTCTGCTATTGGCTGGGTGCATGACCGGCCGTAGCAAAGGCACTTCTCTGGAGGCCTTGACTTCGCCAAGGGTAAAATGGGGAGCATCCGAGGAGGCCTCTCAACGGCTGAAGGTTAAATGGGATGATTTTAAAAAGCATTCGGCACAGTTCTGCATACGTGACGGCTCATATTTATGAGTAATTACGGGTTCTTCCAGCCCTCCAAAAACAAAGTCCACAGGTGTCACCATGGCTACGCGCCTCAGTGAGTGAAGTCAGACCCACCCTGGCAGCACGGCCCACGCTCTGTGAGAGGGTAGTCTGGACGGGCATCACGGCTTGGATACACAGTTTGGGTGTCCTAAAGGCCCAGGTATGGAGGGCTTGGCCCCAAAGTCTTGTGTTACTGTTAACAGGTGAGGGGTGGAGCCTTGATTTAACCATGGCATCTCAGAGGTGGAGCCAGCGGGAGCTTTCTAGGTCACCTGGGGCTTGTCCTCAGCAGGGTTGATTGTAAAACCTGAGCTGGGGTAGCGGGCCGGGTCTCTGGTACAGGGGCTGCTTCTTGGGACGTCTGCTTCCCAGATCGGTGCCTCGTTTGAGATCTCTGCTCCCAACTCCAGTTTCCTGCAGCTGAGTCCCCGCCACTCACATGGGAGACACAGATGGAGCTCCTGGCTCCTGGCTTTGCCTGGCCCAGCCCTGGGTTTTGTGGGCATTTAGGGAGTGAACCAGTAGATTAAAGATATCTCTCTTCCTCTCTCGCTCTCATTCTTGCCAGTTTGCTGATCATCTGCCTTTCAAATAATTAAAATTAAGGAAAATGTTGTTAAAAACTGAGCCGGGGAGCCGGCATTGTGGCGTAGCAGGTAAAGCCACCACCTGTAACAGTGCCACCTGGTTCTCGTTCTGGCTGCCCCGCTTCCAACGCAGCTCCCTGCTGATAGACTGAGAAAACACCAGAAGGTGTCCCAAGGATGTCGGCCCCGGCACCCCTGTGGGAGAGCTGGATGAAGCCCCTGGTTCCTGGCTTCAGCCTGGCTCAGCCACCTGTGGAGTGAACCGGGGGATGGGATATCTGTCTCTCTGTTTCTCCTCTCTTTTTCTTTCTCTCTCTCTCTCTTTCAAATAAATAAATATCTTTAAAAAGACTGCAGGGCCAGCGCTGTGGTATAGTGGGCTAAGCCTCTGCCTGCAGTGCGGGCATCCCATATCAGCTCCAATTCAAGACCCGTCTGCTCCACTTCCGATCCAGCTCTCTGCTGTGGCCTGGGAAAGCAGTGGAAAATGACCCAAGTGTCTAGGCCCCTGCACCCACGTGGGAGACAAGGAAGAAGCTCCTGGCTCCTGGCTTCCAATTGGCCCAGTTCTGGCCATTGTGGCCATTTGGGGAGTAAACAGTGAATGGAAGACCTCACTCTCTCTCTCTCCCTCTGTCTATAACTCCACCTATCAAATAAATAAATTAAAAAATATTGGAAAAAGTTTTTAAAGCATCGAGTTGGACTCAGCTCCTCTCTCTGCTTCTTGGCTCAACACATCACCCTCGCTCGGCAGATCCTCTGCCGTCAATCAACCAATCAGCCTCACCAGACAGCAGGCCAGCGGGGCCTCTTCACCTTGGCTCTGACTCTCCAAAGCCAAGAGCCATAATGATTTATCCGCCTCCTCCGGAAGCTCCTCTCAGGCACAATCCGACCAGGATAGCAGGATGAAGGCACCCTCACAGCAGGGATCCAAGAGGGGAATGCAGGCCCCGAGTCAACCAGAAGAGGGCGCTTACCAAAAGCACACCTAGGGTGCAGTGCAGAGAGACCTGCAGGCGAGGAACAGCGCTCCCGCGCCTTGGCTCACTGGCTAAGGGCGGCACAGCCCATCCAGCGCTGAGCACTGGCAGGGCCCGACTGCTCCTGCCACCTCTGGGCACTGGACACACATCTCCCTTTCCAGAACAAACATCACGGAGAGTAGCCACTCTGAACATCCCCTAAGTAAATGAATGCTAGAAAACGGTAAGAGTACCACCACAGCGGGCACACGTTACCCTCACTTATTATAAAAATTCCCATCCAAAGTCAACCAGTGAGAATGTCTAGCTAGTATTTTCGAAATGGTTCAAGATACATGCCCAGGGCTGGTGCTGTGGCCTGGTGGGCTAAGCGTCCACCTGCAATGCCAGCATCACATATGGATGCCAGTTCGAGTCCCGGCTGCTCCTCTTCTGATCCAGCTCTCTGCTGTGGCCTGGAAAAGCAGTGGAAGATGGCCCAAGTCCTTGGGCCCCTGCACCCACATAGGAGACCTGGAAGAAGCTCCTGGCTTCAGACTGGCCCAGCTCCAGCTGTTGTGGCCATTTGGGGAGTGAACCAATGGATGAAAGACCTCTCTCTCTATCTCTCCCTCTCTCTATCGGTAGCTCAACCTCTCAAATAAATAAATAAAAATATATTTTCTAAAAAATATATGTGTCCTCTGGTGACTTTCTGAAATAATCCAGCAGCAGTGAGATTCAGAGTCGCATCAGCAAAACCGACTCGTGTCTTTTCTCCTAAAATCCCCCAGCTGATAAAAATTCACATCCAATTTCATTCTTCGATTAGCAGTTCAAAAATATTTCATTCTAATATTTTTGGACAATTGATGTCCAGGTCAGAACAAATTTAAACCTGGGAGGTGGGGAAAGACCCCCACCGAGTAACACAAATGCAAAATCAATGTCATCCCTCATCCAGCCAACAACAGAACATGAGATCATGAAACACTTCCATCCTGAAATCTGTCTCTTACCCAACACAAGCAAATGGGCTGGTATAGAAAACTGAATGCATTTTCTATACTTATTCACTGATTTTTTTTAAAACAAGAGTTATTTGTTTATTTTTTAAAATCAGAGTTACAGAGAGAGAGAGAGAAAGGTCTTCCATCTGCTGGCTCACTGCCCAGATGGGTTCGACAACCAGTGCAGGGTCAGGTGGAACCAGGAGCTTCATCTGGGTCTCCCATGTGGGTGCAGGGGCCCAAGGACCTGGGCCATCTTCTACTGCTTTCCCAGGCCACAGCAAGGAGCTGGGTCGGAAATAGAGCAGCCAGGACTCAAAACAGCACCCATATGGGATGCCGGGACCGCAGGCGGAGGCTTTACCCCCTACAGCACAACACTGGCCCCCATTCACTGATTTTTAAACATCAATATTTCACTTGCCCAAAATGACTCTTTAATGCAACTCTAAAGCAATTTATCATTTTTCAGTTTAAAAACTACAGAAGAAGAAATGTGGCTTCATTCAGAAGAACTGGGGTAGACTGAACGTGGAGAAAATAAAGACCACGACACCAGACGGACTGGCTTCCAGGGCACCGGGTCAGTCACCACCTGACCACGGGACAGCCCGCATCTCCAAACCAGGGCGTCCCACTCCACCACCGAGGTCACAAACTCCCACCCCCTTGGCTGGACGTGGGTGAGTGGAAGTTCACGGCTCACCCTGCCACTTAACGGCAGAGTGGCCATTGACGCCACCTCCTTCGACACCTGCCTCCCAGCTTCAGCATCGCAGGAACCACCACACACAAGACCCTCGCGTCCAGCAGTGCACAGTGTGCGGCCTGCACCGTCACTACCCAATGACGGTCACTAGCACCTGCTCGGCGACCCTACCTGCTAGATGCCCCACAAACGCGAGTTGCCCTTTGCCCTCGCCCTCGTTGTGCAGCACGAGGAGCATTACGGGGGGGGGGGGTTCAGACGAGGGACACAGCACTGCCTCCCTGCTGTCTTGTGTGCGAGCAAGCGCTGGCATTTGCCTCCAGCACCTGAGGAGGGAGGGAGAAGCAGCACGTGACAAGGAGAACTGCTCGTCTCTGGCAAACACAGCCCCACTACAGTGGGTTCCTGGTAACAAGTCGGGCTGTCCTTAGTGACCGCCCTTCCCACGGGGAGATGCTGGGCCCCCACCTCCCTGGGAGAGGGAGGGAACACGCAACACCTGTTAGAGTACGCACATCCCGAGAGACTTCTAACAAGCCATCGGAGCCACACGGTCTCTCATCTTTGTTTTTATGACCAAGAGTCTCACCACTTACAATTGCAGGCGGCCTCCGCGGGGTACGACAGTTAGTCCTGGAACATGGCTGTTCCGTGGGAGAGAGAAAGGCTGACCAGAGACAGAAAAGAGAACAGCGCGCGCTCCGTAGGGCGGGTTGTGAGCGCTCTCAGCCACAGAGCAGTCGGGAGCTATTTTAAACCAGTATCTTCTGCCACCAAGTCCCTGGGCAGACCTTGTGACTCCTTAATACATCGCTCGCCCCCCTTTGTAAAGGAACAGAGGTAGAGGGACCTATTATTGCCAAGACAAGACAGTCTACCCCAATTCCTGTGGCGATGAGTAAGCAGAAATCCGTGCCCTCGCCTCCCCTGGCTCTCGCACAGTCGCTCCCAGAGATTGTTCTCCAGTGAATCACAATGAAATCGCCGAAGGGCGGTAACATCAACCTTGTTTAAGATGCCTGGGAGGGAGAGTTATTTTTAATATTATCTAAAATAAGAGTGTGGGACACATAAAGGTATTTTTAAGGTTCTGAATTTAGGCCTCTCTCCAGCACATATTCAAGTCTATTTTTGTTCAGAAATCAAGGACACGATGTTTGAAAGGATTATTCCACCAGTGATACCTGCCCTCGGTGGTCCAAATGCATCCATGTCCTTATAAGTCATTTTCTCATTTTCTGACGATTTGGCACAGCGACACACACCTTGTATGATACATGTGGTCAATGTGTGGGCGTTTACCTAAAGGAAGGGAACAGAGGCTAGGAAAATCCAACAGAGAAAATGACCTCTAAGTCCTTTATAGCCAATATGGAGATGAGCTTGTGCCTTGATATTCGCAGGAAGGCAGATGCCGTGTCCCCAGGGTGGCGGCAAAGCAAAACCTGAACCACTAAGTGGATTCACGCTCCGGTCCTCATTCCCTGCTAGCTCGTCCCTTAGGCTTGCTCAGAGTGCGACCCCGCTGGTTTCCCATGATCGATCTCTTGCCTGCAGGTTTCAAAGGACTTCTCTGTGAGGGCCTCAACTTGCAGCAAAGAAGGGGTCATCGTGAAAAGTTCAATAGAATCAAGCCTTGAAGCCAAGAGCATGCAGTCAACAAACCTGAATACAAAACATGCCGAAGCCAGAAGGAAAAACGGCACAGAGAACCCCACAGGGACAGACAGGAAGATGCTAACATACATAGCATCCAAAGCGGCCAGCATCCACGTGGGCAGTGCCCCCCACAGGGCTGCGCCTACCTGCGCTCTGCTTTCCCACGGCTAAGCCCACCACCAACTCCCCCCAGGCTTGCCCAGAACCTGAGGGCACTCAACAAAGCCTCACTCTGCCTGTGTAGACTCCCCAAGTCAGTCACTACCCAACACGGAACACCACAACAGCAACTGGGGCTGTACCTGGAACCTTGCTGGGTTCACTTTCTTACTAGTATCGTTTTGTTAAAATCTATTTACGTATTTGAAAGGCAGAGTTACAGACAGAGAAGGAGAGAGAGAGAGAGAGAGAAGGGGAGAGAGAGAGAGAGAGAGAGAGAGAGGAGAGGAGAGGAGAGGAGAGGAGAGGAGAGGAGAGGAGAGGAGAGGAGAGGAGAGGAGAGGAGAGGAGAGGAATTTTCCATCTTCTGGTTCACCCCCCAAATGGACGCAATGACCAGGGCTGGGCCAGTTCAAAGCCAGGATCCAGAAGCTTCACCTGGATGCAGCACTTGACCCATCTCCTGCCGCCTTCTCGGGTGCATTAGCAGGGAGCTGGATCAGAAGTGAGCAGCCAGGATGCAAACCCACACCCACATGGGATGCTGGCCAACGTTGAAGGTTGACAGCTTAACCCACTGCAGCACACATTGGCCTCTCTTACTAGTATCTGAACCCCCATCAGTCCCTATCCAAGTGTGTGCTTGCAACCACGGATCCTGGGGCACAGGGACCATATATGCATGGCACATGTTGATGATGCAGATCCCTAGGCCACGCCCACATCAGGGTGGTCAGAGCTGGGAAGCTCTGTGATGAGCTGTGTGAGCTATAATCTGAGAGACAGCAGCGGTAGTGGAGGAAAGACAATGGTCCATGCCAGGGTTAGAGACCCCTGGGGAGCTCTTCACGCTGTAGCAATGAGTCCTGATCTTCTCCCTTCTCCTTGACCCAGCACCCCTGAGACTTGAGAGCCTGCGTCCTTGATCCTTCCCTGGGAAGACCTAGACAGAACCACACCCAAAGCATCACCACACTGGAGCATCCCTCTGTCCCTCACACTCCTCTCACCCTGCTGTATGTGAGAGAGACAGAGACAGACAGACAGACAGACTAGGGGGCCAACAAAGCCTCTCCCTCAATATTTTCTATCTGCAAACATTTGCTTCTATTGCCTGTGCAAATCTGATACCACAAAAGCCTACAGCACAGTCTAAGACTCTCATTCTTTTTTTTTTTAATTATTATTATTTGACAGGTAGAGTTATAGACAGTGAGAGAGAGACAGAGAGAAAGGTCTTCCTCCCATTGGTTCACCCCCCAGATGGCCGCTACGGTGCACTGTGCCGATCCAAAGTCAGAAGCCAGGTGCTTCCTCCTGGTCTCCCATGCAGGTGCAGGGCCCAAGCACTTGGGCCATCCTCCACTGCCCACCTCGGCCCACAGCAGAGAGCTGGACTTAAGCCTCCCATTCTTGGCCAGGGGGTGATAGAGATGCAGAAGGGTCTGACTCTCAGTAACAAGAGGGGTTGACAGTGGTGATGTGAGGCCCCACAAGACCCAGACGAACCAACCACCGGCCAAAGCTAATGATCCAAAACAAATACCAAGATCACCTCTAGGTCAAAAGTGTTTCCACAGAGATTCTTACGTAAATACCCAGTCAAGGCTATTCTAAAATGGCGGCCACCAAAGACTTAACAGCTGTTGCTTTGGGTGCAGGATAACATGCACACACATCCGGTGGTGAACAATCCTGCTCACTTTCTGCTACTGGCCAGGGCACCTGGCATCACTGCTTGCTTGGGTTGCAGCTTGGATACTTGTTGGAGGAGAACGGTGCCCCTGGGAGAGCACTGCCCATTCCTGCATGCTGCCTTGCCCCAGCCAATGACACGGACACAGGCCCACCCTTCCCAGGCACTGGCTCTGGCGAGACCCAGCAGGGGTGATCGAGCAAAGCCAGTCCTGGCCCTGGGGTGCTGCTTCCCACTTCGTTGGCAGAGCCCCTGATCACTGACACGGGTGGGTGTGTTCTGTTCATTCCTGGAGTCTCACAAGTAATATTACAAAGCATTGCTATTTCCACCCTGGCAGCTACACATCAGTTATTAAAAACTCTGCAGCTGATATTAAGAAATAAACACTGTAATTAAGAGGACTGGGATTGGGGTTTTCAGTGCCCTGTGGGAACCCAAGACCCAATCATGGCACAGCGGGGCTCCTGTGGGGAGAAGCGACGGGTCCTGAGCCGCTCTCAGGGGAAAGTGTGTTTACTCAGTCAAGTCTTCGCACAACACAGCTTTGCACAGAAAGAACAAGGAACCGGATTGAGTGCGCGTGGAACTGCTGCGGTTCTGCTATCTCCACGTGTGCTTGCTCCTGTGTTATGGTGATGTCCTAGGAACTTCCCCATCACCCTACAGCGCACGTGCTGTGTGCGAATAGGAGGGTTTTCAAGAAGAACCAGTGTTTTCCTCATTGTCGGGAGAAGAATCCATGGTGTGAGTCTCCAAGCAATCAGCCACTTCAACGGCGGGCTCCCGGGGCTGGGGGGCCTCTCACACACACTCTAACTCCAACCTGACTTTCACGGTGACCCCAGGACAACGCAGAAGCCTCTCGGGGACTCAGGGTCGGCGGTCATCACTGGACACCTTTACAGAGGCTCCCAAACGTGGCGGAGTTCCGGCATCTGGAAACACAGTCTCACGGTGCGACTCGCCATGAAAACGATTCAAATTCTGTCTAAAACCCGGATAAAGCCACTGTTTCCCTCTTAGTCTTAATACTGAAAGAATCAAGGCTTTTATGAACCCAACTGTTATGAACTCGTTCAAATGTCTACACGTTCCCACTTAAGCGTCTGGGGATATTGGTTACAAAGTGATCCGGCACACAGAGAATTCCTCCCTAGATCAAAGGCAAAGCATGGCACCTGGGCAGGTCAGGACCTGAGTGTTGTCCAGATTTGCAACCTGTAGACGAGCAGAGCATCTATGCAAACGCAGTGACTCTACAGGGGACAGAGAAGCAGGCCCCTTGCCGCCAGGAGTGCGGCAGATTATAAGGAACAGATATGGTTCTGGGAAAGAAACTGTTCACTTTGTTTGTTCTTTTAATTTTGAAAGTTGTATGCATTTAAGGAACCTGGGGGCTATAACACTAAGTGAAATAAGCCAGACACAGGAGAACAACATAGCCACGATCTCACTTCTATGTGGAATCTGAACAAAGAGAGTCTAAGGTCAACACGCATGATCTCCAGTCTCCCAGTGTCACATATGGCAACCACGTGGCCAGGCCAGTGTCTCCTGGCCCATCTGGAGTGACCCACAGGAAGCACACGGATTGAAACCTAAAGCTGCAGAATTTAAGGACAGGTTAATGTGGAGGGACCCGTGGTAAACATGAGATCCTAAGTGCAAAGCCGCCGCCCGTCACTGCCACACACATGGTGTGGTGTGTGTGCCGTGTTCAGCCTCCTGCACCCTGGGAGGCAGCCGACACCCCCTGGGGAGCAGCACTGCAGGTGAGACCTGCTCTCCTCACCTCCCGGCGCTGTCCCCCACCCCAGCTTCCCTAAAACTCTTGAGAGCATTCCTAGCAGCTGCTGCAGTGGGGCCAAAGTGATTTCTCAATATGTCTGCTTTCTCTCACCCCCAGCAGAGCGCCAGGAAACCAGGGGAAGCCAGCCCATACCACAGCGGTCACCTCTTGCATTTGTGATTCTTCTTTACGCTGCTTTTGCCGCTGCATTTAAAATTGGCTTTCTATAAATAGGACTGCTTGCTCACTCCTAAATCTTACTCACTGTCTTCTGCGTAAAAAATAACTTAAATAAGGATGTAGGCAGGATGCAATAGTCCCTGTCACTCTGCCTGGATGTGTAGAAGCCGCCTCCTCCTTCCCTCATCCCCATTCACTCCTCGTCTGTGAAACACGCCACGTGCTCACATGACTCAGGGCCTGGAAGACCAAAATCAACCAAGCTGGAGGATTTCACCATCAGAATGGATCGACATAAACAAGTCCAGATCCCCCAAATCATAAGGTGGCAATGATGATAAGCTCTAAGAACCTAACTGAATGCTTTTATTTGAATAAAAGGAAGAAACGTTAAGAATGCCTGAAGCATGGCTTTCCCCATGCTATTGTGAGAAAGAGAACTTTGCATTCAGTTCTGCTACAGAGTCAGAAAGGGAAGCCCAAGGGATGCTTAAGAAAACAGCAGGGTGACTTTGTAAAAAATGACGAAGACCTCTGTTTTGCTGTCTTGGGTGGCTCTTCGGTGAAGAAATGGATTCCCAGGGTCTGCTGGAGAAACTTGGACATGTCGTCCAGGCTTCCGCCTGGCATTCCGAACGGGCGGCAAACACTGTCCGGGAGTTTTAAACCACGCCACTCAGCAGAGCACGCGTGGGAGCCGGGGTCCTGTGCTGTGACGAAATCGTCATCTGGGGCACTTGACCCAATCTCCCTCCCAGCGCGTAGCACTTGGAGCAATGAGATCCACACCGTGCGACCGCGGTGAAGCCCCCACGGATGCCAGACGGGAATCCTTTTGGAAAGGAGAAGAAAGGTTCACAGGCATTTCCAGCGAGTCACACTCCGCAGCCACGGGGTCAGCAAGCGAGGAGCCAGAGCGGCTTCACAGACACGCGTGTCTCACAGGTGGTTTCAGGAGCCAGAGCAGCTTCACAGACACGCGTGTCTCACAGGTGGTTTCAGGAGCCAGAGCGGCTTCACAGACATGCGTGTCTCACAGGTGGTTCCCACATTCAAAACTAGAGCTCTGGGCAAGAGGAGCAACATCGTCCAGGGAAACAGAGGGCAGGAGAGATGGGAGGGGTGGGAAAGCGGGTTGGGGAGAGGCTCTGTCCATCACTCTGTCCATTCCCTCCCCCAGACAGGGAGCACACATCCCCACCGACTCCATGTCGTGTGCTCTGCTCTGTGCCACCCGGCAGCGCCTGCATCTCAGCCGGCGATGTTACTATCTAAGAAGAGAGGCAGTAGAATGAGCACCCCGAAAACTGAGTTACAGGGAGCAGTGGATAGAGCAGGATGTCAGGGAAAGCAGCAGCCATCCAGTGTCAGAGAGCCGGCTCCGAACCCAGCCCTCCCGAATGTCCTGCAGAAGCCGTGTGACCTCTGAACCCGAATCCATGCTCACACCTGGACTTGCCCGCTGTCGCCGGAGCTGTCCGCTCCCCGCCTGAACCCATACATTCGAGAAATGCTACTCTGAATTTTCTCCCATTTTGAAAACATTAAGGAAGAGAATATAAATATAATTGAGAGAAGGGGTGAGGGCAGGAAGAGATAAAATCAGAATTTCTGCACCCAGCTCTCTGGCACATGAAGAGTTAACGCTCCTGTGAGAGAAACAGGTGCTGCCCAATTTGCCTGGGGGGGGGGGCTCCCTGTCCCTGGAGCCTGGAGCTGGCAGCTGCAGGAGATTGATGGACTGCGGAGGAGCCCGGTGCCTCCGCGTCACCCCTGTCACCATCAGCGGCTCCTGGAATGACATTGGAAGGTCAGCCAATCAGGCGCGGAGATGCACCTCGGAGGAGCACACAGGCCAGCCCAGCCGGGCTCCCTGGCTGGTTCAGAAGACAGGATGCAAATGCACCCTCCGCAGGCCCACCGGCCTCCCCCTCCTCCCCCCGCATCACACATGCCTCCTTTTCCTCTCTGGGCGCCTTCTATCTTTCAAAAAACCGCTGCAAACATTTCCTGCCTCTGCACCACGGAACAAAAAGACTGCAGGACCCTGCCTGGCTGTAGCAGCTCCCTGCTCCCTGGCTGCAGTGAACTTGAGAGAGCTGGGGAGGCGTCTGCAGGCAAGCCCCCGCCCCGGCAGCCGTGTTCCCTGGGAGGCTGCGGTCTCGCCCGCTCTGCCGGAGGCTGCTGCACCAGTCGTGAGAGGTTTGCGCCCACTAGTGTCCCACAGAGGGGACACAATTGACATGCAGGTAGCACCACGTCACTGGCTCCCAGGCTAACAGGGCTGGTCCCCAAGGCCCAGCATGCACTTCAGCACAGCCACCAGGGAAAAGCCCAGACCCTCTCCTTTACCTGTGCGTGTCCAGGCTCCGGTGCCGCTGGGACTGATGGGTCCAAAAAGTGCTTCTGAGAACGCTCTGCCCAGTGCAAAGTCTATTCTCACCCCCGATCAATTACTGACGGGCCAAGTCCATCACCTCCCCCTTAAAATTCAGCTCCTTTAAGCAACTCTGGATACCTTAGGTTTTGGTAAATGTGCTCACTTGAAAAAAAAAAAAAACACAATTTGTACACAAATTTCCAACCTCCTACAGTATTCACAGGTCTTTAAAAATCCCACCCCTCATCCCCCATAACAAGCTTCAAGGCACATTTCACAACGTTGGTTCCTTGCACCTGACCCCAGTCCATCAGCAAATACTCTGCCACTACAAGGGGGCCAGAAACACAGGTCACATTGCCATTTTTTTCCTCAGTCCAAAGCACCCCCCTCCCGGAGGGCCGGGTTGTGCGGATTCTGGCCGATGACTCACTGGTGCTACCCAAGCGGCAGAGGACACAACCCAGAGGCGGCATGGGATGGGCTGGCCTTTAGGACGGGCCTGGCTGGCATTTTGCTTTTCTGCAGAGGGCAACTTGTCGGGGCACGCGGCTCCAGCCGAAAGGCCTGGGCATTGCAGGTGAACCCAGAAAACAGTGCACAATTTCCATCTGCTTCATGACATGGAAGAGGAAGGGCAGGGGAGGAGGCCCGGAGACGCGTCCCTGGTCACCTTTTTGTGCTTACGTACAGTTCCATGGATCCAGGAGGAAATCACCTTCTGAGCTTCCCAGGGGCATTCACACTTACAGGGTCTGCGCCTATGTTGAAACAACACGCCCAGCCTGCGGCCGGCAGCCCCTGTCCGGGGAATTGATGATGGCCGAAGGGGCCGCCCCTCCACCGTCTTACACCCGTCACCGCAGCCTCTCTAAGGGTCACTGTGCCCCGGGGCCGGCTGAGAGCAGGGTGCAGTAAAACTCAAAATCCCACGGCCCCAGCCTCAGCGCTGTGGTGGGGGAGGGGTGCGTATGGGAATGAGAGACGTCAGGAGGCCAACACAGAGTCAGACAGAGCAGCAGAGGCGTATCCCGACGCCCCGCCGCGGCCTTAAGAACGTTCCATGAGAATGGCTCGCCGTGGAGAGCTGCAGAGGTGGGGGTGGGGGTGGCCTGTGTGTCTGCACACGCATGTGCCTTGCTCCCTGCACGGTGCTGGGGGCTCTGGGGCGGGCCTCTCCTGAGCACTGCGGAGCGAGTCCCCTTCGGCAGGTGAGGTCATTCACTCCAGGGTTTAACCCATGGAGGGACTGAGCTCCTCTCTGCCTCCTGCCCTGCCTGCGGGGTTGCAGCAAGATGCCAGCACGCACGGAGCGAGCTGCCATTGTCTTCTGCTGAGACGCAGAAACACGAGGGCTTCCAGAGGCCCCCAGTGTCACACTGCAGCACCTCTTACAGCAGGAAAGACATTTTCCCACATCAGCCGCTCGGCTCCTCGAGGCCTCGCAGGGATCCACGGCTGTCAGGAGCCACGGATCTTGACCCACACACATTCGGCCATGGAAGACCCAAATCCGACAGCTGTTGGCCACAGACACTCCCGTCCGTGTGTCTTCAGGCCTCGTGCAAAGATGCAGGAGTCGTTCAGGTCACGTTTTTGAAACACGGGGTTCTGAGCAGGCAGCAATCCAAACAGAACTCCCGAGTCTGAATGACTGTCCATCTTGGGACCCTTTACACAGCAGGCACTGACTGTCATTCCTTAAGAACCTCCTCAAAGCTTAACCCCTCCCTTCCCCACCAGCAAGGCTAGTTTAATGCTTGACCCTACAGAGAGGGCCATTTTTCTGTAAGATCGTCGCGTAGCCTTCTCTGGTTGATAGCATCACATTGCACACAAATTCACTGCCTCTCACACTACGCGTTGCCATCCTAACCATGGTGATGAGATGCAAATGATACGAGGCGCTGTGAAAGGAGGTGACACCGGCGTTAGCCCAGGTGCGCATCTGCAAGCTTTGCGTGGATTTCCCACAGTCTCATCACTGCTCTTCTAGGGATCCGCTTTCTTCCTAGGGTTGTTGAGTTTAGAAAATGCTGATTCAGAACAGCCTCCAAGCCCAGATCAGAGACCACGGTGGTGTGGATCGTGCCATGCTCGTCACAGCTGCATTTCAGGTACCGAGTGACGGGCAGCCAGGGGCACAGCCCCCCCCCCCATCACTCTGAGACACCTCCTTCCCAGTAGGGCACAGATTTGGCTGCCTCCTGTGACTCAGGCCTCCCCAAGGCGTCCAGAGAGGCTCACGTGGCGGACGAGCACGGCCATCAGGGGGCTGTGGCCCTCAGAGCTCACCCAGAAGCACCTGTCCGTGTCGCATGCATTCACGTTAGCAGAGCAGCCGCAAGGACCGCCCTCCCCCGGCACATCACCCCCCACCCTCCCCCCACCCCAGAGCCGATCTGTCCCTGCCAGGGTGCAGCACGGGAGCAGTGCCCTCTGGGAAAGACGAGTGTCTGGCTGGAACTTGTTGCGGCTCTCTCCTGCCAGGAAATCTCAAAATGAAAGTTGCCAATACTTGGCTTCACGTCTGATGAGAGAGCACCGGGCTGGTGCAACACTGAGTCGGGGAGCTGCTTCTCTCCAGACCTTTCTTACACATCATTAAAAAAATGGATGTGGGGCTTCTCCTCCAGCCTGTTGAGCAGTGTTCCAGCACCATCTAGGTAGGCAGAGGACGCGCAAGGCTCTGTGCAGCCAGCACCCAGAGCTCCCCTCCAGGTCTTCAGGAAAAGCTCCAAGCCGCGGGGGGGGG
>CM027407.1:3364570-3395344 GCA_015711505.1 Sylvilagus bachmani | reverse complement strand
GGACGACAGCCGCCTCCTGTCCCCACGCGCGAGGCAGCCATTCATACCTGCACACTCCTGGTCACACGGCGGCAGGCACGCGGAGGTGCAGCCGCACACGCTAATTGCATCTGACTCAGTCAAGAGCCGGAGCGTTCTCCGTGCCCAGGAAGAAAGCCTCTGCCAAACAGCACTGGCTGGGCCTTGGAGACGAGTGCTCTCGACAACGCTCCCCGATCCCGTTTATACCACCACACAGGTGTGCGTGTGCGTGTGTGTGTGTGTGTGTGTTTAAAATTCGTCAACATTTCGGATGATGTAATGCTTATCAGTGTATATTTTTGCTCGAACGGCTGTGGGGAATATGTAGCAGAGGACATGGAAGGAGAGAGCTTTCTTAGAGCCGGAGACATCATTTAGCAGAATTAAGACACCTGCGTTCACAGCCCAGGCAGCTTGGAATCTGGAGGTGGAGGGTTGAAATTGACCCCTCCACCTGCCCGCACTTGGACTGTCCCTTTTCAGGCTGTGGTATTCAAAGTGGCCATCTCTGTCTGTCTCTCCCCCTCTCCCCAGACCTGCTTCCTTCTAAATAAGGTGCTGTCTCCTGCTGGAGTTAGCTCCCAGCTGGCACTGAGCTAGGTAAGCACCTTCCAACGATTACCGAGCAATTTCTCCCCAGCCTCTCTCCGTCTCTGCCTCTCCTCGCCCAAAGAAATAAAAAATATTTTTTTAAAAAAATAAATAAAAGCATGGATATGTAAAACACAGATGAGGGATGTAAAAAAATTTTTTTTAAAAAATAAGGAAGATTCACCCATGCATCCAGCGCGCCCCCGCCCCCACCCCCGGGTCAACCTCAAGAAATGAAATTCATCACAAACCGAAAGGCTCACCATTCGCGAAGCTCTGGAACAAGGAGAGGGCCAGTATCCACATGCCCCTGCTGCTTCCCGGCCTTCCGCGAGCGACGCGCCGGCCTCGCCCCCCGCGCTCCGCCCGGCCCGGCTCCGCTCGCCGCTCGCCACCTGCCCCGGGGGCCGCCGCCGCTGCTGCCGCCGCCGCCGCCGCCGCCGCCGAGCCGCCCGGGCACGCGGCGCGGCCGGGCTCCGGGGCGAGGGCTGCGCTCGCCGCGCGCTGCGCTCCTGCACACCTGCTCCGGGGCGCCGCGCCCGCCGCTGCGGCCAGAGCCCAGGTGCGCCGTCAGCTCAGGGGGCCCCCGGCAGGTCGGCAGGTGCAGAGAGCCACAGACGCGGGCGTGAGCTCATCCCGGGCACCCGGCGCCCGAATGCGCAGCCAGCGGCCTCGCGTGCGCCAGCCCTCACCCTCCACATCCAGGCAGCAGGCGGGCGGGCAGGCTCATCTTCCCTGGGCTCCGGCCTTGATCACATGGATCCCGCCGCTAACCTTCCCCGCCTGCGAGCCCCGGGGCCGAGCCGAGCGCGGAGGCGAGCGGGGACCCCTCCCCTGCCTCTAGCCGCTGGGGCGCTCTGCAGTCTGAGCGCCGCCGCCGCCGCCGCGCACAAGTGCAGCCGAACTGGAAGCAGCGCCCGCAAGAGCGCAGCCACCGCACAGTCACGCACAGTCATCGGGCTGGGTTTCTTAGAGGCTTAAATAATCATTTCGGCGGCCGATTATTTTTAGTTATTTTCTTGCCGGTTGCTAATAAGACGTGGCCAGGGGTGGGCATTCCGGAAGGCTGCTGGGCAAACCGAGGTGACCCTGAAGAGTTAGCAGTTTTAATAAGATGTGCCGCTGGATTCGGATTCCGTATTTACCCTCGGGGGAAAAAAAAAAAAAAGTCCAGTTCATTTGCCTAAAGGGAAATGCTGTCACCAGGTCCTTGCTCCTATAAAGATCCCGGTGATTTCATGGGCTAATTTTTAATTATCTCCAATACATGGTAGAATACAAACACAAACCATTCTAATTTTCGTTATCTGGATGGTGCATGAAATAATAAAACATTAAACCTGCTGATCATTTGGTGACCTCGAACATGGAACCCCTTCCGCGTGACCCTGGAAGGCCGGTGATACCCTGTGCCTAGCCTTCTGTGTGGCCCTCGCAATGTTCACAAAAAAGCTCCTGTAAGGGTGGACATCCCTGTGCCAAACAAGGGCCCACAGGGCTGGCAGGCACCTCCCCGGAAGACCCCAGCGGAGCCCCGGGGCGCAGTGGGGTGAGGATCAGCACCGGGTGGGCGGGTGGGTGGGCAGAGGGGGCTGTTTTCATGGGAGACCCAATATCTTGCGCGTAGGTTGCGGGTGCCCCTCCGCATACAGAAGGGGAATTGAGCGCACCTGAGACAGCTCAGCACACTCACACAGGAAAAACAAGTGCAGAGGCAGACACAAAATGGTGTTTTACCAGGCTTGGGCACAAGATGGCCAGGCCCTGTGTGCTGGGAAGGGTCAGACGAGCCGTGATGCTGCGGGGCTGCCACAGCTCTGCAGCTGATCACGTGGGGACACCCACTCAGCCTGCACCCCGCCCCGCCGAGCCACGCTCGGCACCCAGTGTCCTCTGGCTGCTTGTGCCCTGGGTGCTCCCTCCCAGGCAGGCAGGCAGGCGAGGGGCTGCTCTCTTCCCTGAGTCTGGCTGGGTTCCTCTGTTCATTCAGGTCACACATTGCTCCCTGCACACCGGGCTGTGTGCTCTGTGAGGCCCTGCCCATCCTGCATTGCGAAGGGCTGGAGACGGGGCTCAGGGCCCAGCACCCACGTTCCACGTCTGGGGGCCTTGCTTTCTCAGAAGCATAAAGGCAATGATCCCATCCCGGGCCCCCGCGGCCAGGCACAGGCTCGCTCTGGTCCACAGTGACCTCGGTTCTCACTGGGTTTGGGAACAGGGCTGGCTACCAGGCCCAGCGTAGAATGAAAGTGGAGGGCTCTTTTTTTCCCAACGCAAAGTGCCCAAGCGGTAAAGTAGGAGGTTTCCTCCCTTCCACCCCAGGCTCACCCCACCCCCTGCTGCAGGTGTCTTTTATTTGCAATTAACACCTCCTCTCTTGGCAGGGGAACAGCCCAGGTGTATGCAGAACCCCGCCCCCTACAGGTGCCAGGGCCCTACGACCTGATGCAGTACAGGACCAGCAGAGCCCACACCTGCTGGGTCACCTCCTCGCCCTCCAGTGGACGCCACGCACTGTGTCCAGCCAGGGCTGAGCGGTTGGGGAAGCCACTGTCCTTCTCCCACAGATCCCTGCCCCTGTGCAAGATGGGAGACCCGCTAGGGGTTGCAACCTACCTGCTGGGAAGCTCTGGGTTCCTGAATCTAGGTGGGCCCGAGGTCCAGTCCTTTGTGGAGCATGCTACGGCATGAAGGGTAGGGGACAGGGACAATGATGGCCAGGCCCTCCCCTGAGGTCCCACGCATGTCCCCACCCTCAGACTCCCATGCACACAGGCCCAGACCCCCACCAGAGCTGCCAGGTGATGGCAGAACACCAACTTCTGATTCCAGTGGCCACCTGCAGGCCCAGGGGACCAGGGGAGGGAGAGGGCAACTGAGACATCCCCCTGAAAAGGGGGCAGAGCCAGGTGCTGCAAGGACAAGGCTTTAAGCCCTCCCCCTGTTCTGTTGCCCCATGGGCAGAGCCACCACCTGTTCAGAGGTAGTATTATTTTTTTAAAGATTCATTTATTTATTTGTAAGTCAGAGTTACACAGAGAGAGAAGGAGAGGCAGAGAGAGAGAGAGAGAGAGAGAGATCTTCCATCCACTGGTTCACTCCCCAATTGGCCACAACCAGCCAGGGCTGGACCAGGCCAAAGCCAGGAGCCAGGAGCTTCTTCCGGGTCTTCCACATGGGTGCAGGGGCCCAAGGACTTGGGCCATCTTCTGCTGCTTTCCCAGGCCATAGCAGAGAGCTGGATCAGAAGTGGAGCAGCCAGGACTCGAACCAGTGCCCATATGGGATGCCAGCACTGAAGGCGGCGGCTTTACCCGGTAAACCACAGTGCCAGCCCCCAGAGGTAATAGCATTAAAACATCCAGGATGGCACTTTCAGAGCATTTGACCTCTGCCAGTGGGGCCAACAGGACCCTGTGCCAGTGCATGGGGTCACTGTGAGCCAGTGCTCTGTGCTGTTCAGTCATGCACCTGCCACAGCCTGTGTGGCTCGATGGTCTAGAGAGGACCCAACTGTGCATCAAACTCTGTTCACATGTATTTGTACAACACTCTAGAAAACCATGCTGATGTGACAGGTGTCTCAATTAGTGGTTCAGACACCACTATAGACACCTACACCCCATACAGTACTTGTGAGTTCCATGAGGTCTACAGCTCCCTGTCCAGGGAGGGATCCCCACGGCGGGCAGGTGCACCCACTGAGTGAGTACCTGTCGGCTCCTGCGCCGGTGCAGGTGGACGGTGGAGTCTGACCTAAGATAGGCACAAGTACAGAGCTGTGGGAGTCTAGGGGAGAGAGAGGACGTCACACTCCCTCTCAGTGGAGCCTTGGAAACGGTAGGTGGAGCTTCAAGTTCAGTTACCACGTCAACATGCAAAATTGACCTGAGAAAGAGGGCATTAGGAAAAGCCAGCTGTACAAAATGCATTAGGCTTCTGTATTTATTTTTCCATTATTACTTATGTATGTATTTGAAAGGCAGAGTGGCAGAGACAGACAGACAGAGAATCTTCCATCTGCTGGTTCACTCCCCAAACGGCCACAACAGCCAGGGCTGGACCAGGCCAAAGCCAGGAGCCGGGAGCTTCTTCAGAGTCTCACGTATGGGTGCAGGGGCCCAAGCATTTGAGCCATCCTCTGCTGCTTTCCGAGGCGCATTAGCAAGGAGGTGGATCTGAAGTGGGGTAGCAGGGACTTGAACAGGCGCCCACTGGTTGCTGGCGCCGCAGGCAGTGGGGTGGCCTCAGTGCAGGGCCCCAGGTTTTTGTGTTTCTAATGAAAGCGATACTCAGCCTCCAGACCAAGCTTGGGCCCAAATCCATTCCACGTGGCATCGCCCCTCCACCGCTCCATCTGCCATAGCTCAGCCAAAGAGGCACAAAGTCCGAGAGGCCCCCTTTGCGCCCCCTCTGCTGACGCCATGTAAGAAGCCCGCATCCGTGTCGATGCCATCTGTCTTTGCCAGGTTCTGCGGGAGGAGGGAGAAGAGTGTCTGTGGCAATGGATCGCAGCCATACCTTAAGGGAAAGGCCGGGGTTGCCGGTAGACGGGGATGGGTGAGGAGGAACCAGCAGGCAGAAAGGTCACCCCCGGCGCATGCGTGGATCATCCTGACCCAGAGCAGAAGCAGCTGACCAGGGGCCAGCACAGTGGCATAGCGGGCTAAGCCCTCCTGCAGGGCCAGCATCCCATACCGGCACCAGTCCGAGTCCTGGCTGCTCCACTTCCAATCCAGCTCCCTGCTAATGGCCTGGGAAAGCAGCAGAAGATGGCCCAAGGGCTTGGACCCCTGCACCCACGTGGGAGACCTAGATGAAGATCCTGGATCCTGGCTCCATATCAGCCCAGCTCCAACTGTTGGAGCCATTTGGGGAGTGAACCAGCAGATGGGAGATCTCGATCTTTCTTTTCTTCTTTCCATCCCTCTGCCTTTCCAAATGAATAAATAAATCTTAGAAGAAGTAGAGGGAGAGAAGGAGGAGGTAGAGGAGGAGGAGGAAGAGGAGGAGGAGGAAGAGGAGGACCTGTCCAAAGGGGATTGTACTAGTTTCCCAGGGCTGCACAGACATAGGATCACAAACTGGGTGGTTTGGAAGACAGAAATGTACAGCCGCACCATTCTGCAGCTACAGGTCCAAACCCAAGGCATCGGGAGGCCATGAGGGACTCCGACCCTGCAGGGAGAACCCCTCCTCCCTGCCTCTCCCGGGCTTCCTCCACATCCCTTGGCTTATGGCCACACCGCTGGGCTCACTGCTTCTGTCTCCACGTGGTCTCCCTAATGGCCTCCCAGTGTGGGTGTCCCCATGTCCCCCTGTCCTCCTAAGACCAGCACTCACTGGTCTCAGCCTAGCCTGTGGGGATGGGGGGGCGTCACTCAGCCCACAACAGGACCTACAGGCCTGAAATCAAAAGGCGAGAGGTACGGGAGGCTCCCTGAGACGGACCCAGGACACCAGGGGCTCCGCCCAGCACAAGAGAGCACCTGTACCTGTGCCCCGGATACGGTGCCTCAGTCTCCTCGGGGAGGGCGGGATGAGAACACCTGCTCTTCTTATCACCGAAGGCTGTGGCGAGGATGCCGTGAGGTCTGGGAACTGGCTCTGCCCAGGGTGACAAGAACAAGGAGCGGGGGCCATTACTGTCTCCAGCTGGACCTGTGGAATCATCTGCTGTGTGACCAAGCCTCCTTCAGACTGTAGGACGCTTACCGCGTCTTACCTCTGTCTCAGAACTGCGAAGGCTGGGGTGACCAAGGGTGTCAGCCTCAACCCCCTTCCACTTCTCCCACACAGGACTGACAGGCTCCCCCCATGTCAGGGTGTCTGTCACCAGGGAGCCCCTCCACCCATGTCAAGGTGTCCCTCACCAGGGAGCCCCTCCCCCATGTCGGGGTGTCTGTCACCAGGGAGCCCCTCCCCCCCATGTCAGGTGTCTGTCACAGGGAGTCCCTCCCCCCATGTCAGATGTCTGTCACCAGGAGCCCCGCCTCCAATGTCAGGATGTTTGTCACCAGGAAGCCCCTCCCCCAATGTCTGCGGGGGTGTCACCAGGGAGCCCCTCCCCCCATGTCAGGTGTCTGTCACAGGGAGTCCCTCCCCCCATGTCAGGTGTCTGTCACCAGGGAGCCCCGCCCCCCATGTCAGGTGTCTGTCACCAGGGAGCTCCGCCCCCACATTGGGTGTCTGTCACCAGGGAGCTCCGCCCCCACATCAGGTGTCTGTCACCTACAAGTCACAGAAGCAGTTCCTGGGAAGTTGAAGATGGATCAGGGTGGGCTGGGAAGGACATGTGGGAGCCCCTGGGATGCTCTCATGGTCTCACCTGGACCAGGCTGAACATCACCCAGGCCCCTGCTCATCTGCAGATTCACTAGGCTAAACACACACGCTCGCACGCCTCACACACGTGACTGTGTGACAGCAGCAAGATGACCAAGACACGGTCCCTGCCAAACACAGTCCAGTAGGGGAGTCAAGGAAGAGTACAGTGATTTGATGGGATAAGCGGGGCGTGACACGGCTAACGCAGCCAGCAGGTGTGTGTGTGTGTGTGTGTCTGTGTCTGGGCTTGTCTATGCATGTGTGTAGTGTGTATTTGTGCAAAGCGGGTATGTGTGTGTGTTTGTACATGCCTCTGTGTGTTCATGTGTATCTGTGTTAGGTATGTGTTTGTGTCTCTGTCTCCAAGTGTGTTTTTATGCGTGTGTCTGTATTGTGTATGTAGTGTATTTCGGGTTTTCTCTTGTGCACATGTTGTGGTGTGTCTGTGTTCTGTGTCTCTGTGTATGTTATGTGTGATGTGTATGTGTGCTATGTGTGGAGTTGCTCTGTGCATGTATGTGTATCTGTGTGGGTGTGTGAGTGGTGTGTATTCCTGTGTCTGTGTCTTTTTGTTTGGTGATGTGTGATGTGGGTGAGCCTGTGTGTGTGCATGTATGGTATGTGTGTGTGCCTTCATGTGTCTATGTTTCTATGGAGGGTGTGTGTTGTGTGTGGTATGTGGGATCTGTGTGTGTATATGTGGTGTGTGTTTGTTTTCACGTGTCAGTCTTTCTCTGGAGTGTGTATGTGTGTGGTATAAGAAAAAAGGGGCCTGTGTGTCTGTGTGTGCATGTGTGGTGTGTATCTTCATGTGTCTGTGTGGCTATGTACTCTGTGCATACATGGTGTGTGTATGTGTCTTCATGTGTCTGTGTTGTGACTTCTGTGTGTCTTCATGTGTCTGTGTGACTTCTGTGTGTCTTCAGGTATCTATGTGTTCTGTATGTGCATGTATGGTGTGTGTGTCCTCATGTGTCTGTGTGTGTGACTTCTGTGTGTCTCCAGGTGTCTATGTGTCTGTGTTCTCTGTATGTGAATGCATGGTGTGTGTGTGTGTGTCTTCATGTGTCTGTGTGACTTCTGTGTGTCTTCAGTCTATGTGTTTTGTATGTGCATGTGTGGTGTGTGTGTGTCTTCATGTGTCTGTGTGCATGTTTGGTGTGTGTCTTCATCTGTACATATGAGACTTCTGTGTGTGTCTAGGTGATTCCTCTGTGCCTATGTATGGTGTGTGTGTGTGTGTGTGTGTGTGTGTGGATTCAGCTGTCTAGGTGTCTATTTGTTCTGTGTGTGCATGTGTGGTGTGTGTGTCTTCATGTGTCTATGTGTCTCGTGGTTGCATGTGTGACAGGGCAGGCCCTGTGATGTGGCCCCAGATGCCCGCGCTGAGTCTGCAGGCTCCGTGGGCTTCCGGTGCAGGAGTGAGGGGGACAGCAGGCTCCAGGTGTGGACAGGGCAGCCGGGACAACTCCTGCAGGCGCGAGGAAGCCTCCCGGGTGTGACACACAGGGAAGTGGCGGGATGTGGCTGACGTCTTGGGAACATTCCACAGGGGGGAAGGCAGGACCAGGCATGGCAGTGCTGGCTGTGAGGTGAGATGACACGGCCTCGGGGACGCACCTCGCGGCAGCGTTCGCACCGCCCTCAATGCGGTGGTCGTTGGGCCCCTGGCTGCTGTTTCTTCCTGCTTGCGTGTCCAAGTCTTCACGTATGCCGGTGGTGCTCAGTCCGCTAGTGTTGACCTCACCTGGTGCTGACGGGGAGGCCTCGGCCTGGAGGTGCCCCAGAGTCCCTGGCTGCTTGCATGCAGTCAGCCAGGGCAATGCCCAGCCGGAACCCACGCACAGCACTCCATTACAGGAGGAGGTCGGGAGGGCGCAGGGGGACAGCGTTGCCAAGACAACCCCAAGGGTGCACCTGCCGTATACCTGTGTACACACAGCTCACTTGGAAGGACAGAGGGCCTGCGACCAACAACAGGGTGCCTGCAGCCCTGGGGTGTGTGTGTTCCTCCCCACGCTCATCCTCACCCCATAGACGTCTTGCTATCCATTTTATTTTATTTATTTGACAGGCAGAGAGATTGACATAGACATACACGTGCACACACACACACAGATCTTCCATTTGTTGTCTCGCTTTCCAAACACCCACAACAGTCAGGACTGGGCCAGGCCGAAGTCAGGAGCCCAGAACTCAACCCAGGTCTCCCAGGTGGGTGGCAGGGATCCAGGGACTTGAGTCCGCACCGGCTGGCTTCCTGGGTGCACCTTCGCAGGAAGCTGGAATGGAGAGTGGAGCGGGGACTTGAACCCAGCCACTCTGATCCGGGAAGTGGTGTAACCACTGTGCTAAACGTCCACTCTCACAGAGAGTCTCTACAGAGCAGCCAGAGAGACCTGGCAGCCCATGCACGTGCATACACACACATACATGCGCACCTACAGGATTGCAGGGCCCCACCCAAATTCCCCACTGCCATCTAAGCCCACGTAGGGTGAACGCCCCACTCCTCACTGTCCCCGGACCCCGTGCCCCCTCCCTCCTGTGGGGCAGACCCGCTGCTCTGCCACACACACCCTAGGCACTGCTTCCTGTTCCGACACTCGCTCAGCAAGGCTGTCCCCTCTGCCACGTACCCGGGGCACCCCCTGCACTGCCATCACCCTCATGCCAAGGGGAGCCTCCGCAGACGGCCTCTCACCACGCCAGGTGCGCTTTCTGCCCTGTCCAGCTCTGAGCATGATTTTCTCGCTGGTGACTTGCAAACACGAGCTCTTCTTGGATGCGCACCTGTAGGAAAGCTGAGGTTGCACGGACACGCCTAGGAGTGAGTGCTACGCGCATGGCGGGTGCTCACAGAGTGTGCCCCGCGCATGGACAGGACTGGCGTTCCCAGAGAAGCTTCCTACGAGACAAGCCTCTCTTCTCCTTCTTGTCCCCAGACACGCAGAATTGGGGTCTCCAAAGGGGACATCCAGAAGGCAGGGGAGAAATAAAACCAACTTCTTAGATGTCAAATGGACTTGCGTAAACATTTCATCAAGACAAATATTTCTTTTATCCGCACCGGGCAGGCAGCTGGCTGAATGGGTGCTCTCACAGGCTGTTTTCTTTTCTTCTTCTTCTTTTTTTTTTTTTTTTTTTTCAAATGACGACAGGCACTGAGTCTAGGGATTTGGATCACAAGGCAAGGTCAAGGTGGGGTTCCCATCAAATACATTTTAGAAGTAGGGAGCACTTCAGAGGGAAGCCGCCTGCATGGGGATCCAGCATCCAGCAGCCCCTTGGGGTTTCGGAGAAGGGAGGCGGGAGGGCGGAACGGACGTCGGCAGGATGGGAGCTGCCCCAGCAGCCGGAGTCTCTGCCTGGGTCCACAGACGACCGGAAGGCGGCAAACGCTCTACTCCTGACCAAGCAGACTTCACACCCAGTTCCTAGGGGAGGGAGAGTGCAGGGCAGGGTCCCCAGCAGGGGCCTCCCAGGTCCAAATGTGTAGTTGTGCTGGTTTTAGGGCCAGGCCTGAAGCCCCTGGGGAGAGGACCCAGGCAGCCTTTGGGTGGTGAAACGAATCGGGAAACAGCGCGGTGGGTGGGGTAGGGGCTCTGCTTAGCTCTGCGGCTGCACGGGCAGCTGGCCGAGTACCACTGAAGGGAGCCTGATGGGACTCCTCGGGGCACCGATCATCACTGGGGGACACTGGACAGCGAGCAGCAAGGGCTCTGCCACAGCCAGTGGGGAAGCTCCCAGGTGTGGTGTGCACTCGGGGGGCACTGGTTACTACCGGGACTGTGGAGCCAGACCTCGGCGCCTGGCTGAGCTGGGTCACCTGCACAGGTGGCTTAGTCTGCCAACCATGTCTCTGTCACAGCTACATGAGCGCAAACCTGCCGGGTTCCCGGAACAGGGGCCAGAGGTTCCGGACGTGCGAGTGTCCACCCTCTGTCACTGCGTTCGCCAGGTTGCATTGAGTGAGGGTTTACGGCTTGAGGCGAGAAGGACGAGCAGGGTCAAGGTTGTGCACCAGAGTCAGGAGCTGGGAAAGATGCAGAAAGACCCCGTGGGCAGCAGAAGTGAGCGGACAATCTTCCAGAGCTTTCCTTTGGGTTGGCAGGAACCACGTTTGAATAGGGAAAGAAAAATCAGAGCCTTGCCTCATTCCAGATCTGTTAAACAGGCTTCACCAACAAATCAGATAAGCAAATTATCTAAGGGTGTCAGTGCTGTGGCGTAATGGGCAAAGCTGCCGCCTGCAGTGCCCACATCCCTTAGGGGCGCCGGTTCAAGGCCCGGCTGCTCCACTTCCGGTCCAGCTCTCTTCTCTGGCCTGGGAAGGCGATAGAAAATGCCCAAGTGCTTGCACCCACATCGGAGACCTGGAACAAACTCCTGGCTCCTGGCTTGGGATTGGGCCAGCTCTGGCTGTTGCATCCATTTAGGGAATGAAGCAGCGGATGGAAGACCTCTCTCTGTCTCTCTGCCTGTGCCTCTGTAATTCTGCCTTTCAAAAAATAACGAATAAATCTTTAAAAAAGAAAGAAAGAAAGAAAAATATTTAAAGACAAGAAAAACTAAGACCAAGGAATTTTGAGCGTAGAATATTCTAGAAAGTGTATTTATACTCTAAGGGTCAGGGATGCACTTCTACAAGTGATACAAACCCAGAAGCCATAACATAAAAGACAATCGACTCCAAGTATTCCTTGAGTGGCAAAATACGCCCAAACCAGGGCAAGAGACAATGGTGGGGGCCTGGGAGAGGGGCCCACTCAGCACTCAAATGGCAGCTAAGGGCTTCGCATGGGTAAAAGAACAGACTACGGGTGCAGGAGCTGACCTGGGCAGTCCAGGAAGGAAAACTGAGAAGACGCTCATGCACAATGATGGACAGAGAAACAGATGCTCAGGTAACACGCAGGCGCTGCTTCACCCCCACGAGGAAGCCTTCATGCTGCTGGGGTGTGGGCGGAGGGACACTTTCAGAACCTGCTGAATCCAGACAGCGGGATGCCTGTGTCGCCTTCTTCCATTTAGGCTGTGACATCTGTTTAGAAACACAACTACAACCCCACCACCCAAAATACTTACCCTTCAACTTAGCGACCTCAGCCTTCGGCATCTGTACCACTGAGAAAAAAGACGATGGGCGCTTAAGGGCACGTGTGCACGCTCTCTGCTGCAGTATTGGTTGCTGATAAGAGAAGAGGGAGTTAGAGAGGGAAGGAAAGACGGCACGGAGGGAGGAAGGGAGGAAGGAATGGCGGGAATGCCTTGGGAAGGCCCCTTCCCTAAGGGATATGGGGTAACCTTCAGAGCAAACTATTGTTCAAGCATCAGTCATCGAACAAACAAAAATCAGGGGCAGGCGTTTGGCGCAGCAGGTAAATCCTGCTCAGGCTGCTGCACCCACAGCAGAGTGCCTGGGTTTCCGTCCTGAGCCTGCTTCCCATGCCGGCTTCCTGGGGGGCAGCAGGTGATGGCTCAAGTGGTTGGATATTTGCCACCCACGTGGGAGACCCGGGTGGAGTTCCTGGCTTCTGGCTTCCAGCCTGGTCCAGCCTCGGTTTTGTGAGTATTTGGGGAGTGAACCACCCAAAAAGTGTTGCATACCAAATGTAAACATGTGCTATCTGATTGAGCTGAGATGGAAGGAAACAACTAAAAGATAAAAGAAATGAGTTAATTAGGAAAAACCAGCACTTGTGCCAACTACAATGTTAACGTGAAAATAGCAAAGACAGGTTGCCTGCACAGTGGAGTATCAGGCTTTTCTTTGTCTGTTCTATTTCTATGGGTTGTTAAGCTTTTTTCTTTTTTTTGACAGGCAGAGTTAGACAGTGAGAGAGAGACAGAGAGAAAGGTCTTCCTTCCGTTGGTTCACCCCCCAAATGGCCACTATGGCCCGTGCACTGCACCGATCCAAAGCCAGGAGCCAGGCTGGTCTCCCATGGGGTGCAGGGCCCAAGGACCTGGGTCATCCTCCACTGCCTTCCCGGGCCAGAGCAGAGAGCTGGATTGGAAGAGGAGCAACCAGGACAGAATCCGGCACCCCGATCAGGACTAGAACCCGGGGTGCCAGCACCACAGGAGGAGGATTAGCCTATTGAGCTGCGGTGCCAGCCAGGTTGTTAACCTTTTAAATATTCTTAATAAAAGTATCAAAATTTGAGGCTGGTGCTGTAGCAGGTAAAGCTGCCACCTGCGGTGCCAGCACCCCATTTGGGCACCCGTTTGAGTCCTGGCTGCTCCACTTCCAATCCTGCTCCCTGCTAAAGCACTTGGGCCAAGTGCTTGAGCCCCTGCAGTCATGGAGGAGGCCTGAAAGAAGCTCCTGGCTCCTGGCTTCAGCCTGGCCCAGCTCTGGCCATGGCAGCCATTTGAGAAGTGAACCAACAGATGGAGGATCTCTCTCTGTCTCTCCATCTCTCTCTCTCTTTGTAACTCCGCTTTTTTTTAAATTTTTGACAGAGTGGACAGTGAGAGAGAGAGAGAGAGAGAGAGAGAGAGAGAGAGAGAGAAAGGTCTTCCTTTTGCCATTGGTTCACCTTCCAATGGCTGCCGCGGCCGGCACACTGCAGCCGGCGCATCGTGCTGATCCGAAGCCAGGAGCCAGGTGCTTCTCCTGGTCTCCCATGGGGTGCAGGGCCCAAGCACTTGGGCCATCCTCCTCTGCACTCCCGGGCCACAGCAGAGGGCTGGCCTGGAAGAGGGGCAACCGGGACAGAATCTGGTGCTCTGACCGGGACTAGAACCCAGTGTGCCGGTGCCGCAAGGTGGAGGATTAGCCTATTCAGCTGCGGTGCCGGCCATAACTCTGCTTTTCAAATAAATAAATAAATCTTTTTTAAAATTTCAAATTAAATTAAAAGGCAATCAATACAGTAAATTATGAAAATTGACAAGCTGTATTACCATAACACAAAGAAACAGGGTCTCAGTGCACATGTGGGAACCAAATGTCAATATTCTGTGGAGCTTGCCTAGCTGAAACCTCGTGGCTCCTCTGGGGAGAGGGGACCCAGTTTCATCCACAACGCAGGTGCACAGGCCGGTTCTTCCCCTATTGTTTGTTGCTTTTCCTTTGTCATCCACGTCCTCCTGAGGGCACTTACGTGGCTTTTGGACCGGCGTTTCACTCCTTCAGTGGAATGTGCACATAGAGAAGACAGAGCCGAACTGTAAGGTGCAGCCTCATGTGACTGATGAGGACGGCAAGCTCCGTGCCCGGACCCGGACGTCTGCAGCTGGATTCACGGGAAGGCTGGGAGGGTGGAGCTCAGCCCTCAGGGCCAGAGAGCTGATGGCACAGAGCCCAGTCTGCTGGGAAGATCTGGAACCAGGGTCTCTGTGGGCAGAGGACTGATGTCCTACATCAAGTGAGATCAAATCCCACCTTCCTCGGCATTGCTGTCATATTCTGATCCTCGGAGGATTGGACATGGAGGCTCCTCCGCTTTCCTCAGCCCACTGATGCAAATACTGATTTCTCACAGGAACATCCTCCCAAACACACTCAGAAAACCATGTGCGGCCACCTGGGTGGCTTCCCATGGTCCAGTTCAGTGGGCCCCTAAAATTAGTCACCACAACGTTGTCACAGCCATTTCACCACTCTCCCACAGAGCACTGAGCCACAGGTGGGAGACAGAAGCCCAAGTCCTGTGGGGGCAGCAGAGGAAGTGACAGGGGAAAGGGGACTTCCCGGGTTTACCCAGAACCAGCCCTGGCACAGAGAATGTCCCAGAACAAGGGGGTTGTTGACTGGCAATGGGAGGCTGCAGCTGCAGAGGGAGTGGCCATGAGAAAAGCAGAAGGCGGGTTCATGTCCATTCGGCCAGCTTACCCACCGTTCCTGGTCATCGCCTTGCAGAAGGAGGGCATGCATTAGGGAGGCCAAGGGCAAGTCCCCTCAGCTGGAGAAAGTCCATTAGGAGGAACCGGCGCTGTGGTGTGGTAGGCAAAGCTGCCACCTGCAGTGCTAGCATCCCACATAGGTGATGGAACCCGTCCTGGCTGCTGCTGTTCCAATCCAGCTCCCTGCTGTGGCCTGGGACAGCAGTGGAAGATGGCCCAAGTCCTTGGGCCCCTGCACCCACCTGGGAGACCCGGAAGAAGCTCCTGGCTCGTGGGTTCAGATCAGACTAACTCCAGCCATTGTGGCCATTTAGGGAATGAACCAGTGGGTGGAAGGCTTCCCTCTTTGTCTTTTCCTCTCTCTGTCTGTAACTCTACCTCTCAAATAAGTGAATAAATAAAATCTTTGTTTACAAAGTCCATTGGGAGCACTAGAGCAGAGTTCTTGGTCCATCTTTACACAATTTCCATGGATTTTCACACATTCTAAGAAAAAATTTGAAGGCAACTCTTGGTATTTGTAGACACGGTATCTTCATCATCACTATGTCTTGAGTGTAATAATGGATATTACTCTCGGGATGGATAGGAGACAAGCAGAGCCTGAACCACATAGGATTACTGGACCTGGCAATAAACTTGCCATCCAGAACAAGGATAGCACAAGCAGTCCTCAGCACATTCCTCCCAAAGCAGACAGGAACCAGCAGATCAGAGCCTCATCCCCAACAAGGACACTGCCTCACTCAATCAGTGGAGATTACTGAGCTCCGCTATGGTCTGGGACAGTGCTCACCTGGGACACGTCACAGCTCGGACATGTCCCAGTTGGGACAGTGCACACCTGGGATAGTGCTCACCTGGGACACGTCACAGCTCAGACAGTGCTCACCTGGGATAGTGCTCACCTGGGACACGTCACAGCTCGGACATGTCACAGTTGGGACAGTGCTCATCTGGGACAGTGCTCACCTGGGATAGTGCTCACCTGGGACATGTCACAGCTGGGACAGTGCTCACCTGGGACAGTGCTCACCTGGGACACATCACAGCTGGGAGCAGGAGCAATGGCAGGTGTTTTTCCCAAGGTGCTCATTGTGTGCGAACACACACTTGTTTGTTTTTTAAGATTTATTTTATGTATTTGAAATACAGAGTTAAAAAGAGAGGTAGAGACAGAGAGAGAGAGAGAGGTCTTCCATCTGCTGGTTCACTCCCCTGCAATGGCCGGAGCCGAGCTGATCTGAAGCCAGGAGCCAGGAGTTTCTTCCGGGTCTCCCATGCGGGTGCAGGGTCCCAAGTACTTGGGCCATCTTCCACTGCTCTCCGAGGCCACAGCAGAGAGCTGGATGGGAAGTGGAGCAGCTGGGACTTGAACCAGTGCCCACATGGGATGCCGGCACTGCAGGCCAGGGCTTTAACCTATTGTGCCACAGCACCGGCCCCTCACACGTGTTTCCTTCTGAGAGTAGCCTAAGGAAGAGAATTTACAAGGCCCTAAATGACTTGTATCCTGGAGCCGTCTTCAAGATTTCCCTTATGATGCCGTTCACTGCCACAGAAAATTCCAGCCACACATGCGTAGGCAAAGTGTGAGCGAGTGAATGGTCAGTTCAGTGATGTTCGTAGCAGCCACTGTGTGGGAGCAATCAAAACGTCTCCCAGGAGGGGCCAGCTCAATACATAATGGTGCACCTATGGCCGGCGCCGTGGCTCACTTGGCTAATCCTTCACCTGCAGTGCTGGCACCCTGGGTTCTAGTCCCCTTTGAGGCGGCAGGTACTAGTCCCGGTTGCTCCTCTTCCGGGCGAGTGTTAGGCTGAGAGATGAAGGTGTCCCCAGCCCACACTGAATATTGGGCTCAAGTCCTAGCTCTGCTCTCAATTCCAGCTTCCCTCTAACGTGGGCCCTGGAGTCAGCAGGTGGCGGCTCAGATCGTTGGCTCCTGCCGCCCTGCAGGGGACCTGGGTTATGGATACTGTGTCTCCCCACCGTGGTTCCTGCCTCCCGCTCTGTCCCAGCCCTGGCTGTTGCAGGCATTTGAGAACTAAACCAGCAGATGAAATAACAATTGAAAAATAATTTTAAACGTTTTTAAAAAGATGAGCAGTGAGGGCCGGCGCTGTGGCAAAGCCACTAAAGCCACTGCCTGCGGCGCCAGCATCCCAGATGGGTACCAGTTCAAGTCCCGGCTGCTGTACTTCCAATCCAGCTCTCTGCTGTGGCCTGGGACAGCAGTGGAAGATGGCCCAAGTCCTTGGGCCCCTGCACCCACCTGGGAGACCCGGAAGAAGCTCCTGGCTCCTGGCTTTGGATCAGCCGGGTTCTGGCCGTTGCGGCCATCTGGAGAGTGAACCAGGGGATGGAAGACCTCACTCTCTATCTCTGCCTCTGCCTCTCTGTAACTCTGACTTTCAAATAAATAAATAAATCTTTAAAAATAGGAGTGGCAGTGAGTACTTGGCCTGGAGGTTAAGACACCAGCCGGGATGGCCATGTGCTGTATTACAGTGCCAGGTTGGAGTCTCAGCTCCGCTCCTGATTCCTGATTCCTGATTCCATCTAATGTGGATCCTGGGAGGGGCCGTGACTGGTCAGAGAGCTGAGGTCCCTGGAGGAGTCCTGGGCCGTGTTTCTGGCTCCCAGCTTTGGCCCCAGTCAGGGACCACTGCAGGTATTTGAGGAGTAAGTCAATGAATGGTGGCATTCTCTCTCTCTCTCTCTCTCTCTCTCTCTCTCTCTCTCTCTCTCTCTCTCATAAATAAATATATAAAAAGGATAAGGCAGGATGGAAAGATCTCCAGGATATTCTCAAGTGAAAGAAATAAGGAAGGGAAAATGTGGATGCCGTCCGTTCCCACGTACATAAGAGGTGCAGGGGTGGGATTGGCACAGCGTTTGAGACCCTGGGGAAGACATCTGTGTCCTGTAGTGCAGTACCTGGGACTGAGTGCCAGCTCCACCCCCAGTTCTAGCTTCCTGCTGATAAGCACCCTGGCAGGCCTTGCTCAGGCTCAAGGACTTGAGTCTCTATCCGCATAGAGACCTGGAGTGAGTTCCTGACCCCAGTTGCAATCTGCGCTTTTGGTGAGCAAACCAGCAGAGAGGAGCGCTCGGTCGATCTCTCTCTCTCTCTCTCTCTCTCTCTCTCTCTCTCTCTCTCTCTTTCTCTCTTATTCTCTTTCTCATTCTCTCTCTCATCTTCTTAAATAAAGAAATTAAAAAGAGATGTGCCTACATTTGTGTGTTTATATTTGTACTTGCACAGACAACTCTTGGAGAGATCTGTAAGAAACTGTTTGCAGTTGTATCTCAATATAAGAACTGAAATGGGAGAAATAAATAATTTCATGAAATAGTATTTTCAGGCACATGGTTTTTTACCACTCTTATTTTACCATGAGTAGCTATACTTTTTCAATTAGAGGCATTGGCATAAAATAGACCAACAAACTTAAGAGGGTATTGCACACATGCCTGCAGTGCACAAGGGGCCAGACGGTGCCACAAGAGTCGTGAACATTTAAAGGTGAATTAACGGGACTGAAACTCATTCCTCAGTGGTATCACTGGGTTTTCCAGTACACAGTAGCCACGCGTGGCTAGTGGTCGCACACTGGCCCATGTGGACACAGCACGTTTCTGTGCGTGTAGACAAACACACTGGCCGGCGACGCACACCCTTGACAAGCTGGGAGACAGAGCATTATTCATGAAATTTCCAAGATGTTATTATTCACATTGAAGCTGCTGCAAAAGAAAGAAACCCTGCAGGTTGTGCATCGTGAACAAGACAGGCGCTGCCTGGAAATGAACACACACTGAGCAGGCAGGAAAGGGAAAACTCATCCCTGAGAAGAGGCGTGCGGTCTCTGTGTGTGTTTCACGAATGACCGTGGCCAAGTGCTGCTGTCCTGTGGCCACCTCAACTAATCAATATTTATTAAATGTTATTTGTAAGTATAAAGTCATAAAAATTAAGCACAAACCCAAAATAATCTGAATGTTTTACTTTGTATAGTTACTTGTATGGTCTAACTTGTACAGACTTTTCAAAAGTTTTTTTTTTACCTTTTAAAAATTTTATTTTTTTCATATTATGTTACATTTACTTTTTTCTTTTCTTTTTTTACTTAATGAATGTGAATTTACAAAGTTCAACTTTTGCATTGTTGTGGCTCCCCCCCACCTCCTCCCTCCAGCAGCCCTCCCATCTCCCACTCCCTCTCCCATCCCGCTCTTCAGCGAGTTTCATTTTCAATTACCTTCATATACAGAAGATCAACTTAGTATATACTAAGCAAAGATTTCAACAGGCTGCACTCACACAACCACACAAGGTATAGGGTATTGTTCGACTAGTAGTGTTTTTTTTTAAGTTTCATAGTAAAACACATTAAGGACAGAGATCCTATGTGGGGAGCATGTACCCAGTGACTCCCGTTGTTGATTTAACAGTTGGCACTCTTATTTATGACGTCAGCAATCACCCGAGACTCTTGCCATGAGCTGTCAGGGCTATGGAAGCCCCTTGAGTTCACCGACTCTGAACTTGTCTAGTCAAGGCTGTATCACAGTGGAGGTTCCTTCCTCCCTTCAGAGAAAGGCGCCTCTCTCCTTGATGGCCTGTTCCTTCTGCTGGGGTCTGTTTACCAAGACCTTTCATTCAGGTTGTTTTTGTCACAGTGTCTTGGCTTTCCACGCCTGTGAGGCTCTCATGGGCCTTTTAGCCAGATCCGAATGTCCCAAGGGTTGATGCTGAGGCAGGAGTGCTGTTTAAAGCACTTGCCATCCTATGAGTCTGCTGTGTGTCCTGCTTCCCCCGCAGGATCATTCTCTCCCTTTTAATTCTATCCTTCATTATTTGAAGACACTGGTCTTGTTTGTGAAATCTCTTCGACACATACCCTATCTTTTTGATCGGTTGTGTACTTATACTTATCACTTTACCAAGTGCGCTGGCCTTGGTACCTGCCTCCTTGATGGGATTGAATTGGAATCCCCTGGCACATTTCTAGCTCTGCCATTGGAGGTGAGTCTGAGTGAGCGTCTGCCGAGCTATATATCTCCTCCCTCTCTTATTCCCCTCCTATGTTTAACAGAGATCACTTTTCTGTTAATTTTTAAATGCCTAAGAATGATTGGGCATTGATTACAGAGTTCAACCAGTGGTCTTATGTAGAACAAACAACAACAACAACAACAAAAATACTAAAAGGAATAAAACAGTAAGTTGTTCCTCGACAGTCTAGACAAGGGCTGATCATGTCATTGTCTCTCATAGTGTCCATTTCACTTCAATGGGTTTCCTTTTAGGTGCTTAGTTAGTTGCCATCGATCAGGGAGAACATATGATATTTGTCCCTTCTGGACTGGCCTATTTCACTCAGCATGTTATTTTTCAGATTCCTCCATTTTGTTGTAAATGCCCAGATTTCATTGTTTTTTACTGCTGTATAGTGTTCCATAGAGTACATATCCCATAATTTCTTCATCCAGTCATCCATTGATGGGCATTTAGGTTGATTCCTTGTCTTAGCTATTGTGAATTGAGCTGCAACAAACATTGAGGTGCAAATGGCTCTTTTTTTCTTTTTCATTTAATCCATTTGGGTAAATTCCAAGGAGTGGGTTGGCTGGGTCCCATGATAGTGCTACATTCAGGTTTCTGAGGACTCTCCAAACTGTCTTCCATAGTGGCTTTACCAGTTTGCATTCCCACCAACAGTGGATTAGAGTCCCTTTTTCCCCACATCCTCGCCAGCATCTGTTGTTGGTTGATTTCTGTATGTGAGCCAATCTAACCGGAGTGAGGTGAAACATCACTGTAGTTTTGATCTGCATTTCCCTGATGGCTAGGGATCCTGAGCCTTTTTTCATGTGTCTGTTGGCCATTTGGATTTCCTCTTTTGAAAAATGTCTGTTAAGGTCCTTGGCCCATCTTTTTATTGGGTTGTTTGTTTTGTTTCTGTGGTGTTTTTTGATCATTTTATAGATTCTAGTTGTTAATCCTTTATCTGTTGTGTAGTTTGCGAATAACGTCTCCCATTCTGCTGGTTGCCTCTTCACTTTCCTGTTTCCTTTGCTGTAAAGAAACTCTTCAATTAGAGGTAATCCCATTTGTTTATCTTATCTTTGACTACCCGTGCCTCTGGGGTCTTCTCCAGGAATTCTTCGCCTGTTCCAATATCTTGAAGGGTTTCCCCTATGCTCTCAATTAGTGTCATGGTGTCGTGGCGCATCTCTAGATCTTTGATCCATGTTGAGCGGATTTTTGTATAAGGTGTAAGGTAGGGGTCTTGCTTCATACTTCTTCTTCTTTCTTTTTTTGACAGGCAAAGTTAGACAGTGATAGAGAGAGACAGAGAAAGGTCTTCCTTCCATTGGTTCACCCCCCAAATGGCTACTACAACCCATGTGCTGTGCCCATCCGCAGCCAGGAGCCAGGTGCTTCTCCTGGTCTCCCGTGGGGTGCAGGGCCCAAGCACTTGGGCCATCCTCCACTGCACTCTTGGGCCACAGCAGAGAGCTGGCCTGGAAGAGGAGCAACCAAGACAGAATCCGGTGCCCCAACTGGGAATAGAACCTGGGATGCTGGCGCCACAGGTAGAGGATTAGCCTAGTGAGCCACGGTGCCAGCAAGGGGGCCTGGGCCTTCTAAGAGCACCTTAACTATTAGGGGAAACACCCAGTCCCTGTTTAAGCTTCTCTGGTCCCAACAGCGAGGAACCCCAGCTGAGGGTGAAGCTTGGGTAACTGCGGAGGCCTATAGGGCGATATCAGTACATTTGGCTCAATATGCCAAACACAGCCAACAGAGCTGACAGAGCCGACAGAGCCGACAGAGCACGGGAAATTGCCTCTCCTTTCCTACTCTGAAATGTCCATTTGTGTTTCCCAACCCGCACAGTGCAAGTGCGAATCATTTCTGGCCACCAGAACCCAGCTGAACCGGCTCCCCGTCAGCCCAAAGCCAAGAAAGTGAGCTCTTAGACTTGAAAGCTGTTTCTTCCAGTTAGTTAACTCTCATCCTTGCCCTGAGGGTGGAAGGCGCTGGTTGGAAAACCTCCCCCCCTCCCTCCCATGCGCTGGTCTGAGTCACCGCGCTCCCGGGCATCCCCAGGCTGGAGAGCAGCCCTTGGAGCCAGCTCCCCATAGGACACGTGTGTTTCATTTGCTAATGTTCGCATCTGCCACCCGGAGCCTGACACCCAACCATCTGTTCGCTGGGGCATTCCTACCATCAGCCCGCAGAGGAGGAAGCGGTGCTGGATAGGAAACCCTGCCCCTCCACCTCTCTGGCCTTGGAGGAGAGAGGTGCAGGCAGGCGTGTGGAAGGCCTCGCTACCCCAGCCCAGGGATAGAACCCCAAGTGTCAAGCTCCCTTCTTCAGACTTTATGAGATCATCAGCACTCAGGAAAATGAGCCAGATGCTGGTTCAAGTCCCAGATGCTCCACTTCTGATCCAGCTCTCTGCTATGGCCTGGGAAAGCAGTGGAAGATGCCCAACACCCTGTGCCAGGCCAGGCATTTTAGCAACAAAGGCCAGGAGCGATGAGATGTGGTCAGAACATCCATTTCTGCTACTCACCTTGAGACAGATGGGGACACCTGGCCCGCAGAGCCCGGACGACGGCTCTGCTCTGATTCAGCAGGTGTGAGTGAGTCGCCATAGGATCAGGTTTATTTCCTATTTGTCCACCCAAGTGACATGAATAAAAAGTAATTAGGCATTGCAAATTTCACATTTATCAGCCATTATCCCATCTATTCCTATGGGTAATGTTTAAATCAACATAGCAATGGCGCATTACCATGACGCTAATGGGTAACATTGTGTTCTTCATAAATAAATTTTCCCAACAAATTCATCTGTTATGAGAACAAAGGAACAGCAAATAAGGGTTACTCGTATCAGCCTTAGACGATCGCTATTCTCAGAGAGACGAGATCAAACATACGCATCTATTACAAAAAAAGAACTCATCATTTTTTTAAAGAAACATTCAAAAGTCAAGTTCCTAGAAATTAAGAACAGGAGAGTAGAATTTACAGCTCCGGTGGAAGGGAGAGCAGAGATCATCTAGGAAATAAGGCAAACGTGCAAAGAAGGAACGCAGGCGGGATGGATATTCTGGAAGGCTGGGGCACCATTCCAGGGAGCCTGATCCTCCACGCACGGCAGGAGCTGCAGGAACAGGAAGGAAGCCGCGGGCGGGGAGACAAGCAGCCAAGGAAGAGCCCAAGGAACTTTCTCTGCCGCAAAGCCGTGATCTTCTGGGCTGCGGGAGCCGACCCAACACACAGAACAACAGGTGCAAAGAAACCTGCAGCCACCCAACGCACAGAACAACAGCCACAAAGAAACCTGCAGCCACCCAATGCACAGAACAACAGGTGCAAAGAAAACTGCAGCCACCCAACGCACAGAACAACAGCTACAAAGAAACCTACAGCCAACCCAACGCACAGAACAACAGGTGCAAAGAAACCTGCAGCCACCCAACGCACAGAACAACAGGTGCAAAGAAAACTGCAGCCACCCAACGCACAGAACAACAGGTGCAAAGAAACCTGCAGCCACCCAACGCACAGAACAACAGGTGCAAAGAAAACTGCAGCCACCCAACGCACAGAACAACAGGTGCAAAGAAACCTACAGCCGACCAAACGCACAGAACAACAGATAGGAAAAAACCCACAGGGGCCGGCGCTGTGGTGTAGTGGGTAAAGCCGCAGCCTGCAGTGCCGGCATCCCATAGGGGCGCTGGTTCAAGTCCCAGATGCTCCACTTCCCATCCAGCTCTCTGCTATGGCCTGGGAAAGCAGTAGAAGATGCCCCCAGTCCTTGGGCCCCTGCACCCACGTGGGAGACCTGGAAGAAGCTCCTGGCTCCTGGCTTCAGGTCATCCTGGCTCCCCAGCGAACGGAAAGACCTTTCTCTCTGTCTCTTCCTCTCTCCCTGTAACTCTACCTCTCAAATAAATAAGTAAATAAATAAAAAAGGTCAACTAAAGAGATGAAAATTGTTTTCTCTAGAGAGAAGAAAAACGGGGATGGAGACGCTGTTTTTGTGGTAACCGTCATAACCTATGCAATCCTATGCATTAAGTAAAGTGTGGAAGCTTAGATAATAATTCTAAGTTCATGAGCAGGAAGCCCCACCCCCTTTGCTCTGTGTTGCCATGCTCACCTGCCTGTCAATCACCTACCCCTCCACAGGAAGTACCTCCTCTCCCCGGGAGGGAGGAGCAGAGCGGGGTATGAGAATTCCCTTTCTTCGGCCCCACTCTCCCTTCATAAGCCCTAATGAGCCTGTGTATCTTTCTCACCTTGTAAATAAAGTTTATGGCAGCACACGCCTTGTTTGGGCCTGTATTCAGAATTCTGTAAGTAAAAGGCAAGAGTCTGGAAAACGATTTAGGCCCGATCCAGCCCATAACATAGGTGTGCTGGATTTGAGCAAAAATGAAAAAAAAAAGAAACTCAATAAAAATAACAAGCAACCAAACAACATAATATAACAAAAATAAATAAAATAAAATAGCAAAATGTAACAAATAAAATACAAATTTATAAAAATTTCCACAAAACAAAACAGGAGGCAGCCCAGTGGATTCCCTGCGGCTGACAGGCAACGCTCGGGAAAACGAACGAGCCCAGCGTCTGGAAGTCGCCTTCAGTGTGTACAGCAAGGGAGAAGCAGGATTCTAGAGAGTTCCCCAGGTCGTCCCCAGGACGCTGAGTCCGTGGCGTCCGAACCAGGACTCGCTCCCTCCCGAACCCACATCCACCTTGGTAGGAAGGAAGCCGCACTCTGGGCCAGGGAGGCCCTGGCTTCCCAGCCCCTAGCCCCCAGCCCCAGCCCCCAGCCCCCAGCCCCCAGCCCCAGCCCCAGGCCCAGCCCCAGCCCAGTGTCCTGGGCCTAAGCACCTTTGGCTGTGTGCCAGGCCCTGGCAGAGGCTTGGGCACAGGGCGCAGGTGGAGCAGGGTCTGTGTAGAGGAGAGAGGCCGATACCCACTCTCCTGTGAGTGTGGCCCCTCCCTGCCCTGAGCGGCCCCAAGAGCTGCCCCAGAGGAGGGGGAGTCAGGGAGGAGGGCCCAGAAGCATCCCCAAGCCAGGTCAGCAGCAAAGAAGAGCCTCCCCGTGTTTTCAATCTTTTAGGAGACGGGTGGTCCCCTAACTGCCTACGCAGACGCGGTGGCACCCGGGTGGGGTTTAGTGGGTAGAAGGACCTGCGATGTTCCTGCTGTCTCCATGGGAGTTTAACTCCCTTGGGGCCACCTTCTGATACAGACAGAGATAGGGTTAAATCGTTTAGATTTGTGAACTGGAGACCAGTTTGTCCTGCCCCCTTTCATGACCTCACCTGTACGCCCAGCTGCCAGTCAGACTACGTAACCATGCACCACTGGAAGTGACTGGAAGGCCTGCAGCCAGGCACGCTCCTCCCTTCTTGTCTGGTGCCTTTGGGCCTCCACTCTGTCTCCACTTGCCTACCTGTGCGCCTGCTCCGGTGGCTCCTGGCCCGCTCTCTGCCTGTTGTGGACCCGACTGAGGTTCCAGACTTTCTTCTCCCCTAAATAAAGCCCTCACTTTCCTGTGCATTTCTCTCACTGAATAAATGCTAAAAAATAGACCTTGTTGCTAAAAAATGGACCAGGAATGCTTACGTCCATCCTGTATAACACCCTGCCTGGCTCCCCCCATCACGGGAACTCCAGTGTCTCCCAGGGCGGGTAAGCCGCCGCCATCCTTCTTCTACTCCCCCCACAGCTCTCATCACTGAAGTCCAGTTTCCTACGTGCGTGGCTGCGGTCCCTGGGGCCACCCTGGTCCACCCAGCCCCTGTCGTCCTCACCTGTAGGGTGGTGAGTCTCTGCCAGGAGCCAGGCAGGAACACCAATCAGTCCTGCTCAGCGCCCACTCCTGAGTCCCAGGTGTCACTCCCAGGGAAGTAGGCCTCTGCTTCTACTTCCAGCCCGAGAGCTGCATCACAGCCACTCTCCCCAGCGGGGACGAGAGGTTTTGAAGGCCAAGCGCTCCGTGGCTTCCCCCGGCAGGGGAACAGAGCTCAGGGACGCTCAGGCTAAAGGCACCGTCACAGGCAATGTCGATTTTGGTTGTGAATGATGATGAGGCTACATCAAAAATTACCTGAAAAGTTGTAGATTATGAAAAAAAATCTGTGGATTTCCAATTATTTTGCACCCAATCAAGATTTCAATTGCATCCTGCACAATCTCGGTGAAGCACCTTCCTAGCTCCACAATACACACAAGTGTTTGGAAGACAATGGAAAGCTTAACGGTTAAGCAAGAGCCGTCCTGGGCCAAAGCAAACCTCAAAGGCCAGCTTCAAAGACCTGGTCCCAGAAGTTCGCCTGGCTCTAAGTGGATCAGACGGTGGTGCGGCTTGCGGGCCAGGGCTTTGTCAAAGCAATAGGGCACTCAGCCAGCCCCTAGTGGAGACCAAATGTTGGGTGTGAGACCCAAAGAGGTAGAGCGGCCAGAACATTAAAAGGGCGATCAAACAGAAAGGTGGCCCAAGAGGCCGGGACGACAGGCGGGGCGGGGAGATGACCAGGGTGACCCTGCAGGTGCCCTGGAGGAGAGACGCGAACAGGGGAGACTGTGAGGAGATAGACCTCGCTGAAGAGGTCCAGCCAAGCCCCGCCCAGATCTCAACATGCAAATATGGCAAAAGCCTGAGCGGAGAGGTCGGAGTCCAGACTTGCTACATTATCACCAGTGTCCCTGTCCCAGGGGAAAGAAAGGACAATAAGCAAAAAGAAACCGTTATGTACAACAGTCGAGGAAGCAGGGAAATCACACAAACGTGAATAAATAAGACCCGGACCTCTGTGAGACCAAAGTGTGAGGTCAGCAGACAAAGACTGTAACATCGCTCTTACAAGTAAGTTCAAAGAGCTGTAGAAACTGCTTAAAAAATTAAACGCTGGTATGCTTACAACATCTTGTCAAACAGGACTCCAAGGAGCTGGAAACGACAAGGGCGAGCCGGCCGAGAAACGTTGCGTTGAGAAGCACCCTGGCACGGATGAGAATGCACCAAGAGTCTCAAGAACTGAAATGAGCTGTCAGAGAAGAAAACCAGCAGATCTGGGGTTGGGTGGTTAGGGATCCCACCCACTAAAGACCAGAGAACAAAGATGGGGAAGCGGTGAGGACACCTCACGGGAGATGCGGGGTCACTAAGCACAGCAAGATCGAAACAAGCGCATCAGGACAGTGGGGAACCAAAGGCGCACGGCAAACTATTTCAAGCAGCAGTGGCGGAAAACAGCTCAGATTTCATGAACATCCTTCCCCTACCGAGTCCGAAAACTCAAAGAAGTGCATCCAAATCCAGACGCGTTGTAGACACAATGTTGAGAGCCAAAGACAAAGATCTTGGAAACAGCAGGAAAAACAACTCATTGCATACAAGGGAACCCAACAATGTGAAGAACTGCCTCTTCCCCAAAAGCAATGGGGACCAAAGCAGTGGAGACGCTCAGAATGACTCAAGAGGCGCTGTGGTGCAGGTTAGCCTCCACCTGCGGTGCCAGCATCCCGTATGGCTGTCAGTTCGAGCCCCGGTTGCTCCACGTCCCATCCAGCTCCCTGCTAATGCACCTGGGGAAGCAGCAGAGGACGGCCCAAGCGCTTGGCCATGTGACATAGGAAACAACAGATCCAACACATCAACAGTAAGATGAAATGTGAGCGGATTTAACTGTCTAAAGGCAAAGATTACCAGACTGCATGAAACAAACCAAATAGATTCAAGTGGATGATATCTCTTTAAATACACACTTTAAGTGAGTCTTATAGAAAGATATCAACAAGTCCTAGCAAGATGATGGAACAAGATGCGCAGCAACGAGAGAACTAGACCAGCTGCGTCAGTCACGAGGCACAACATATCTAAAGCCGTGATTTTTCTAGAAACAACAAGTTTACAATGATAAAACGCCATTTTTTCAGCACTATATCATCATGATAAGCACAAATACACCTAACAAAAGTCTCCAGACTGGTAATGATCCTATGAAAGAAAGGAAAAGAAAATAGAAAAATTGGGGGCTGGCACTGTGGCACAGGAATTAAACTGGGGTCTGCAGTGCCAGCATCCTTTGCAGGTGCTGGTTTGAGTCCTGGCTGCTACACTTCCAATCCAGCTCCCTGGTGATGCACTTAGGAGATCAGCAGAAGGTGACCCAGGTCCCAGGGTCCCTGCACCCACGTGGGGAACCTGGAGGAGGCTCCTGGCTCCTGGCTTTAGCCTGGCCCATCCCCAGTCACTGTGGTCATTTAGGGAATGAACCAGCAGATGGAAGATCTCTCTCTCTCTCTCTCTCTCTCTCTCTCATCTCCTTCTCTGCCTTTAAAACAAACAAATAAATCTGTTTTTTGAAAAAGAAGAAAATAGAAAAATAGTAGTTGAATACCTCATGTCCAATAATGGACACAGTGAGTGGGCAGGAGGTCAACTAGGGCCAGGAGCACAGGAGTCACAGCGACTAGGTGACCGACATAGAACGCACATTCCCCAAACAGACCCTCTGTGGGGTCTACAACAAATCTGAAAGGCTGAAGTCATACACAGCAGGTTCTTCTACCACAATGAGACAGAGATCAGTGACGACGGAGAATGTTGGAAATTCACATTTATGCTCCGAAATAATGAACGAATCAAAGGTGGACTCTGAAGGGAAGTCATGAAGTATTTTCAAATGAATGAAAGTGATTGAAGACACCACACTCACATGATACGACTCAGGAGGCTATAGAAAATACGCCGAGACTCACAATAATAAAAGATACCGAATTAGGAATCAGAAACTATCTACAAAGATGTATCTGGACCCAGATAGCGTCACAGGTGAATTCCACCAAACACGTAGAGAAGAAATACCAACTCTTCCTAAAGGTCCAAAAACCCCACAAAAGGATGAATTCTTATTCCATTCTGCTTGGACAACAGCTGATATCAAAATCAGATGAAGATATCACACGAAAAGAAAACTGCAGATCCATAGTCCTTAGGAATGCAGATTCTGAATTCAAAAACGTAAAAATTATTATATACCATGACCACAACGTTATTTTCCCAGGAACACAAGTTTGGTTTAATATTAAAAATTAATTAAACTAATACACATCCAAGTAATAATGAATAAATAAATAAAAGAATAATGGCTAAATAGACACAGATAAATCATTGGCAAATATATAACCCACTTTCATTACAAAAGTAATCAATATTTTTGGGAAAGAAATGATCATTTTCAGTATGAGAAAGAGCATCTACAGATAACCACAATTAATGTCACACCTACTGAATATTTTTCTCCAGCATAAAGAACTTGGAAAAGCCATTAACTCTTACCGTTTCTATTTAATATAGTGCAAAATCTGTGCAGGAAATTGGGCAAGAAAATAGGTAAAAGACTTCAGATTGGAAAGGCGGGAGTGAAACTGTCCTTTTGGAAATAAATTGATCTTATATGAGTGTGGAGAAAACCCTGAGGAACTTACCACAAAATTACTAAAACTAAGAAGCAATTTTGGCATAGTTGAACTATATACGTCCAATATGCAGAACTCGATTGTATTTCCACATAGTTTCAATGAACAACTTAAAAATTAAACTAAGAAACTATTTCCATTTATAACAGCTTCAAAAATACTTGGGAATAGAGGTAATAAAACAGGTGCAAAATATTCTATAAATCATAAAACATTGTCAAAAAACGTAAAGAAGTCCTAAAGAAATAGAAAAACATCCAGATTCATAGTCAAAGAGAATGTTATGAAGATGGCAATATCCCCAAACTGATACACAGATTTCATACACTCACTTGTTGGCTTTTTTTGCAGAAACTGACAAATTGCTTCTAAAATTCACAAGAAAATGAAAGTTTCCAGAAGAGTGAAAACAATCCTGAAATAAAGATATTCCCAGCTGAAAAACTCACCACCCAGCTACAGCAATTAAGACAGCGTGGTGTGGAGCAAACACGTGAATCAGCGCAGAGGACTGACCATCCATACAGCCATCACGGCCAGGGTGGTTTTCAATAAGCCCACTAAGACGATCCAATGGGGAAAGAATGATCGTGTCAAGCAGCAACTTGGGATTAAACAGATGCTGAAGAATGAGGTTGAACCTCTTCCTCTACTACCCACAAAAATTAAAATATCAGAGACGCAAGTGTCTGAGCTAAAACTGTGAAAACATGGGAGTAAATTCTTATGACCTGGCGGTAGGCAAAGTCTTCTTGGATACACAGCAGACGTGGACATGACAAGAGGAAAACAGGACCAAAGTCGGACTTCACTGGAATGAAAGGCTTTTGTGTTAGCTGCTATCAAGAAGGGAAAGCAAAAGCCAGAGTGGGACACCTGACAAAACACCTGACACAGGACACATGACACAGGACACCTGACACAGGGACACCTGACTCAGGGACACCTGACACAGGACACCTGACACAGGGACACCTGACTCAGGACACCTGACACAGGACACCTGACATGGGGAGACCTGACACAGGACACCTGACACAGGACACCTGACACAGGGAGACCTGACTCAGGGACACCTGACACAGGACACCTGACACAGGGAGACCTGACACAGGACACCTGACTCAGGACACCTGACTCAGGACACCTGACACAGGGACACCTGACACGGGGAGACCTGACACAGGACACCTGACACAGGACACCTGACTCAGGGACACCTGACACAGGACACCTGACTCAGGGACACCTGACACAGGACACCTGACACAGGGAGACCTGACTCAGGGACACCTGACACAGGACACCTGACTCAGGACACCTGACACAGGACACATGACACAGGACACCTGACAGGACACATGACACAGGAACACCTGACACAGGACACCTGACACAGGACACCTGACACAGGACACCTGACACAGGGACACCTGACACAAGAC
>CM027407.1:3352336-3364470 GCA_015711505.1 Sylvilagus bachmani | reverse complement strand
ACCTGACACCGGACACCTGACACAGGGAGACCTGACACAGGACACCTGACACAGGACACCTGACACAGGAAGACCTGACACAGGGACACCTGACACAGGACACCTGACACAGGGACACCTGACTCAGGACACCTGACACAGGACACCTGACACAGGGAGACCTGACACAGGACACCTGACTCAGGAAGACCTGACACAGGACACCTGACAAGGGACACCTGACACAGGGACACCTGACTCAGGACAGAACGCAGCAGCAGCTCTTCTACCTCAGTGGTAGAGAAAAAACCCCAATGGTAAGTAAACATCTGGTGGGACATTTCAAATACGCAAATAGCCAAGAACAACATGCAAGGACATCCGGTGTCATCGGTCACCAGAGAAACCGATAGATCCACGGTGAGGCCCCCTTCAGGAAGCATCGAGAAGAGAGAGTGTCTCCGTCCACTTGCGCTGCTCCAGCAGAACACCCGAGACTGGGAAATCCATAAAGGCAGAATTGCGTTTCCTGATAGTTCTGGAAGCTGATGCAAGATGGGGAGCCAGCTTCTGGTGGGGCCTTCTGGTTACACATCGTCCACACCATCACGCAGTGGGAGGTAGAAGGGCAAAGAGACAGGAGGGGCCAGGCACCCATCAGAGCAGGGATCTCTGTCATGTGGGTGGAGCCTTCCTTGCCTAATCATGCCTCAAAGCCCCCCAACACACACACACTCACAAACACACACACACACACACACACTCTCACTCACACACACACACTCACACACACACACTCACAAACACACACTCACACTCACTCACACACACACACTCACACACACTCACTCATTCACACACTCACACACTCTCACTCACACACACCCACTCACACACACACACTCACAAACACACACACACACACACTCACACACACTCACTCATTCACACACACACACACCCACACTCACACAGACACACACACACACGATGCTGTTATAATGACAGTTAAATTTCAACGTGAGCTTTGGAAGGAACAAGCATTCCAACCACAGCAAATATACGAAATGCTTGGAAGGCAAGAAATGAGAACCCTCACTCACTATAGTGCTGACTCTGCGCTTCACTTCTGAATTGTTTTCCAAATTATACAGTCACCATGTGACCTACCAATTCCCCTCAGGAATTCAGCCAGGAGAAATGAAAACCTACATCCAGGCAAAAACTTGTTCATTGATATTTTAGCAGTCATATTTGTACTAGCTGAATCTTTAGAGACAACACAAATGTGAGATTTATCTACCCAATCATGAATAGATAAGTATGGTATATCCGAATACTGAAATAATATTCACACTAAAGAGGAGTGAAGCACGTGTTTATCCTCGAATACAGATAAATCTGAATAATATTACCTAAATGAAAGAAGCCAGATACTAAGGAGCCCATATTATCTGACCCCATTTACAGGAAATGTCCAGAACACAGTAGTTTCCCCACCCATGTGTAGTGTCACTTCCTACTATTTCACTTACCTGCACCCAACTGTGGTTCGAATATATTCAATGGAAAAGTCCAGAAACAACGAATCCCTAAGCTTTGAGCTGCATGTCATTCTGAGTGGCATGATGAAATCTCATCCCACCCAGGACATGAGCCAGCCCCCTGTTCAGGGTTCCCACGCTCTGTGCACCACCTGTCACCAGTCACTTACCAACTTGGTCATCAGATCAACTGCTGTAGAGCCACAGTGTGTTCACACTGCTGCTTCCCAGTGAAAAGGTGGAAGTTCAATACAACATTATGAGAGAGAGGGAGTCATATTCATATAACTTTTATGATGGCATATTGTTGTAATTGTTCTGTTTTATTATTAGTTATTGTCAGTCTCTGTGCCTTGTAAATCATTTATTATGGCTTTGTGTGGATGTGTGGAACACATAGTATATATAAGGCTGGTGCAATCTGTAGCTCAGGCATCCAGTGGGAGTCTTGGAATGTATCCCACAGACTAAAATGGGACTGGTGTAGGTGAAAGTGTAGCAGGAAAAAGTGAATTGATGGTTAGGTAGGGACAGGAGAGTAAATGAAGGCAGGAAATTGACTTATAAAAGACAAAGAATTCCTTGTAGGGGTGACGAAAGTGCTCTATAATCAGATTTGGTGATTGTTGTAAAACTGTGAATATAATAGAATCATTAAATTATATTTTTTAAATAGGAAAGTTGCATAATATGTCAAATGCCTTGCTGTACAAGGGGTCTTCACAAAACACTCATACTATGAAAAAGTTATGCGTATAGTTCAAAATACTCGCATCAAAATAAACACATACCAACACACCTGGAAAATACCTAGTTTCGGGCATTAAGAAGGACTAGACATCCGTGTGATTTCTGCTATAATCAGAGCACGAGCAAACCTCGAATTTATGATGAAGCTCGGCTGGAAGAAAGGGGAAACCACTGCTGCTTTATAAAGAGGTTCTAAGACCAATGTTCAGGCAAATACGCAGCGTACAGATGAGACCCCGTTTGAAGAATAAACGAGACAACGTTGAGGAGGAAGCCGGTAGCAGCACCCCATCCCCATCAACTGCGGAACAGACGATCATTGTTCATGCCCTTACTGGGGAGAACTGACAACCAACAGAAAAAATAATAACCAACGCCACACACCTAAACTGCCTCAGCTTGCACAATTCTCACCGGAGAATTGGAGAAACTTTCCCCACCATGGGCACCCGAACCACGGCTCCCAGATCACATGCAGCCCGGGAACTTCTGCACACGTGGGATCACGATCTAGAAGCACTTCTGGGAAGACCTGGAGCAGGAGCTGGGACGTGGCTTTCCCACGGCAGTGCTGAAGACAGAGCAGCGGCTGTCAAAGGGTGGACGTGGTCAAGCCAAACCAGGAGCAGACAGGTCAAGAGCAAAGGTCATGGCAAAAGTTTTTTGTTTTGTTTTTGGCTTTGTTTTTTGCTATGCTCAGGGCATTTGGCTTGTTAGCCTTCTGGAGGGCCAAAGAATGATCACATCTGCTTAATGGGAGTGTTTCCAGAAAGCAAACCACAGCTTTGGTAGAAAAACACGTGGGGGGCCAGCGCCATGGCTCACTTGGTTGATCCTCTGACTGTGGTGCCGGCATCCCATATGGGCACCGGGTTCTAGTCCCGGTTGCTCCTCTTCCAGTCCAGCTCTCTGCTGTGGCCCGGGAGTGCAGTGGAGGATGGCCCAACTGCTTGTGCCCAGTACTGGCGTCACGGCGAGGTGGTGGCGCAGTGCATTTCTGACATGTGTGCAGTGACAATGGAGTAAGCACCCCTACTTCACGGCACCACACAAGAGACTAGCACAAGGAGCCTATGGCTCTGTTATAAACTTACTGGACCACCATCATGTAGCCAAACACGTGGTGCGCTGATGACCGAATTGATGCCATATGGTACGTGCCTTCCTCTCAGATAAGATAAGAATCCCCAGGATGGTTTTGAAAGCTGACTGTGGAATAAGCCTTTGGCCAGGTGGTTAAGATGCCTGAATCCCACATCAGTCCCTGATTTCCATATGCATCTCTGGGTTCTGACTCCACCTTCCTGCCAATGTAGGTCTGGGAGGCAGTAGTGATGTCCCAAGTAACCGGGTGCCTACCACCCATGGGGGAGACCTGCTTTGCGTTCCTGACTGCTTGCATTGGCCCTGGCCCAATCACAGCCTCCCTGCTAATGTGCCTGGGAAAACAGCAGAAGATGGCCCCTGCCACCCATGGGGGAGACCGAAATGAATCTTCTGGCTCTTGGTTTTGGCCTGGCCCAGCTCTGACCATTGCAACCATTTGGGGAATGAACCAATGGATAGAATCTCTCTCTCCCTCTCTCTCTCTCTGTCTTTCAAATAAGTGAATAAATCTTTTTAAATTAAGAAAGTCAATTTTGTTATAACACTTAAACCACGTTTAAAGCTTGCTGTATATGCATTCTCTTTTTTTAAAGCTATATTCATTTGAAAAACAGAGAGAGGAAGACACACACACACACACACACACACACACACACACATTCTTCCATCCCTTGCTTCACTCCCCAAATGGCCACAATGGCCATGCCTGGGTCAGGCTAAAGCCAGGAGCCAGAAACTTCATCCAGATGCAGGGACCATCTTCCACTGGCTTCTCAGGTGCGTGAGTGGGGATCTGGAAGGGAAGGGGAGTAGCTGGGGCCTCAGCAAGTGCTCAGTAGGGGATGCTAACACTGCATGTGGTGGTGTCATCTGCAGCACCCCATGCCAGCCCCAGCACCTGCACTTCCAGAGCGGAAATCCAAGCCCTGGCTTCCCGTCCTTGGCACCTGCCTCTTGGCCCCACCTGCTGTGGGCTATGGATCATCTCCAGGGTCATGTGGTGCTGACCGGAAATCAATCCTCTGTGTTTAGCACAGCCTCACCAAGGGACTCGATCTTTCCTTGGAATGGGTAAGAATTTATCCTGAACTCACAACAGCCAGAAATCAGGGACATTTTTGCTGATTGTGCCAGACCTCTGGAGGGCCGATTTCAAAAATTCTATCAAATCAAGTCAAATCATGTCGATGTCTCATGGATGAAGATCCACCTTATGCTATTTCCCATAACTGCCATAGCCACTGATGGCCCACATTCATTGCCTCCCTTCAGGTCATATAGTATCACCCCTCTTCATTAACATGCTAGCTGGTGATGCATATAGAAGGGCTCACTCTATGGCAACTAAAATGCTCTTTCTAGGACACATTTATGGGACGCCACCCATCAAGAGCTGACCTTGGGGTTTCCTTGAAGTCCAACATGAGAAGTCGGTCACAGGGAGGATGTGATGGTGGTGGGGGTGGGGGTCTTTGGCAGAGCCCCTGTTTGGGAACAGCAGAACGGTTGCCAGTCATTGCTGGAGCAGGGTCTGCCCTGTAGGACAGAATTTCTCAAAGCACGTATCCCCATCAGCCCCAGTGTGGAGAAAGACCTTGGCCATGCCTTGATTTTTGCCTTGGGTTGGAACTGGAAGGCACTGGGGAGGAGGGAGATTATTGGCAATTTATTCTGCGTCATTTCACTTGTTGCAACTAGAACACATTACATGGCTGGCTTTACAATTGTTGATATGCAGCATTTGTAAGATTAAAAAGTAATCTCTGTTTTGAACTAGGCTTCTGGTGATGAAGTCCAGGATCCCTCCTGTAGCACAGGGGGTCTTTCAACCCACATCCCAAGCTGAAAGCTCATCTTCTCCCATGTCACCTGTTCAGGCTCCTGGGTCCCTGCATCACCAGATTGTCACAGCTTCCCAAATACACCTAATCTGGTCTAGCACCCCCTGCTGGCTTCCCACAGCATTTTCCAGAGGCTGTTGATTTGCTTTAGGTCCTAAGACTGTTGAGGTCTCTGGTACTTGAGTCAAACTCTGGATCAGGTCTCAGTTAACTGTCACCTGTCCCTTATATGTGGAGTTCTTTACAGCGTCCCTCGTGAGGTATGGAGCATGATTCTCCCCAATCGAGCTGATGAGCAACCTAAGATTTTGAAAAATTTCAGAACTTGCCCAAAAGTTGCATGGTTACTAGCTGGTGTAGCCAAGATATGCTGAGCCTGCTGGGCCAGCTCTGGACTCCCACAGCCTACCTGGGAGTCTGGCATTAATTCAAAGCTCCTTGTGTGGCTGGCTGCGTGAGCTGCTCTCTATACCCCCCAAGGCTGGCAGGATGGCCACTCAGTAGATGTTCAACTAGTGACTGTTGAACAAATAGTGGAATGCAAGAGTGAATCACAAAGATTTGATTCTTTTTCACTTTCCAGTGTTAAAATACAACTTCTGGGCAGATCCTGTCCTAAGCCTCTTATCAGATCACGGGAGGCAGCCCCTGTTATCAACACCTGGGCAGGGTCACCAGGTGTTAACACTCCCAGGAGAGTGCCTGGAGCTGGCAGACTCAGCAAATACTGGTCTCCTGTTTTTTTACTGTATGTGCTGCTGAAGTGAGCACAATACTGGTCTCCTATCTGCCCTTCCGCACAAGGCTAGCGAAATGGAGAGTACCCATGTGAGACTCTGGAGTGCGTTGTAGACAGAGGGACCTGCATCCAGGGATGGAGAGGACACCAAGACAAGCTCCTCGCTCTGCACCACCTTGTTCAACACCACGCTCATGCCCATGGTCAGAAAGACAAGAGAAGTACCCAGCCCAAGCCCACTCCCTAGAATACCCACTGTGGCTGCTCATAGTTAACCAGCGTTAACAAACTGCCTTCCTGTAAGCTGTCTCAGGTAAGACTCTCAGACACCAGCTCTTGTTGCATGGCTGAGAGAGGCTGAACTCACATGGGTCCAACTGAGATAATTCTGCCAGCAACGTGGAGCAGAAGGCTCACACGGGCCTCTCCACCAACTCCAGTCGAGGCCCTGGCCCTCCAGGCAGCGCTGTCCCTCAGAGTCACTGTCCATCCCTCTTCTTTTTGTGGCCAGCTTCTCCGAACACTGAGAATCACCAGGACACATAGGCTGATTTCTCTCCCTTTATAGTCTCCCTTCTCAATCTGAAACCCAGGTAAAAAAAGAGAAGACCCCAAGGGACTAAAGCAAAACCCTCTGTTATTCCCCTGAGGTTCTGCGCCTCCTTGAGGAGTGGCCAGGCTGCTGCTTCTCCAGGCTTTTAATGGAGACAGGACAGGGGACTCCAGAGGGGAACATTTTATCCAAGAGTATATTGTTTAAGTTCCCTTCAACTCTTCCAATTTATTTCTTAGAGAAATTGAAGACTGGGATTATAGAGAGAATTTTATATGCAGGGAAAATTGGATATAGAGGTTCAGAAGTATGGAACAAGATCCCTACCTTACACCCTATATAAAAATCAACCTAAAATGGACCAAGGATCTAAATCTACCACCTGACACCATCAAGTTATTAGAGGAAAATATCACGGAATATCGGAAAATCATAGGCATAGGCAAAGATTTCTTGGAAAAGATCCCAGAAACACAGACAACCAAAAATAAATAAATAAATAAATAAATAAATGGAATTACATCAAGTTAAGAAGCTTTTGCCTCAGCGAAGTGAAGAGGCAACCCACAGAACAGAAGAAAATATTTGCAAACTACGCAACTGATAAAGAATTAATATCCAGAATCTATAAAGAGCTCAAGAAACTCAACAACAACAACAAAACAAACAACCCAGTTAAGAAATGGGCAAAGGACATGAACAGGCATTTTTCTAAGGATGAAATTCAAATGGCCAACAGACACATGAAAAATGCTTGGATCAACAGCCATCAGGTAAATGCAAATCAAAACCACAATGAGGTTTCACCTCACCCCAGTTAGAATGGCTCTACACAGAATCAAAAAGCAATAAATCCTGGCAAGATGTGTAGGAAAAGGTATCCTAATCCACTGTTGGTGGCAATGCAAGCTGGTGCAGCCATCATGGAAGACAGTAAGGAGATACTTCAGATATCTGAATATAGACCTACCAAATGATCCAGAAATCACACTCCTGGGAATTTACCCAAACCAAAAGAAATCAGCGTACAAAAGAGTTATCTGTTCATTGCAGCTCAATTCACAATAGCTAAGACATGGAATCAACCCAATGTCTATCAACTAATGATTGGATAAAAAAAAATGTGGTATATAAACAGTATAGAATACTGCCATAAAAAATAATGAAATCCTGTCTTTTGCAACAAAATTGATGCAACTGGAAATAATTATGCTTAGTGAAATAAGCCAGTCCTCCACAAGAAATAAATACCATATCTCTTCCCTGATTTGTGGTGACTAATGAAGTACAAAAATGTTGTGCGTAAGAGTGAAGCCGACATTTTGAGATCTGGTTATCGTTTGCAGCCTTTGTCTATACTCTCAAGGACAGAGGCTTTTCTACTCACTACTTGTTCAATTATCTGTTTGATGGAGAGTTAAGCTTGGGATTATACGGTAACCTGAAAGTATGTCATTGTAAAACTTCAAAACTAAGAAAGGGAGGAGGAGAGAGGGTGGGAGCATGGCTGGGAGGGAGGGAATGGTGGGAAGTGTCACATTCTTCAATCTGTATATATGAAACACGTGAAATTTGTTCACCTTCTATAAATAATTTTTTTAGGAAAAGGAAAGAGATAGAACAGGCAGCTGTGAGGATCTTGGCACCTGGATTTAGTGTCTCCTTGAGTACAGTGTGATTGGACACCCGTCACTCAACCTCTACTTTGACATTAGTTACCTATAAAAAACGAGAATAATATCACTTGTGCCATTTTTTCACAAAGATATTATTAACATAAGAAATGTTTAGAAGTTGTTAGTATTATGTAAAACCTCATAGGAATGTCAGATTGCTCCCACTAGTTTTATTACCATAAATAAGAAATCCAAGAAGAAAATATGCTTTGTGTGTTAATATTTAAACTCTGAGAGTTAAAGTTTTTTTTTTAAATAATAAGGTAAATTTTTTATTCCATGGTGCTCTAGGAGCAACTATTTATTTGTTTCCTTGGTGAATCAAATAAGGAAGAAGTGGTGTTGACTGAGTACTGGTTATCTGTGCTTGTTTGTGCAAAGACAGGTGAGCATTCAGCAAAGCATGGTTAAAATTTGTCAAATCTGCATTCCTATGGATCAATAATCCACAAGAATTACAGTTCTGAAAGTCCAAGAGGTCAAAATCTTCCTGCTCCTCCCCTAGCCATCACAGTTACACACTGAGCGACTTCCCAACTCTAGGTCACTGGTACTCACTACGCCCAACTCATGACGAACTGCAGAGCTGTTTTTTTTAATCATAGCATTATTGAGAGGATATGCACATGCCCTGTACTTGAGCAGCTTAAACTCTAAACGCAATGGGTTAGTGTATCACAGAGGGGTGCAACTCCCACCAAATCCGGTTTTAGAATATTCTGTCCCCCCAAGTTATTCCCATCCACAGTTGTTTCCCAATTCCCTCCAACCCCACAGGCTCAGGAAGGCACCATCCAAGTCTCTGGCCCTGCAGATCTAGCCACGCTGGGTGTGCCTAGACGTGGACACACACCACCTGCCCTCGTGTCCTTGGGCTCTGTCACTCAGCTCCCTGCTCTCAAGTTCATCCATGCCACAGCACACACCGAAGTCTGCTCTTCCTCATGGATGGACGATGTGCCGTCACGTTGCTATTCACTTTTGTTTATTAGTCAGTTTAACGACTGTTGAGTTTCCCCTGCTGTGAACAACTTTGCAATGAGCATTCTCGCGCAGGATTGGTGTGCAGACGTAGCAGTGGAAGTGCCGAGTCACATGGTGGCTCTGTTTAGCATCTTGAGGAAGCAGAAGACTTCTTTTCCAATGGTGTCTGAAGGCAGAGCTGATATCCAAAGCCTGAACTCTATGCCACTGTCTCCGACGACCCGTGTTCCACCGTCATGTGATTCCACCGTCATGTGACCTTGGGCCCATTACCTGCCGGGGTAGGGCAGCTGCACCTGTACTCTGGGGAGGGGACATCTGCCCCTTACGGTCCCTGTGTGGAGCCTGGGGAGGCAACAGGAGTCAAGCCAGTGCTGGAGGCCCAGGCTGTCTGTTGGAAAACTCCACCAGGGACCAAGACATCCGGATGATGGACACTCTTCATTATTCATGTCCCAGAACAGGCAGTCCACGTGAAGACGACCATAATGCCGCAGCGCCGTGGGAACGGGGCTCCAGACGAGGACAAAGGGCTTTCCTCTGACTTGCTCCAGCCTCTCAGAGGCCGGGGAGCGAGTCGCTCTGTGGGTTTTCTCCCAGGTGGAGGGAGCATGGAGACGACGTCCCCGCAGGACCCCGTGCCAGCCGGCCAGGCAAGGTGGTGGGATGGGGTCAGGACCTGAAGCAACTGCTCTCTCTGGACAAGATTCTCCTGCCTCGGCCTAAGAGAGAGAAGAGCTCAGGCCTCTGCACACCGCAGGCTCCATCCTGAGCCTGACCTCTGGGGACAGTGACCAGAAAGTCTCTTTGCAGTCTTGTTTCTCTCTTGCAGAACAGACTTCCAGCTGAGGGTCCCAAGCCCACCTCAAAAGCAAACCCAAGTGACAGGTGAGCATGAGGAAGAGGTGGTTTAGCGCGGCCACGTGGGTGGGTTCGGCCTCCAAGTGCAGCCCACAGAGGAGCCACGACCTCCCGGGACAGCCCTGCCTGCCTGGGCTCCCAGTTTCCAACAGCGCACAGTGGAGCTCCCTGCTCAGCGTAGCCCGGGACTCACGCAGACAGGAGCCTGGTGGGTGCTTGAGAATCTTAGCAGAGGGCTGAGAATCGCGCAGGCAGGTGCCGGGGGCGGGGCAGAGGAGGACTGAGGTAACCAAGGGGCCCTTCCGGAGTTGAGGCGAGGCTGTGGCCGGGCCAAGCCCTCCCCCCCCTTCAAGGGTGGCACAGTCCTCTGAAGTTTGTCACTAGCTTGTGGCACAAAACAGACAAAGGCAGACCCTCAAAACCCCTCGTGGAAGGCTGGCGCCCTTTCACAAACCAAGCTCGAACGCGGACAGCACTGCCAGGGCGATGGCCGCCGGCCCTTGGCGAAGCTCTGGAGCAAGGACGGAGCCAGTATCCCCAGGCCCCTGCAACTCCCCGGCCTCTGGAGAGCCACCGGCGGGCCTCGCCCCCACGCTCTGCCCCGCCTGGCTCCGCCCGCCGCGGCTGTTGTTGCTAAGGCACCTGGACACGTGGCTTAGTGCCGTGGGGCTCTGGGGCCAGGGCTGAGCCCCTGCGTCCCTACCCTCCTACCTCCCTGTCCCCTGCCCCGAGGACAGGTGTGCCACAGGCTCAGGGGGCCCCCGGCAGGGCGGCAGGTGCATGGATGCGGGCGTGAGCTCATCCCGGGCACCCGGCCCCTCGATGTGCAGCCAGCAGCCTTGCGTGCGCCCCCCTCCCCTTACCACCCAAGTCCAAGCGGCAGGTGGGCGGGCAGGCTCACCTTCCCGGGCTTAGGCCTGGGATCACAGGCATCCTGCCGCTAACCTTCCCGCCTGTGAGCTCTGAGCGAAGCCGGGCCGAGCGCGGGCCCAACGCAGCAGCCTCTGCCAGGAACCCCCGCGCCTGGGAGCAGGGCGCAGTGGCGAGAGGCCGGGGTCCATCCCGGGCGTCCACCTGTGGACCCGTCTTTAACTGAAAGTTGGTTGCTGTGCTCCGTGGATGTCCTCATCCCTAACACCCCGCTCCCTGTAGGCCTTTGTGGATGAGGGTCGATTTCCGCAGGAGGAAGTGGATTTGTAGAAAGGCTTCGTGTTCCGGAAGAATCAAGCGCTTGACCAGCAGGACCGTCTTCCCAACCGCAGGCCAGGGCCCAGGCCGGTGCCCAGCGAGCACGCGTGCACGGAGCTCCCACGCCCCAGAGGCCGCACGGAGGCATCCGTAGTGACCTAAAGTTACAAAATACAAGAGAAATCACAGAGTTTGTGGAAAGACAGGATTAAAATGTGAATTTACTTGGGTGCATAAAATTTTGAAATTCATGCAATTTTTTCACAATGGGCATTTTCCACATTTTTTTTCCCATTTGAGAGGCAGAGACGGGCAGAAAGCAAGCTCCCATCTGCCAGCGCTTCCTAAATGCTGACGATGGCTAGGGCGGGGCTGGGGCTGAGACCAGGACTTGGGGATGCAAGCCAGGTCTCCCCAAGAATAGCAGGAGGCCAACTACCTGAACCATCGTCACTGCCTCTCAGGCTGTGCGTCAGAGGGAGCCGGAGCCAGAAGTCACCCCCAGGCACTCAGACGCGGGATCTGAGAACCCACCATCGAGTCAACAAGACAGGCAGGCACAAGGCTCCCCTCAGGGACCAACTCAGTGACAGCCCACGGATTAGTGATCCACAGAGGGGCCAGTGCTGTGGCATAGCAGGTAAAGCCGCCGCCTGCAGTGCCGGCATCCCATATGGGTGCCAGTTGGAGTCCCGGCTGCTCCACTTCCCATCCAGCTCTCTGCTGCGGCCTGGGAAAGCAGTGGAGGATGGCCCAAGTGCTTGGGCCCCTGCACCTGCGTGGGAGACCTGGAAGAAGCTCCTGGCTCCTGCCTTCAGATTGGCTCAGCTCAGGCCATTGTGGGCATCTGGGAGGGGGGGGGGGTGTGAACCAGTGGATGGAAGATCTGCCTCTGCCTCTCTGTAACTCTTT
>CM027407.1:3328538-3352236 GCA_015711505.1 Sylvilagus bachmani | reverse complement strand
AGGACCACAGCCCAAACGTGGCACAGAGCTGGAAGAGCTGGGGAGGGGACAGTTGCTGCCACTGACCCGCGGGATGGGTGGCTGAAGAGGAGGACTGAGTGGGCTGAAGGACCCTAAAACTGCTCCTCGCCTGGGCGGCCAGGTCCTCGGAGGGAAGCAGCTTTAAGGAGCAGGGGCATCCCAGGTATGGCTTCCCAGCAGCCCGGCAGTGACATGGGCGAAGCTTCAGCCAGCACTTGCACCCCTCACCAGGAAGCCTGTGGACAGCCAGGTTGTCACTCCAAAAACAGGAAAACGAGAAATTAACTGAAAATGTGTGAATGTAGAAATCTGTACTTGCGCTTCAAAATGTGGGACTAATGGGGCCGGCGCTCTGGCTTAGTGGGCTAAGCCTCCACCTGTGGCACCAGTATCCCGTATGGGTGCCGGTTCTAGTCCGGCTACTCCTCTTCCGATCCAGCTCCCTGGTATGGTCTGGGAGAGAAGCAGCAGAAGACCCAAGTCCTTGGGCCCCTGCACCCATGTGGGAGACCCGGAAGAAGCTCCTGGCTTCAGATCAGCACAGCTCCAGCTGCTACAGTCATTCAAGGAGTGAACAAACATATGGAAGAACTCTCTCTCTCTCTCTAGCTCTGCCTCTCAAATAAATAAATAAAATCTTTAAAAAAAAAAAGAGAGAGCATGGGACTGATTAATCAAGGCAATGTAGAAAACATAGCAAATGAGCAATGAAACACCCACTAACTTCAGGGAGCTGAGACGGCAGGATCGCGTCAGCTCACCTGGGACAGGCATTGGCACGGTGATCATGGGAACACCAAGGCCCGGCTAACTGCCACTTATGCCGGGGAGGAGGATGGGTGTCTCTGTAACCAGCTCGGGGGAGGGAGGGTAAGAGGACCAGAGCTTCACGACTCCAGAGAGGAAGTCAGCAGAAATCTTCCCCAGCTGGGAAAATGAAGGGCTTGCGATACAAGCAGGCGCTGAGAGAGATGAAGAACAAAAGCCCCTGTGTCTTCTTTTTTTCTTTTTTTTTTTTCTTTTTGACAGGCAGAATGGACAGTGAGAGAGAGACAGAGAGAAAGGTCTTCCTTTTGCCGTTGGTTCACCCTCCAATGGCCGCTGCGGCTGGTGTGCTGCGGCTGGTGCGCTGCGGCCAGCGCACCGCGCTCATCCGAAGGCAGGAGCCAGGTGCTTCTCCTGGTCTCCCATGTGGGTGCAGGGCCCAAGCACTTGGGCCATCCTCCACTGCACTCCCGGGCCACAGCAGAGAGCTGGCCTGGAAGAGGGGCAACCGGGACAGAATCCGGCACCCCAACTGGGACTAGAACCTGGGGGGCCGGCACTGCAGGCGCAGGATTATCCTAGTGAGCCGTGGTGCCGGCCAAGCACCTGCTTCTGAGGAGTGCAGTGGGGACGGGGAAGGAGGGGGTCAGGTGCTCTTTTGTTTTTATACTGCAGGAATGTACTAGGAAAATGACTTTTTTATATATATGAAAAAAGGTGCTTAAAAGAAATCAGTGACATCCACACAGGTGGCCTTCTCAGGAGGGTAAGGAGTGACCGGGTGATCCTGTCTGCGCAGGGGGTCTAGCCCAGGAGGGGCCTGTGCGGGGCTGGGCACCACGTGGCAGCAGCTGTCCCCCAGGCTGACCGATGGGGAGGCACTGCCTGAGCTTGCGTGCTTCCCTGGGATGGCCGGACAGCGGGGCCGGCCCTGGTTGCCCCGGTGAACCTATCAGGTAAAGCCTTGGTCTGAGGAATGTGGACGGAGAGAACACGGGCCATAGGCCGGCCGTCTTCACCTGCCTCGCCACTTCCTACCTCCTGGTCTCTCCACCACAGTCCTCTCCTCCCAGCACACCGTCAGAAGCGACCACCGATGGTGTCTGAATTGTATGACATCTTTGTATTAGCACAAACTAGGAGGATTCCTGCTTTTAAATTTAAGCTCTCTCAGTAGCTGTATCACTTCTAAACATACACACACACATTTAAGGAACAGGATTGTCAGCAGCCAGGGATGTGTATTAGCTGGGAGCTGGAATCAGAAGCAGACGTAGGGCTCAAACCAAGGCACTCCCGTATGGGCTGTGCCGAATGCCAGCCCCGGGGCAAGAATTTTTGAAACCCATGCACACAAGGAAGGGGTCTTTGAAAAGCTCACGGAAAGTAGGAAAAACTCTGCATGGTTTTTAAATTTTTTTGCACTGAAATAAACACATCTTTAAAGCCCACTTTTCTACCACTATTTGAAGCACCCTTGTGTATCTGTACCACGTCTACCTCTCCTCGCCATCCGAGCTCTATTCCAAGTGTACAGCACTTCGCAGAGCCCAGGTTTTGAAAGGCATGCGGTGGGGACTTTGGGGATCCCTGGCGCACGGTGGTCGCCGGAGCCTCGTGACGCCCTTGATGTCCCGGCCACAGTTCTCTGCTGTCCAGCTTAGCAGCACCTCTCAGGGACATGTATGCACCATCTTGTTTTCTGCCACAGCCATCACTGCACACCAGGAACCCAGGCACAGGATCGGGAGGATGGTGTCTAAACCCTACTCTCTCGCTCACTAGCTGTGGGACCGTGGCGTGTCACTACCTCCGCATTGTCTCAGTTCCTCGTCTACAGAGTGCTGAGCTGCTTCACGGAGATGCTTTGAGTGATAAAATGAGAGCTGCTTGGAGCACACTGAGCTTGGCTCAGTAAACATTAGCTACGATTGCCAGTACTGCTACTGACTATTGACATCGCACCCTAGAAAACCAACTAGCGAGAGGCCCAGGTGTCTGGATTCATTGCTGTCTGTATCTAGGCCACTCAGCACCGTATCGGCAGGGCCTGTGAAGGGGCTGAGATTTTACCCCAAACCTAAGAGTTTCACGGACACTGGCAGAAGACACAGAGCTCCACATGAAGGTCTAGTGTGGATTCTTCTAGCAGTGTAGACCAGCATCAAAGCCATTGCAATCTCTTTCAAATGAGGAATCGGGACAAGAGCCTGGCCAGCAGCTATTCTATACTCGGGGCGCAGCGTTCATACTGCAGTGCTCGGGTTCAGGTTCTGCATCCGCTCCAAGTCCAGGTTGCTCTCAGGGGCACCTGGGAGGCGGCAGGTGAGGGCTCAAGAGCTCGGGTCCCCACCACACGGAGACCAGATTCAGTTCCCAGCTCCTGACTGTGGCCTGACCTGGCCCTAGCTGTTGTGGGCACTGAGGGAGTGAACCAGGGGATGGGTGATTTCTCTCTGTGTGTCTCTCTCTCTGTCTCGCAAATAAATATATTTTTAAAAAAATAATAAATTCAACAATCCGTTAATTAATAAAAATAAACTTGGCTCTTTATAGCCATGATTCTACGGTTGAAACTATGGTTTCAGCTAATCAGCTGTAGATCAAAGAAACTCTGAAGTACTGAAGATGTGCAGAATCTCTCACCATGATTCCCTCAACAGTACAGTCAGCAGTGTTGTAGCGTTCCCATTGTGTTCAGTGTCCTGCATCGTCTGGAGATGACTTGGAGCCCACGAAAGGTGTGCCTGGGCTCCATGCAAACCGTGTATCATTCAAAAAGGGATATGAGCATCTGCAGATTCTGTTATCTAAGGGGGGGTCCTGAAACTATTCCCCCACAGACACCAAGGAGTGACTAAACTTCTTATGCATCAACCATCAAGGGTTTCAATGCTTGGAAATGGTAAAAAGCCCTCACCGTGTCAGGATTTCATCATCGTATTTTGAGCGAAGTCTGCCAGGCACACCCAAAGGCACCACCAGGCTTAAGCCTCTCAGATTCCTGCATAAACTTCTATCATAGGCCCAGGGAGGCCTAGTGTCCTGCCGCTGTCGCATGGCTGACCATTAGGGGAGCTCGAATTTGAGCTCCATCTTTGACTTTCCACCAAAGGACTTGAGACGTCAGGGCGAAGCGGCCAGGGTCATGGTCTTTCTATCCCATTGATCTGGTTTCCAACCCCACCTCAGCTATGGACTGGTTGGCCCTTGGAAACCCCTCAGTCTCTCTATGCCAGAGTTTTCTCATCTGAGAAATGGGTGTAATGATGTTCCCCACTTTGGACAGAAGTGACAATTAAATGGAATATTTGTAAAAAGTTTGGGTGAGAGGCCAGCGCTTTGGTGCAGTGTGTTTAGATGCTGTTTGTGACATGGGCATCCCGTGTTGGAGCACCAGTTCGAGTCCTGGCTGCTCTGCTCCCAATCCAGGTCCCTGCTAATGTGCCTGGGAAAGCAGCAGAAGATGGCCCACGTGCTGGGGCCCCTGCCACCCACATGGGAGACCCAGATGGAGTTCCAGGCCCCTTGCTTTGGTCTGACCCAGTCCTGGTTTGGGGAGTGAAGCAGAAGATGGAAGACCTCTCTTTCTCTCTCTCTCTCTCTCTCTCTCTCTCTCTTTTTCTCCCTCCCTCAAATAATTTAATTTTGAAAATCTATGTAATAGGGAGTACTAAATGAATATAGCCATTATTTACAGTTTTGAGTATTTTCTAATAGTCAAATTCTGATTATCCAATTCCGTGAATCATCCATATGTCTTGAAATTCACTTCTCTGCCATAGGCCCCACACAACTACTGTGCAAACTCCCTTTGCAATTCTCATCCTGTGAGGAAGTTAATAGTTACTCAGAGCATGGACTGGAATGAGCAGACGATGGGAGAGAGGTAGCCTGATGCAAGGGTCTGCGGATGCTCTCTGGAAAGGTGAGATGAGAAACAGTGTTGGTTTGGTGGCCGTGTGACCCTGGTCCCCACTAGAATAGCTCCTGATTAGTGAGGGACACATTCCAAGACATCCAGCAGATGCTTAAAATAGCAAAGAGAACCAAGTGCCATTTATCCTGTGTGTTTCTGATGACCAAGAGAGCTGTAAGAGACTGCTAGCTGGGTGGTGTATATACCTGGGATATGCCAGACAAAGAGAGAAATCACATCCTTGGCGGGGTGAAGCAGGACACGTTGAGATTTCTTCAAACTACTCAGAATGCTACACAATCTATGGCTTTCCTTTCTGGAGTTTTCCATTTAATATCTCCGCATGTAATTGACCCTGGGTTACTAAGACTCCAGAAAGAGGAATGAAAGTAATGGAATCTGCTGTCCTCAACCATGCCACTGTGGCCCAGAGTGGCCGTAGATGGCATGGGCATGAATGGGCCCCTCTGGGTACCAATAAAACTTTCCTAATAGACACACATCAGAATTTCACATGTTCTTCCTGTGCCACAATGCATTGTTCTTTGGTTTTATCCAAGCATTTAAAATGGTAAACCATCCTCATGGCTGGTAGGACCTAGCGCCTGCGCTGTAGCCTGCCGAGCCCAGCACTGGCGTAGCAACAGTGGACACAGGCCATCGCAGAAGGTATTGATCCCAGGGCACGAGGGGCTGGGAGTGAATCTCTGAGGGCAGGGACCTGCGCAGGTCCAGGAAGATGGGGCGCTCCTAGCAATGACACCTGTTGAAGGAGACAGCAAACAAGAAAGCCCTGAGCCCAGCGCCCGGGACTTCACTGAAGCAGAATTCTGTTAACATGTGAGCTTACGAGAGTGGAACACTCAAAGACACTGCGCTAAACTACCCCCCACAAAAACCATTCAAATACTAGGCTGCTTCAAAAAGTTCATGGAGAAAACAGAGTTGAAAGAAAAGTGTGCTTTGTCCAAAACTTTTTGAAATCCATGTAGGGTAGTTTTCAAAACATGCATTTTCTGTGGACTTTTTGAAGGAGCTCCTACGAATACCTTCACAGTTCAGAGCTCATCTCTCAGGATGCGACAGTGGCCTCTCCCCAGCTTCAGGACGCACGATCGGACTCCCAGTCGTCCCCAGATTATTTCCCGAGACTTAGGCAATGCACTTCCCTTGTGGGCAGATTGCATTTGTACCTGAGCGATATCGCATGTTACTTCTTAAGCAAGTACACTGTTTGAAATAAAAAAAACAGGTGTTCACCTGAGGGATCAAAAACGTCAGGATCCTCCCCACAATCAGGGCTGCAGCGGGCAGAGAGCAGCCATCCTGCTTGTTTACATTCCGACTTAACGGAGACTGGCCTCTGCTCCGAAGAAGGAAGCAACAGGGGCAGAGTCTAAAGGTGGTCGTACTGAAGGAACTGTGAGGGACAGTGGCTGACAAACGAAAGCCAGGGGGGAACATAGGAACAGGGAAAACCAGGGGGAACATAGGAACAGGGAAACCGGCCCCTAAGGGGCAGAGATTGGCACCTCAAAGTCCTGACACCAGCCCACTCAAGTTACAAAAAATAAATAAATAAATAAGTAAAAAATAAATAAACAAACTCTAGCAGGTAGAGCAGCCTGCTTACACTGGATATTGGTACAGACCCACAGCAGCCTATAGCAGAGGGAAATCAACCTGAAAAACAAACGAAACAGAATGCTGAAAAACAAAACAAAAACCCACAATAAGAATATAGAAGAACATATAAACTCGCCAATGGAGCAGGCTAAACCAACCATAACAGAGGCTGAAGAAGAAGAATTTGAAACCATGCCAGAAAAAGAATTCAGAAAATTAATAACCAGATTACTTAGAAATAATGAGAAACAGATTCAAGAGCTGAACGAAAAACAAGCCCAAGGATTAGAGATCCTAAAGAGAAGCCAGAATGAAATACTGGAAATGAAAAACTCAATTGACCATATAAAAAACACCGTGGAATCCCTCGGAAATCGAACAGATGAAATAGAAGAGTGAATATCAGAATTCGAAGACAAACTTCCAGAAATAATACAGTCAGTTCAAAAGCAGGAAGAAGAAATTGAAAAATTAAAAAATTAAAAAATACAGTCGGAGACCTGCAAGATTCAATCAAACGGTGTAATGTTCAGATAATAGGAGTCCCTGAGGGGGTGGAAGGAGAGAATGGATTGGAAGGTGTTTTCAATGAAATAATATCAGAAAACTTCAAACAAAGGCAGCTGGGTAACAGACAAATTCAGCAGATAGCCAGGACTCTGAACAGGATAGACCAGAAGAGAAATTCACCACGACACATTGTGGCAATACTCAGCTCAGTGACACACAAAGAACAAATCCTAAAATGTGCCAGAGAGAAATGACAAATCACATTCAGGGGTAAGTTAATCAGACTCACCCCAGACTTCTCATCGCAAGCACTGCAGGCAAGGAGACAATGGCATGATACATTTCAAGTTTTAAAAGACAAACAATGCCAACCTAGAATACTATACCCTGCAAAGCTATCATTTATGAATGAAGGAGAAATAAAGATCTTCCAAGACAAACAGAAACTGAAAGAATTTGTATCCATGCGTCCAACCCTACAACATTTGCTCAAAGAAGTGCTGCACACAGAAATACAAAAACAAGAACTTTACTACAAAAAAAAGTAAATGTAGAGTAACCTACAAACAAAGTTCAAAATACATAAACAGCTTGTTTCAGGAAACATGACTGGGAAAAGACAGTACCTAATAATAATCACACTGAATGTGAATGGTCTTAATTCTACTACCAAGAGACACAGACTAGCTGATTGGATCAAGAAAGAGACCCCAAGTATATGCTGCCTTCAGGAAACACACCTTATCAGCAAAGATGCACGCAGACTGAAAGTGAAAGGATGGAAAAAGATACTCCAAGCTAACAGAAATTTAAAAAAGAGCTGGTGTGGCCATCCTGATATCAGACAAAATAGACTTTAACATAAAAACTATTAAAAGAGACATAGAAGGGCACTATATAATGATTAAAGGATCTATCCAACAGGAAGACATTACTATTATAAATGTATACGTACCTAATTACAGGGCGCCTGGCTACTTGAAAGAATTACAAAAGGATTTAAAGGGAGATTCAAATACAATAGTAACAGGGGACTTCAACACCCCAATCTCACCAATGGACAGATCAACCAGACAGAAATTCAACAAGGAAACAACAGAACTAATTGACACTATTGACAAAACAGACCTAATAGATATCTTCAGAACTTTCCACAGGCACAGAGTTCACGTATTTCTCCCCAGTACATGGAACGTTCTCTAGGATCGACCATATGCTAGGCCATAAAGGGAGCCTCAACAAATGCAAAAAAATTGAAACTATACCATGCAGCTTCTCAGACCATAGTGCAGTGAAACTCGAAATCAACAACCCAAGAAATTTTACACCATATGCAAACATATGGAGAATGGACAATATGATCCTGAATGAACAGTGGGTCATCAAAGAAATGAAAAGAGAAATCAAAAGATTTCTAGAAACAAATTAAAATGATAACACAGCCTATCAAAACCTGTGGGACACAGCAAAAGCAGTGCTAAGAGGAAAGTTTATAGCAATTGGTGCCTACATCAGGAAGCTGGAAAGGAACCAAACAAATGAACTCTCCATACACCTCAAGGATTTAGAAAAACAGCAGCAAATCAAGCCCAAATCCAGAAGGAGGAAAGAAATACTAACGATCAGAGAAGAAATAAACAGAATTGAAACCAAAAAAACAATACAAAAGATCAACAAAACCAGGAACTGGTTCTTTGAAAAAAATAAACAAAATCAACACACCATTGGCCCAACTAACCAAAAAAAGGAGAGAGAAGACCCAAATCTGTAAAATCAAAGATAGTAATGGAAATGTAACGACAGACACAACAGAAATAAAAAGAATCATCAGAAACCACTGCAAAGAGATGTATGCTAACAAGTTGGGGAACCTGGAAGAAATAGATATATTCCTGGACACATACAACCTTCCTAAACTGAGCCCTGAAGATATATAAAATCTAAACAGACCCATAACCATGGAAGAAATTGAATCAGTAATAAACGCACTACTGAAAAAGAAGAGCCCAGGACCAGATGGCTTCACCGCTGAATTTTACCAGACATTTAAAGAACAACTAACCCCAGTTCTTCTCAAATTATTCAAAACAATTGAAAGGGAGGGAATCCTCCAAATTCTTTCTAAGAATCCTATATCACCTTAATTCCTAAGCCCGGAAGAGACACAACAGAGAAAGAAAACTACAGACCTATCTCCCTGATGAACATAGTTGCAAAAATACTCAACAAAAGTCTGACAAACCGAATCCAACTGCACATCAGAAAGATCATTCACCCGGACCAGGTGGGATTTATCCCTGGTATGCAGGGATGGTTCAATATTCGAGAGTCAATCAATGGAATACATCACATTAACAAATTGAGAAACAAAAATCATATGATTATCTCAATAGATGCAGAGAAAGCATTTGACAAAATACAACTCCCTTTCATGATGAAAACCCTAAGCAAACTGGGGTTGGAAGGAACATTCCTCAACACAATTAAGGCAATTTATGACAAACAAATAGCCTACATCATATTGAATGGGGAAAAGTTGGAGGTATTTCCATTGAAAATTGGCACCAGACAGGGATGCCCACTCTCACCATTGCTATTCAATATAGTCTTAGAAGTGTTAGCCAGTGCCATCAGGCAAAAAAAGAAATTAAAGGGATACAAATGGGAAAGGAGGAAGTTAAACTATCCCTATTTGCAGATGACATGATACATGATACATGACCCAATAAACTCCTATAAGAGACTATTGGAACTCATAGAAGAGTTTGGTAAAGTAGCAGGATACAAAGTCAACGCTCAGAAATCAACAGTCTTTGTATACACAGATAATGCCGTGGCCAAGGAAGAACTTCTAAGATCAATCCCATTCACAATAGCCACAAAAACAATAAAGTACCTTGGAATAAATTTAACCAAGGATGCCAAAGACCTCTGTGATGAAAATTACAAAACACTAAAGAAAGAAATAGAAGAAAACACAAAAAAATGGAAAAACTTGCCATGCTCGTGGATTGGAAGAATCAATATCATCAAAATGTCCATTCTCCCAAAAGCAATTTACAAGTTCAATGCAATACCAATCAAAATATCAAAGTCATTCTTCAAAGACCTAGAAAAAACGATGCTGAAATTCATATGGAGAAACAGGAGACCGAGAATAGCTAAAGCAATCCTTTACAATAAAAACAAGGCCGGAGGCATCACAATTCCAGACTTCAAGACATACTACAGGGCAGTTATAATCAAAACAGCCTGGCACTGGTACAAAAATAGATGGATAGACCAATGGAACAGAATAGAAACACCGGAGATCAATCCAAACATCTATAACCAACTCATATTCGACAAAGGACCTAAAACCAACTCCTGGGACAAGGACAGCCTCTTCAACAAATGGTGCTGGGAAAACTGGATGTCCACATGTCAAAGTATGAAGCAAGACCCCTACCTTACACCTTATACAAAAATCCACTCAACATGGATCAAAGAACTAGAGATGTGCCACGACACCATGACACTAATTGAGAGCATAGGGGAAACCCTCCAAGATATTGGAACAGGAGAAGAATTCCTGGAGAAGACCCCAGAGGCACGGGTAGTCAAAGATAAGATAAACAAATGGGATTACCTCTAATTGAAGAGTTTCTTTACAGCAAAGGAAACAGGAAAGTGAAGAGGCAAACAGCAGAATGGGAGATGTTATTCGCAAATACACAACAGATAAAAGATTAACAACTAGAATCTATAAAATGATCAAGAAACACCACAGAAACAAAACAAACAACCCAATAAAAAGATGGGCCAAGGACCTTAACAGACATTTTTCAAAAGAGGAAATCCAAATGGCCAACAGACACATGAAAAAAGGCTCAGGATCCCTAGCCATCAGGGAAATGCAGATCAAAACTACAGTGATGTTTCACCTCACCCCAAGTAGAATGGCTCACATACAGAAATCAACCAACAACAGATGCTGGCGAGGATGTGGGGAAAAAGGGACTCTAATCCACTGTTGGTGGGAATGCAAACTGGTAAAGCCACTATGGAAGACAGTTTGGAGAGTCCTCAGAAACCTATATGTAGCACTATCATGGTACCCAGCCAACCCACTCCTTGGAATTTACCCAAATGGATTAAATGAAAAAAAAAAAGAGCCATTTGCACCTCAATGTTTGTTGCAGCTCAGTTCACAATAGCTAAGACATGGAATCAACCTAAATGCCCATCAATGGATGACTGGATGAAGAAATTATGGGATATGTACTCTATGGAACACTATACAGCAGTAAAAAACAATGAAATCCGTGCATTTACAACAAAAATGGAGGAATCTGGAAAATACCATGCTGAGTGAAATAGGCCAGTCCAGAAGGGACAAATAACATATGTTCTCCCCGATCGGTAGCAACTAAACGAGCATCTAAAATGATACCCATTGAAGTGAAATGGACACTATGAGAGACAAAAACATGATCAGCCCTTGTCTAGACTGTTGAGGAACAACTTACTATTTTATTCCTTTTAGTATTTTGTTGTTGTTGTTGTTGTTGCTCTGTTTGTTCTACATAACACCACTGGTTGAACTCTGTAATCAATCCACAATCATTCTTAGGCATTTAAAAATTAACAGAAAAGTGATCTCTGTTAAACATAGGAGTGGGAATAAGAGAGGGAGGCGATATATAGCTCGGCAGACGCTCACTCGGACTCACCTCCAATGGCAGAGCTAGAAATGTGCCAGGGGATTCCAATTCAATCTTACCAAGGAGGCAGGTACCAATGCCAGCGCACTTGGTAAAGTGATAAGTATAAGTACACAACCGATCAAAAAGATAGGGTATGTGTCGAAGAGATTTCACAAACAAGACCAGTGTAAGCAAATAATGAAGGATAGAATTAAAAGGGAGAGAATGATCCTGCGGGGGAAGCAGGACACACAGCAGACTCATAGGATGGCAAATGCTTTAAACAGCACTCCTGCCTCAGCATCAACCCTTGGGACATTCGGATCTGGCTGAAAGGCCCATGAGAGCCTCACAGGCGTGGAAAGCCAAGACACTGTGACAAAAACAATCTAAATGAAAGATCCTGGTGAACAGACCCCAGCAGAAGGAACAGGCCATCAAGGAGAGAGGCGCCTTTTTCTGAAGGGAGGAAGGAACCTCCACTGTGATACAGCCTTGACTAGACAAGTTCAGAGTCGGTGAACTCAAGGGGCTTCCATAGCCCTGACAGCTCATAGCAAGAGTCTCGGGTGATTGCTGACGTCATAAATAAGAGTGCCAACTGTTAAATCAACAACGGGAGTCACTGGGTACATGCTCCCCACATAGGATCTCTGTCCTTAATGTGTTTTACTATGAAACTTAAAAAAAAAAACACTACTAGTCGAACGATACCCTATACCTTGTACAGTTGTGTGAGTGCAGTCTGTTGAAATCCTTGCTTAGTATATACTAAGTTGATCTTCAGTATATGAAGTAATTGAAAATGAAACTCGCTGAAGAGCGGGATGGGAGAAGGAGTGGGAGAGGGGAGGGCCGCGGGAGGGACGGAGGTTGAGGGGGGAAACCACAACAATACAAAAGTTGCACTTTGTAAATTCACATTTATTAAAAAATTTTTAAAAATTAAAAAAACAGATGTTTGCTGGGGAAAGAAAAGAAACTGAAGTTCTGAAGGAAGCCAAAAAAAAAAAAAAGAAAGAAAAAGAAAAAGAAAACAAAAAAGTGGGGAAACGCCACGCAGGGGTGAGAATCCAGAGCGCAGGGCTGAGGCTCTTCAAAGGAAGACTTGAGCAGCTTCACTTTGTTCAGCTCTGAGATCGTTATTCCAGACACATTTTCATGGTAGGGATAGTGTTTTCAAAGGGTCAGCAGTAGATGCTAGTTAAAAGAATCCTGGAAAGGGGCTGGTGCTGTGGTGCAGCAGGTAAAGTCGCCCCCTGCACTGCCAGCATCCTATATGGGCACTGGTTCGAGTCCTAGCTGCTCCTCTTCAGATCCAGCTCTCTGCTATGGCCTGGGAAAGCAGTGGAAGATGGCCCAAGTCTGTGGACCCCTGAACCCACTTGGGAGACCTGGAAGAAACTCCTGGCTCTGGAACAGTGCAGCTCCAGCCATTGCAGCCAGTTGTGGAGTGAGCCAGCAGATGGAAGACTTCTCTCTCTCTCTCTCTCTCTCTCTCTCTCTCTCTCTCTCTCTCTGCCTCTCCTTCTCTCTCTGTGTAACTCTGACTTTCAAATAAATAAATAAATCTTTAAAAAAAATGTAAAAAAAGAATACTGGAAGGTAAACTTGTAACGTTGAAAACACACTTGTGTGTGATAGAGCCAGGGTTGAAGATATGATGTAGCATAATCCAAACGTGATTTCCTGCCGAATTATTTGAGAAGATGCATTCATGGTTTGTACACCTAAAAATATTTAGTTCAAAGTACTTGTATTTGGGCATGTAGCTGAGATTATTTAGCTTTATTTAACATAATATATTTTGGGCTACAAATTATATAATGTTAACACCACTGTTTTGTACCCTGTTCCCACCTCCACTGATTGTGAAAATCACCTTATAACTCATCCTTTGACAGGTACTTACAATCTTGAATACAATCCTTAAGATAGCAGGTCTTAACTTTTTATCGTACCAATTGCTGCTCCAGAATCTGCACCGTATCCTTCTCTCAGAACCACGCCATTTTGGTTCTTCCGCCAAGATGGTGACAGTGTCAGTAACCCTGCAGACATTATAAAGCTGATGGAATGCATTGCTCAGAATGCCTGCTGTGGTGGCATCACTGGCAGGATTAAGTCTGGAGCAACTTCTCTTTCCCCTGCTGACCATGGAGCTCCGACAGTTTACTCATCTTCTGGTTCTGTCACTTCAGCCCATCACCTTCTCGTGCCACGCAAGAAAACGCCCACATTCAATGCCAGATTCAAGTACTAACAGTAGCCCAAAGTTGGATTCTTTACCAATAGCCCCATTAATGGTTGCATCACTGGGATGTGAGTGATTCATTCATTACACACCAATTTCTCACTAAGCAATAATATACTCTCTCCATAAGGATCTATTACAATCCCATGGCCAAGTGTCCACTCTCTAAGGAGACCCTAAGGAGAAATCAGATATCACCTCCACTTTAGTCGTCTGTGTTAACATATTGGAATGTGTTTGTTTGGTTTGGGTTTTGAGCTTTGTTAATTCTCAAGCTTAATTTTCTCATCTGTAAGGTGATGATAATGACCTCATCTAAGAGCGTTTGAAGAAACTCAGAGTTGGTGATGTCTGTGTAACCAGTGTACAGAAAATGCTGAACGTGGGAGGACGTAATTGAGAAGTTGTTTCCCTTTGAATCCACTATGATTTTCAAGTCTGCTTTCAATTCTCTATCCCACATCATTGGGAGAATGTCTCAGGGAAGCTAGCTTTTCTAGTCAGCTTCAGGCATTCGCAACGTCTCGCCTGGCTGAATCCCCAAATTTCAGCATGTTAAGGATTTTCCTGCGCTCCAGTCATGATTGGGGTTTGGAAATCTGCAAGAATCTTGGGCGTCTTTTCATCCATGCATTACCCGTCCATCACTGCTTCCTGGCTGTGGAAGGAGGCCTGAGAGCTGGAAACAGCAGAACGCCTCCTACGCAGTGGGTGCTGTCCATGGTCCTTCTCCACTGCAGGGGCTCCAGAGCCAGCTCCTTCTCAAACTATTCCACGGTTCTTAAGGAACCTACATCATCTCCACCACCCTCAGCAGCCAAGAGACCTCCACAATGGCTGAGACACCCTTCCCTGACAACCCTGGAGGTGTCGGTCCCTCCCTTTGCTGTCGGGGAAGCTCCCACAGTGAGACCACACCTGTGAGTGCCTTTCCTCGCTGTTCAGTAGGACAATAGAGCTTCTGCCTTCTGCTAGCCAGCTCCTGAGCTGCCCTGGGAAGCACCTCCTGCAGCTGCTCCCACGGCATGGAGAGGAGGTGGCATGGCCAAAGTGACAAGATGTGTGTGCCCCAAACCTGATTGATGACCTGGGTTTGCATTCCAAATCCACCAGCTACCAGCCGCAAAACTTGAGACAGGACACAAGCGAGATGATCTCTCTGTGCCTCATTTCCTCTCAGTACAATGGAAATAACAGCAGTGCCTCATATCCTGATGCTGTGTGTTGACCTTCAGCACAGCTCCTGCCTTCAAAAGTCCTCCCTTGTCCACAGGGGCAAAGCCTGGACACTCAAATCCCAATCATCCAGGCCTGTGGGTTCCAGGTTGATCCTGCCATTGACCCAAGGATCAGGAGAAGGCAGCTGTCCAGGCATCAGCATAGGACAGTTTCCCACGCATTTCCAAACATTCTCCTAAGAATTGCACACCAAGGAGCTGCAGACACATAAGCCCATGCCCAAGCCCCAGCCTGGCTTCACAGGGCTGCTGAGAGGGAGCGATGCCACGTGGTCAGCGTTCCATCAGCGTCAGCTGCTATGGTGCACTCCTTGCTACTCTCAGCACTACTAATCAACCCATGGAGTTCCAGCTTCAGAACCGGAGGAGGAAGGGCAGAGCAGGGCAGCTCAACGCTCCCCCTACAGGAGGGAGGAGGCCATTGGGCTCACTGCTGCACCTGAACCTGAGTGGCAGATCCGTGAGCACTGGCTTGGGGGAGCCTGTTTAGAACTAGGACAGAAATCAACGTGACCTGAACAGACGACACCCACAGAAAAATGAGCAGGCTTTTACCCTGCGATCTCACCAGCTTCTGCAGAGCAAAGTTCCCTCTCCACCTGCACCGGCCCTGTCCCTCCATCCAGCACCCAGTGGGGGCACACACGTGGAGGGAAGGCATGCAAATCCAGTGACGTCATACCACTTTTTAGATTTCATTTGCAGACTCTGGGTTAAAGCATTTAGGGTAGAACCGAACCTTTGAGCTGTTGCCATCATCAGCTCCGTGCTTAGTGGTTCGACTGCAGGTGCTTTGAGACGACTCCGGGGTGTTTGCCATCTGCACTGCCTGCAAAAGTTCAGCTCTGCGGGGAGTTGCTGAAGTTTGCAGACTTTTGAGTATTTTGGCCATTAGATGTTTGCAGATCTGTTGTCTGGCTAGGGCTGCTCTCTGCTTCCAAGTGGCTGCCTTGAACGCAGGAGGGGAGAATGCTGAGTTCTCGCGTGGGGGAAGGTGGAAGGGCAACAAGAAACCCAGTTCCAGGCCAGCGCCATGGCTCACTTGGTTGATCCTCCACTTGCAGCGCCAGCATCCCATATGGGCACCAGGTTCTAGTCCCGGTTACTCCTCTTCCAGTCCAGCTCTCTGCTGTGGCCGGGAAGGCAGTGGAGGATGGCCCAAGTGCTTGGGTTCCTGTATCCACGTGGGAAACCAGGAGGAAGCACCTGGCTCCCGCCTTCGGATCAACATAGCTGCAGCCATAGCGGCCATTTGTGGGGGGTGAACCAATGGAGGGAGGACCTTTCTCTCTGTTTCTCTCTCTCTCACTGTCTATCTCTATCTGTCAAATTTAAAAAAAAAGAAACCCAGTTCCATTTGTCACCTCCCCAAATGCACCACCTCGCAACACTGTTGCCTTGGAGGTCATGTTTCCCATACATGAATTTTGGGGGACACAGTCAGACCTTAGCCACCCCAGAACTCTGTATCTCAATGGTCCATTGCAACTGTATCTTAAACCCTGGGGCCATATCATTTATACCTCTCTAATGATGCCTATTTGATGTTATAATAGCTCCAATGTCTCCTCCTGATCTACAATAAAAAATGAAACTTATCGTTTGCATAGTTTAGTATTCCTGAGACAGTGTCTCTGTGTTGTCATAGTTCTCAATCCCTCTGAACCCCGAGGATGAACTGGGCTCATAGCGGCAGGGCTGTTGTCCCCTTCACAGAATTGCCATTTACAATAAACAGAGGCTTCATTCATCAGCAAAGAACAAGTAGCCCAGTGTCGCAGGCTTTTTCTGTATTAAAACATTCAGGTCCAAAAATCATAACAGATTTGAGGGCAGTTGTATTTTGACTTTCCCTTCATCTCTACCATTTTGTATATTATTAAAAAAACATGGATTTACCAGTTGGGATATTATTTGTATAGTCAAAAATAATAGCATAAAATGCAAATGTGGGAAATAAAAGTGTTTCCTGAGAATTATCTACATGTACACAGACACAGGAACCATAGGACAAAAAATAGTTTTTCTTCAACCTTTATAAGTTGTTGGATGGAACAGACCCTCATGACAGAAGAAAGATCAACAAGAGAAAGTTAAACAAGTTTGTCACAAACAGTTCATTCATGCAAGGGAGATACTAAATGAGTGAGGAGCTCTCCAAGGTGTGGCCGTGTGTTCCAGCTCGCACAGCCTCTTCAGAGAACAGTCCGTTGTTAGAGAAGCGACAAGACCAAGACCCACGTCTCTAGGGGCAGCAGCTTGTGGACAGGCGAATGAAGCCTGCAGTTAGGACAGCTTGGCAATGCAGACCCCTCCGGACCACCCCCAGACCCGTGCAGTCCCATCGTGGGAGACGCCCCCGATGAGCCCACCGAATCGCGGTACCCCCATCGCACAGGCGCCTCGGAAGCAGTTGGTTGCCGCACCTCCTGGTTTTTGGCTTTTGTGACTACCAACATCTGTGGCTACCCGTCTTGGCAGTGCTCTTGTGGCTTGGCCCGGCTCGCCGCTGGCCCATCTGCCCCGGGAGCTAGATAAGCTGCATCCCAGGGGGCAGCACCAGGCTCAAGTCCAGTGTGGCCTCTTTGCTATCTTCACAAACACTCCTTGGAGACGCTGGCTCCCATCGTGGTGATGCATGCGCAGTGGAAAACCGTGCCTCTGGGTGAAACCAGAAAGCTCCACCATCATGCCTAAAGAGGAGAGGGCCTCTGAGGCAGTCCGGCTGGGGTTTGGGGGATAAATTCAGAGGCACTGGGAACCCAAATGCCGTGAGGATGGATCAATACCATCGGCGGCAAATATGTGGCAGGGGAAGCTGTTGGAACTCTTGGGGTTTTGGCCAGCACAGTGCTGTGGCTTCAGGGTCTATGGCTACCCCCACCACTCTGGACTTTCTCATATCACACCGTTCCCCTCCTTGTTCCCACCTGGTCTGAACTGCCCAGGCCTCTCTTCATCACAGGCTCTCATTGCAACCTGAGGTCTTCCCTGGGGACATTTTCATGGCTTTACTCTGAATGAGATCTGTCTACACCACTCACAGGTCATCCTCACTGTAAAGATTCCATGCCCATGTCCTTGTCCAAACTCAGGACCTTGTCCATGCACATGTCCTTGTCCAAACAAGGACCACACGGGGACATTGTCTGTGTCGCCCCCAGCCCTTCACCCAAAGGTGTTCATGTGACAGGGCCTCAATCATCGCCAGCCACGTGGCAGGGACCAAGGGCATGGAAAAGACTCTGCTATGCCCTTGCTGCTAAGGAACTCAAAATTCACCATCTGTTGGCATTTGCAAGCAGGTGTTTAAAAAGCATGTTGCCTGCACGTAAGCAGGCTCTGGGGCTGGGCTGAGCCTCAGCCCACTCTAACAGTGGAGTCGGACCATGAAAGAGCAGTCAGACCTTGCACCCGCTGTCCTGAGAGCCCTACTTCCCGGACAAGGTCATTTAAATGCCTTAGCCAGAGATGGCAAAGAGGCGGAGCCATTCGTTGCTCCCAGAAGTGATTCTCAGATCAGTAATTGAACTTGCTAAAGGTGCAAAGGGGAAAATCAAGGCTGATGGGACACATAGTTTACCCAGACTGGTCAGGGCCATCACGTTCTCTCACCTCCATGGAGCTCTCAGCCTCCTACAAAACCCAGCGGTGTGAGAGACCTCCACCACTACTGGGGCAGATGGGTAGGAATCTACACACTGTTTCTGGACTTGTGAAATGGGGGTGATAACTACGTTCCAGGGCCACTGGGAGGATTCCGTGTGACTGTGCTGTTAGCAAATGTCATAATTTACGGGACCCTCTTCCACAATAATCCGTTTTATTCCAGGAACTCTGTACCAAGGCAAGTCCGAGGTCAGTCAAACATCACTCAGGAGGGATCAGATGATTAAAAATCTCACAAGGAAACCAGAAGGCTATATTAATTCTCACAGTAACTACTGGGTATACCTACGTAAGTAATAAAAACCTTTCCATTGTTAATGTTACAAATACAGGAAATACTTGACACATGTCGATACGGTTCCCTGAAGCCTTGAGTTTGGAAGTCAGAACTGTAAGACTCAAGAGATTGTTTCTTTAAACTTCAGCAAGTCCTTTGCGCTTGCTAGAATCTCTCTGGATTTCTGCGTGAACACAGGAAGCACAGATCTCCACCCTTTTCATGTGGGATTGCTTCCAAAAGTGGAACTGGATTTAAGTGCCTATTTGAATTGAAGGCAGCAGCTATAAAACTCTTCAGAAGGTATGCCTGATGCATTTACTCCCGTGACCTTTTGACGCCTTCCACCTGTGGTCAATAATTACGCCTCGGCTGTTTATAGAGCTTTGTGAACATGTCTTGATTGTTGTACAACAACGTCATAAGACAGTTGCTAATATAATCCCACTTCAGAGATGGGAAAAGCAAGGCAGGAAGACTAAGACGGGTTAGGCTTTATAGCAACAATACCTGAAGTTTTAGATCAAAGACACGAGTGCTTCTTTCTCTGGGACTTCTGACATTAATTTGTACTTTGTTTCTATTCAAATTAAACATTTCATCAGAGAGGTAAGTTTCTGGGAGGTTATGTACAGAGAACTCTTGACTAGTTGAACATGCACAAAGTAAGTGCGAGTGTAGCATGAAGTGGCTGCCTGGGATGGTCTAGGGAAGCAGCCTCCGTGTCATTTTGTGCCCACTGTGTCCGGGTTCGCCGCACCGCACAATGTGAATGCATCCCATGCCCCTGGAGCAGAAAACCGAGCCACGAGGCTCTTGTGGCAATGTATCCAGCAGTTCTGTCCAGGTACGCCGGCTGTGCCTTCCTGGGCTTCCAGCCCCTTCTCCCACCTTTCTGTGGCCAGTCCCACAGGGTCTCACTGTCCTGGGCCCCTCGAGTTTCAGCTTTGGTGTGTGGCCCTTCCGGGGCACCTGCACAGTTGGAGAGCAAGGTCGTGACAGCACCCCCCCCAGGGGCCCTCCCGATGGCGGCTTTTCCCGCAGCCACGTCTTCCTCTCCACCGCTCTTGCGCCCCACCTGGACCAGAATTCCTGGGAGCATCTGGTCAACAGTCTCCCCAGAGCCGGGTCCAGGCACTCGCTGACGGCTCAAGGTGAGTTCCAGGTAGGGGAGAGGGCTACCAGGCCTGCGGGCCTGGGATTGAGGCCAGGAGGCAGCCACGGGCATGCCCCACTCAGGCCCCCCACCGAGACACCCACAGCCAGGGCGGAGTTGGCCGCCAGCGGCAGCGGCTGCGTCTGCAGGAAGTGCAGTTCTGCCCTCAGGCCTCCCTCACCCCCCCCATCCCGCAGCTCTGGTGGGTTCAAGGGCCAGCTGCCTCTGCCCAGGCAGTCCCTGGGCTCTGCATCAGCCCGGCCAGACGTCGGGGCGCCGCCCCTGGGGTGAGGCTTTCTCTCTCCCCAACCCGTTCCCCTGCCCTGCGGAGCTGTCCAGGTCCACTTTCACTTGCTTAGAACACAGGACCGGCGGCTGGGCCGGTGTTCAGGCCACAGGCCGGCTCCAAGGCTGAGGGGCTGCGCCTGCTGATGACGGTCTTGTCCCAAAGTGGGGATGTGTGGGCACAGGGGCACACACACGCACGTGCACACACACACACACGTGCACACACATGTGCCCACACATGTGCAAATATGTGTATGCATGTGCACCCATATACGCATGTGCACATACAACATTCACATTCATGAACACACCCATTCACAACACATATACACACTTACACAAACGCATGCATGCACACACATGTACACACAAACACGCACACGTGTACATACATATATGTGCAGATATGCATGCACACTTGCACACACAACATTCACACACACCCACATAACAAACACATTCAAGTTCACACGATGCACACATGTGCACATACATGTATGTGCCTGCGAACATATGCACATGTGGCTTCTGGTCTGTCTCCTGGACTTAGGAACTGACCAGGATTCACCCTTGGGGCTGCACGCTGAGGACCCCATAGAATCCTCAGTCCTTCACTCCTAAATGCAATCATCAGAGTGAGATCCCGGCCCTCAGGCCTCAAGGAGGGATTAAATGTCGCCGTGTTCGGAGGGGACCACCATGCTCACCCCACAGCAGGGGGCGGGCTTTATTGTGTCCCAGCGTGCCCTGCACATCCAGACCTCCCGGGCTCTGCATCCCAGAGGGCTCCAAGCCAGAGGCACCGCCCCGAGAGCTGGGAGCGTGGAGACACCAAGTGAGGCCGGCGCCTGGCACGTGGGTCCCCACCTCACCGTGGAGAGCGAGGCCCCTTTCTCTATGATCCACCCAGCTCCTAGACCATCTCTGTCCAGCTCCAGCTGCCACCCCTGCTCACACGCTAACAAATGCTCTCTTTACAGACAGGATTGTCATCACCCTCGTCACTGTCACTATAGGAGGTCACCCAGTGTGTGCGCACATCTGAAAACTGGCCAGGAGAACGGTGTCCCACGCAGGTCCCGCCAGGCCCCAAGGCACCTGCGGTCTCTGACCCCTCACACTCGCTCTGCAGATCCCGGGTGTGTTACTGGCACTGCCAGGGAGCGTGGTTGTCAGGAGGTTGTGCATCAGGCACTGCCCAAGCTAGCCACAAAGGCCCTAGTGTTTCTGTCCCCACAGCAGCTGAGGGGTAGTACAGGGTGGGAGAGCAGCACAGAGAGCAGAGGCCCACCCGAGGTGGCTCAGCAGAGGTCAGAGCTATGGGCAGGCCCGGAAGGCTGAAGGCGGGTCCATGCGCCCAGACAGGGCTGCACGCCCATCTTCACTCGTTCTGAAATGACCTGGGCATTGATGGACATCTGCGCGTAGCCCACATCCTGTTCCAGCCCCTGAGGACAGCACGGGTGACCAAAGTCCATGCCCTCAAAAAGCTTCATGTTACCAGAATTTTCATCCAAAGTGCCCAAGGCATCCCGGGTGGAGCCGGCACTGTGGCGCGGCAGGTTAAGCCTCCGCCTGCACTCGGCATCCTATATGGACAGCAGCTCAAGTCCCGGCTGCTCCACTTCTGATCCCGCTCCCTGCTGATGTGCCTGGGAAAGCAGTGGAGGATGGCCCAGGTGCTTGGGCCCCTGCACCCACGTGGGAGACCCGGAAGAAGTTCCTGGCTTCTTGCTTCGGCCTGGCCCAGCCCCGGTGGCTGCAGCCACCTGGAGCGTGAACCAGCAGATGAAAGACCTCTCTCTCTCTCTCTCTCTCTCTCTCTCTCTCTCTCTCTCTCTCTGATGGCTTCTGTGCCCTGGGGAATGTGTGCAAGTGGCAGGGTGCCTCCTGGCAGGAGCTCACACTCGAGATGAGCTTGTGCCGACTTAGGAAGTTTGGTACTGAGGCAGGGACTAAAATCAACGTCCCCTGGAAATCCTTCTTTGTCCCCATAATTCTGCTCAGTGGAAGGGACAGGCAGGCTTTGCTTTGGCCACCGTATTAGCCTGCTTCCCATTAGGGCCAACCTGGCAGGAGTTTCTTGGGAAAGAAGAGTTTATTTCAGGGTACAGTTGGGAGGGTTCAGTTCAAGACTGGGTGGCCCCATAGGCTGGTGTCCTGTGGAAGTTTGCTGTGGTGGACACAGAGGGATGAGCACGTGGTGACCCAGGAAGCAGAGAGGGAGCTGAGCAGAACTTGTATGGAAATAGTCAGACCTCTAACGAGAAGCACCTTCCACGGGCCGAGCCCCGCTGATCTAAACACCTCCCACCCCTCCGGGGCCCCAGCTAGACCAACTGTCCACCGTTATCCCATCAGCCACCAACCTGGACGTCGGCGTTTGAACAGCTACACAGGTCTGGGGGGAATGAGTTGTGCTCAACCACAGCAGCCGTGGGTGTGCAGGTGGCAGGCACCAGCGAAGGAGGTTGGGCTCGCCGGCACGGTTGCCAGGCGTGATGAAAGCCCTCCTGGACTCCAGTAGAGTGGAGTCACCGACGCCCAGATACGCACAGGCTTCCATGACGCCACAGCCCTGCACTCCTCCTGGAGCCACCATGGAGCTGGAGGAGCAGAGCTGAACGGGTCCGGAGTGGAGCTTCCACCGAAAGGCAGTGGGGGGAGGGCCAGCCTCATGGCTGGCACCCAAAGCGTCCAGCGTCAGAGCTGCTTCCGGGAACCAGAGACATCCCTAGCCCGAGAGGCCGTGGAGCCACCAGGGTTACACCTGAGAAGTGCAGCCTGGCATGCGGCCTGGGGAAACCTAGGTCAGGCGATGCTCCATGAAGTCAGCTACTTACGGACCAAAGAGCCATCTGCATCGTGGTTCAGAATTTGCAGAGAGAGAGGGAGGGAGAGAGAAAGAAATGTAGCCATGTGACGCCCCGTCATCTCTGAAGAACGCGTGCTACTTTTATTTATTTTCACACCATGTCAGCACACAGACCTGGCAGGCAGAATTCAGGGTCGGTCCCCACCTGTCTGTCCATCCTCCTGACAGCTGTGTGACCTCAGCTGACGACCCCACCTCTGTGCCTCAGTGTCCTCCCTGGGGCCTCCAGACCCAGGGTCCACTCGGCAAAGTTCAGCCTCGGCAACTCCCACAGGTGCATGGGTCGATTCCTTAAGACAAAGTGTCCATCTCTGGAGTCTTTTTTTTTTATAACGCTTTTATTTAAAGAATATAAATTTCCAAAATACAGCTTATAGATTACAATGGCTTCCCCCCCATAACTTCCCTCCCACCC
>CM027407.1:3300466-3328038 GCA_015711505.1 Sylvilagus bachmani | reverse complement strand
TGATTTCCGTGAGTTCTCTCCCCCACCGTCTCTTTTTTCACAGTCTCAGTTCATTAGCACCACACATTCATTAGGTTCTAATCTCCTGTTATTTCACCCCTCCCACCCAGAGTCAGGTTTTTCTGCTAGGCTCGGGGCCGGTGCCGACCCGAGGTTGCCCTGCTTATGACGTATGTCCAAAATGGCACCTGCTCTTTGTCTTGCTCACCTTTGAGAGGTGAGCGGAGAGAGAGAAGCTCGTGTCTGTATGGGTCACTTTTTTTTTTTTCCCTCTCTCTCTCTCTCTTCTAGTTAGCCTGGTGAACTTTCCCCCACAGGGTTTCAAGCCTTGTTCGCTCTAGTCTCCTCTTTCCGCTTCCCTGCTGGTATCTCGGGCTATTGAGGTTCGGCTCATATCGCGTTCCAGCGCTGGTGTGTTGAATCTGCTGCTGGTGTCCCAAACTGCGGGCTCCCACGCTCTCCACGCAGGTCCACTGTGAATCTCCAGTTCCGGAAGGGTTTTCTCTGCTGTTTCTTCCCCTACTCTTCCTTGAACCTGCAGTATCTCCACTTTTATTAAACTGTCTCTCCCCAGACTATCGGTGTGCTCCCTTCCTATTCCGCCATCTTGCCGCTCCTTCCATCTCTGGAGTCTTAAAATATCAGCTCTCTCCCTCCCCCTCCCCCTCCCTCTCCCTCTTCCTCTCCCTCTCTCTCTTCTCTCTCTCTCTCTCTTTCCATGTTGGTTCCGTCTCTCTGCAGAGCTCTAAAACACCCACCATCCCTTTTGCTCCATCAGGTGAAAAATGCACATAGCATCTTTGTATCGTGCTAAGAGGATCTTTCTGATGCTGTGATCCTAAGAAGGCATTCTGTTGAACTCACAGGCCACAGAAAGGGTCCTGGAGACCCCCCGAGGGCCCTGGTCCCCCCTTGGAGAACAGTTCCCTGACCCTTTTCCCCTGACATCACTGCAATTGCAAACCTTTATGTCATAAGAAAGCCAGTGCCCTGCCTTGACGCTCATCAAGCCCGCGTGTCATGGGGAACAGTGGATCTCTGGGAAGAGAACAGGGCTGTGCCGGGGTCCCCCAAGTCTTCCCTTGAAGTCAGCAATCCCCTCGCTTCCCTGGGCTGTGTGCCACAACTGGCTTCCCGGCACCACCTCCCCCAGGGTCCTTGGCTCAGAAGCCTCCTCTCACGGTTTTAGCTGGTGACCCTGTCCTAATGGTTCTTGTTCCTGCTCTCCTAACAACTGTGCACATTTCACTCCTACAAATCATGAGAAACTGAGCCACCAGCTGATGGGAACTAAACAGAACCTGCTCTTTGCTGGCCCTTTGGTCACCTCCAGACTCCGCCCCAGACAGGATGGAGCTGGAAGACACCCAGCAGGTGCTCCTGCTGGACGCTGAGATCTTAGGAGGCCCTGGACCACAGGCAGGCCACCTGAGGACGAAGGGGAAAGGGAGAATACGCCCCAGTTGGCGGTGAAGCTGTCTCCGTGCCTGGGGGGACCTTGAGCATTCCAGTTATTAAATACAACGGCCCATCTGCCAGTTGCTATGAGAAGCAATTCATAGCATTGTAGATGGATTAGTGGAGTGCGATTCCTTTCACATTTCAGCTTCAATTATTCCAAATGGGTGCACAACTTTCAATGTCCAGGAATTGTTCTGAATGCTCTAGAAATGCAAAAAGTAAAAATATTTCCTGCTCAGGGACTCTGAGGAGCACTTGTCACTCTGATGCCTGTCCTGTATCTTTTTAAGGTTTATTTTATTTATTTGGAAGACAGTATGAGAGAGAGAAAGGGAGAGAGAGAGAGAGAGAGAGAGAGAGAGAATCTTCCATCTGCTAGTTCACCATATGGCCACAATGGCTGGGCCAGACTGAGGCAGTAGCCGGGTCTCCATCTGGGTCTCCTACATAGGTGTCAAGGGCCCATGTACTCGGGCCATTTCCTACCACTTTTCCAGGTGCATTGGCAGGGAGATGGCTTGGAAGACAAGCAGCCAGGATTCAAACCAGCGCTCCTCGTGGGATAACACGGCCCCCATCTGCTTGTCCTCTTTGCTTTATACCAGCTTTCTGTGCCAGGTGGACCAGATGGCCTGCTTGAGGTCTAAGGAAGGGGATTGATTTGTGTTCTTGGAGGAGTCAAGACTTGAAGCCCCAGGAAGGGTGAAGAGAGGCCTGGTGCTGCCCTTCCCTAACACTCGGGGGACGCATCTGAAAAGAGCCCAGAGCTGTAGGGGTGGAGACCCTGCCCCTGGCTGTCGGCTGGATGGACTTCCTGCACCTTCTCTGCACACCGCAGTTCACTGCACCACGCGGCTCTCAGCAGCTGCTCTTGGCGCGGTTGCAAGCCTGGGCTGCCACCACCAGAGGGGAGTGGCTGAGCCGGCTCTCACGCACGTCTCAGGACGGCCCTGCCCTCTAGGGTGCCCCCTTTGCTGCCAGGAAGGGGTGCCCTTGCACACACACCACCCTCGAGAGCAGGGGGCACCCCGCGGTCAGCACCTGCTGCCCTTTCCCGGGAGGAAGCGTGGGGCAGCGTGGGGCAGCGGCAGACAGGACAGCCAGCCTGCAGAAGCCAAATCCAAACACAGACACCCAGGAAGCGTAGCGGCGGGTGAGGAAGGACCTCGCAGGTGCAACGCTGGCAGTGGGGCGGGAGAGCATGGTGGCGCCCTCGGGGCATTCAGGGTCAGGTGGACAGCGGGGAAGGCGGCAGGGGCCGTGCCTGTTTGTTCACAGAGGTGAGGAGGAGGGGCTGGGGTATGAGCGGGGTCACCCTGTGTGTGGCCACGGATGCTGAGTGGGAGCACAGGGGACAAAGGGGGCCTGGGCAGGACGCGGGGCATTCCGCGGCGCTGGCTGCTTGCACAGATGACGGGAAGAGATAGGATCCCCGGGGAGACTGCGTGCGCTCCGCCAGCTCCCTTCCAACCATGGCTCCATTTCCCATCCCGGCCACCAGATGCGGGTAAGACGCCCAGGTTGTTTGTTAACTTCGAAGGAATGTCTCACTGACTTGTCTCCCCAGGGTCACAGCAATGCAGGATGATTGCTACACAGGTCTCTTCTGTTAATGTGATAGTGACACAAAGAGGGCGGATTCCAGGCAGCTCCTAGATGCAAGTTTACAAATATGATGATGGTCCCCCTCCTCCCTGCCTTTTTTTCTCTTCCCTTCCCTTCCCTTCCCTTCCCTTCCCTTCCCTTCCCTTCCCTTCCCTTCCCTTCCCTCCTCTCCTCTCCTCTCCTCTCCTCTCCTCTCCTCTCCTCTCCTCTCCTCTCCTCTCCTCTCCTCTTCCCTTCCCTTCCCTCCTCTTCTCTCCTCTCCTCTCCTCTGCTTTTACTTTTTTATTTCTTTTTCTTTCTTTCTCACTCCATTTTTGTAACATACATTGTATTAAATGGTTTTCTTTAAATTGCAGTTAAAATAGATGGATTTTTATCTTTATTTATATAAAGGGACCAGATTTCATGTATTGCATACATTCAGTTTTAAGAAATAATGACACTTCCCTCTCTCCCTCCTCCTTTTATTTGTCGGCGATCACATACTTTATAACACAAGCTTACTCCTCCACTAAACAAATTCAGCAAGTCGTTGGCAGAAAGACCCCTGCTCCTGGGAAGTCCAGACTAGGGCCCTGAACAGTAACCAAATCCTAAGATGTCAACTGCATCACACACAGTGTTGTGCTCTATGTTAGTGACCACAAATCAGAGGAGACATATGGCATTTGTCTTTCAGGGACTGACTCGTTTCACTAAGTAGAGGGCCCTCCCGTCGTGTCCACTGTGCAGTGAAAGTGAGGCTGAGTATGAGGCGTCTGTCCAGGTGTCAGTGTCTCTAAGCTGCCCCTGCGGGAAGCCGGGAGGCCACCAGACTCCGGACTCCCCACCTGCACTGCCCAAGTCCCTCCCGTCCCCTGGTGTCGGCCCTCCTGTGCTTCTCTGAGTAAAATTCCTGCCTCCTGAGTCCACACTGGTGCTTTAAAGAGGGGAGACGATGCAATACAGCAGGAATCCTTAAAACTTCTCCTTGGCATGAGACATAGAAATCTTCCTCCCAGCCAACTCTATTACCTGCAGGGCCTTCGGCAAGCGCTGTGATGATTCCAGCTGAGTCATCAGATTTGCTCCCTAGCTAGAGGATCAACTTCTAGAAAGTCCATTGGGTGAATTTTGTAACCACCTAAGATTCAGCTGAAGCTACAGTAAATTTAAATTTTCCACAGTGTTCCTGATGGAAAACCCACCGTAACCTGCCTTTAGGCTCTGTGCGATTGCAGTCGACTCACGGTTCTCATGCTTGCTTGGATCAAGGCTCATTTGAGCCGCTGATAAAACCAATTGGCTTTCCATACTGGAGCGCCGGTTGGAGTCCCAGCTGCTCCACTTTGGATCCAGTTTCCTGCTAATGTACCTGGGAAGGCAGTGGACGATGGCCCAAGTGCTTTGGTCCTTGCACCCATGTGGGAGACCCACATAGAGTTCTAGGCTCCTGGCTTCAGCCTGCCCCAGCCCTAGGTGTTGTGGCCATCTGAAGAGTGAACCAGTAAATGGAAGACCTCTCTCTCTCTCTCTCTCTCTCTCTCTCTCTCTCTCTCTCTCTCTCTCTCTCGTTCTGTTTTTCAAATAAGTAAAATAAACCTTTAAACACACTGATGGGCCCTCTTCCCCCACATTTGGGCCCCCTAACTGCATGCATTATCCACTGAGGAAGTCGGGAACTGCAGACAGTCTCTGACCAAACACCTGTGAAGCCCCTATGTGCTGGCGCCTCCCCAGACGCTGGCGGCCCTGAGCCTGCAGAGGGGAGTTCCCTGCTCTGCGAGGAGGAGAACGCGGTGCAGGTGCACAAACGGTGAGGAGCATGGTTCTGATCATGACCAGTGCCACGAGGGATGCGGCTGTGAGACAGGCTGCCCTGGAAGCCTCGCAGCGTTATCCTCGCTGAAGGGTTGTGAGCAACAGGTTATGTTGCAGCTTTGGAAGGCTGGGGTTGCCTCCCTAGTTCTATTATCCCAGATTAACAGGCGCTTGGGGATAAAGGGAGCTCCCGGGGTCCTACACTCTTGGACTCTGTCAGGAAAGAGCCAAGAACAGGGCAACGTGGTGCATTCAGAACGCTCCGAGTGGGCACAGAGATGCTTGGACTTCCAGCAACTCCGAATGCTGCGTTCATAACTGCAGGTAAATCCTGTTATTCGTGCAAACCGTCCTCCCACGGCCGCCTCCACGCATGGCGTGCTTGCCGGCAAACAGCCCCCCTTCCTCAGCCGTCCCCACGTACATCAGCAGGGTTCTCGCTGATTCACACAGGCCTGGCGACGAGCTGGCTGATGCAGGGCACACATCCCACAGCCGCCATCATTGTCAGAGGAAAGCATTTGATCCCCCGAAGCCTGTTTGACTCAGTTCCAACTAAAACCACTTAGACCTGTCCTGGGCACATTGACTCCTTGCCACTTCTTTATTTTAGTTTTTTTTTTAATCTAGTTTCTTGAATTAAGTGTTTAATTTCTTTGTCAGGTTTATTTAAATATTGATTATAGAAGACTATCCTGTAAGTAAGACTAAATATTAAATATATTCTTATTTAAATATTTAAATCAAACACGATACTCATGACTATAAATGTACACGTAAGACTGCTCTAGTTTCACCCCAGAACTATCCTTAAGCGAGTTCCTTTGTTGATCTATTTCATAATTTTCTTGGAATTTTTTTTCCATTGACCAAAGAAGAATTCAGGAAAATCATATTGTATGATTGCTGTATTGTCTGAGAATATTCAATTGTGCTACGAAGACAAGGGAAAAACAGGGTGGGTGAAACCCCTAAGAAGTAAGCACAGATCTTTGAAAAAAAAAAAGATTTATTTTATTTGTTTGAAAGACAGAGTTACAGAGAGAGGTTAGACAGAGAGAGAGAGAGAGAGAGAGAGAGAGGTCTCCCATCCGCTGGTTCACTCCCCAGATGGCCGCAACGGCTGGAGCTGTGCCAATCCAAATCCAGGAGCCAGGAGCTTCCTCCGGGTCTCCCATGTGGGTGCAGCAGCCCAATCACTTGCGCCATCTTCTGCTGCTTTCCCAGACCATAGCAGAGAGCTGGATCAGCAAAGGAGCAGCTAGAACTCGAACCGCCACCCATATGGGACGCTGGCGCTACAGGCCAGGGCATTAACCCACTGTGCCACAGCGTCATCCCAGAGTGCAGATCTTTAGCAGCTGATAGTTTACGAGAGGCAGGGAAAACACAAAGCTATGAGTAACGACATAGCTTGGGAAGCACAAGGAAAATGGGTAAAATACCTTAAATGCAGAAAGTCGATTAGCAAGTCGAGTCCTAAACTGTGAGCCAGGAAGAAGGTGATGGCTGATGCCCTGCCTGGGACGGGCGGAGCCAGGCTCACTCACGGCGACGCTTGAGCGGTGGCTGCAGCTGCCCCAGAGTCCACTCCACTCCCACGGTGACTTCCGTCAGGGTCTCCAGGGCTCAGCGCTTTGCCCCAGAAGCACAAGGGAAACGTGAGCTTCTCCAGAGGCCCTGGGAGCTCCAACGGGCAGGCAGGTGTGTGCCCGCGACTGTGGCAACCTTTTGTTTGGGGAGCCCCTTGTTCAAACCTCCTGCCTGGCCCTGGGTACCACGGAGAGGAGGCTGACACAGCAGGAAGGATCCAGGAAGAGCATCACACAGCCTGGAGTGCAGGGGTCCCCACTTGCGCCACCCCCCGAGTGGGCAAACCGACCCTGCCCCCCTCCCTGCACCCACCGTGTGACTTGGAGGTAGTGTGGTGTGTGCAGCCAGGCAGGGTGCTCTGTGTCCCTTCCAGCTGCTCGGCGTCTGGGGCCCCTCATCAGGGGGAACTCTTACACATAAGCTTTGTTTTTAATTTATAATTTCATTTCATTCCTTGTAATCTTGGTGCTGTTAATTACGTTATTTGTTGAAGACTTTTTGCATCAAAATACATTAGCATTTTTGATAAATATTTAATATAAACTTGAAAAAATGGTGGCGGTCCATATGCTCCATTTTTGCGGTAAGAGGATACATACACAGGTATGTCCATTGTGCAAACGGGCTTTGCATATCTTTTGTGGCACTGCAAGTTTTCTGTTCTACCAGTCTTCGGTAGATTTGTGTTCTGTTGTCTTAGGGAGATTGTAAACAGATCAATTTTCCATAGCAGTTTTCTGGGACAGATGGACAGACATCTGAGACGTACAGATGGACGAATGGATGGAGGACAGGGTGAGTCGGTTCTATTAGTTTGTATTTTCATGCACGCTCAGCGTGTGTTTTCCAGACACACACCAGGTTTGGGGCTGCTGCATGCTTTCGTGGAAGAGTTTTCCTTTTTCCATGAAGGCTCTCTGTTGATCTCCCACAGTGCCCCCTCCAGCTCTGCCTTACTGACATCTCTAGCCACACCCGCTTCTTGTCGGTTAATGCCGATGGCTCTACCTCTTATTCTACTTAGCTTTTGGTCTCTCTTCATGATCTGTGAAAGTAAGCCTCTTTTCAGCATCAGGGCGTTGAATTTTGACAAATCTATGGCTTCACTTGTTCTTTTGCAATCAGGAAAAATAATCCTGTTTTTTTAATAATTTAACCTGTGTACAATGCCCAATATTCAAACACCTAATAATGACAATTTCATATCATTCAACCCAATATTAGTTGTGACATTTTTTGATGTATTACTTCCATCTTGCCTTCTCTGCTGCTTTTATCCACGCCATATTTTTCCTCCTTTCTTGTATTTTGTTGAATTGGTTCTTATTGCTATTGTTTCCTTCCCTATCATGCAATTTCCAATGCTTTGGAAATGATAAATTATTTTATGCTCTTTGGTCATCACTCTTCCATTGCTAATGCATGAGCATAATTATGATTCTAATTGAGTGTAGATCTTTTTCTATCTCAGCAGTTCTAGCAGCCTCTTCATCTTGGTGAGATAAAGATGATTTTCTCTTATGTATCAATTTTAATTCCATTTATTAATGTGACAAAGGTAGCTATTTGTGTATCCATACACTTCCTCATCACTGTGTTTAACTTTCTCATTGTCATTCTGTTGCATTTCAGTCCTGTGTTTAGCAAAGTGTATTTTCTAGTTGACCCTTAAGCCAGGATCTGGGGTGGAGGTAAATACTTCCCAGTGCAGGAGAAGCCGGGGACGCGGCTGCATTCAGGGTGTGAAGGAACCCCTGAACACGGGACTTCTGTCACCTTAGCGGGAGGGAAGAGTATAGGCAGATAGCCGCTCACAGCCCTCCCACAGTCAGAAAGCCTCGCCCCCTCCATGAGTAGAAGGACTGTAAGGCAGAAGTTGATTGTGGGAAGAGAATCAACTTGAACATCGCAATCATGTTCATGTGCACAAAGGAAGAATCAAGCCTACAGCAGGTGCTGGCACTGTGCCACAGCAGGTTAAAGCCCAGCATGAAGCGCCGGCATCCCATATGGGCGCTGGTTCGAGTCCCGGCTGCTCCTCTTGCCATCCAGCTCTCTGCTATGGCCTGGGAAAGCAGCAGAGGATGGCTCAAGTCTTTGGGAGCCTGCGATCAGCTCAGCTCCAGGCATTGCGGCCATGTGGGGAGTGAACCAGCGGATGGAAGCCCTCTCTCTCTCTCTCTGTGTGTGTCTCTACCTCTCTCTGAAACTCTGTCTTTTAAATAAATAAAAATAAATCTTTCAAAAAAGCCTATAGGAACGGCTCATTTTTCTGAGAACACCGACTATGCAGGTGTGCACATCACAAAAGAAAACGTTCTGCAAGCAAGAGCATAAGCAGCCATCAAAGCGTGGCTGCTGGGGCCAGTGATGTGGTCTCGGGAGTTAAACCCCTGCCCATGACACTGGCACCCCCTGTGAGGCCAGCTGCTCCACTTCTAATCCAGCTCCCTGCTGATGCGCCCAGGAAAGCTAGTGGAGGATGGCCCAAGTGCTTGGACCCCTGCAACCCATGTGGGAGAGCAGGAACAAGTTCCAGGCTCCCAGCTTTGACCTGTTCCAGCCCTGGACCATTGCAGCCCTGGCTGTTGTAGCCATTTGGGGCATGAACCAGCAGATGCAAGACTCTCTCTCTCTCTCTCTCTCTCCCTCTCCCTCTCCCTCTCCCTCTCCCTCTCCCTCTCCCTCTCTCTCTCTCTCTCTCTCTCTCTCTCTCTCTCTCTCCCTGTCTCCCTCTCCCTCTCCCTCTGTCTCCCTCTCCCTCTGTCTCTCTGCCTCTGTCTCTAACTCTCTCTCCTTCTGTCCCTTCGCCTTTCCAATAAATAAATAAACATTTAATAAACACAGTGAGTAGCTGCTCCTTCCACGGGGCTACGGGCTGAACATGTGCGTTCCGGATTCCCTCTTCGAAGCTCTCACCCAGGGGTAGCTCTATTCAGAACTGGGGCCTCTAAGAAAGTGACTAAAGTTCCTAAGGTGGGGGCCTTGCTTTGGGCCGATTCTTGTCCTTATGAGAAGAGACAGCAGAGCGTTCTCTCTCTCTCCATGAACACACATGAAGGAGAGGCTATGTGTGTGGACGCCAGGAGGCAAGTATTTATGCATGCCCAGAAGAGAGCCCTCACCGGAAACCAAATCCACCAGCACCATCATCCGGGTCCTCCTGGACCCCCATACTGTTAGACATCTGGTGTCGGGGCCGGTGCTGTGGCGCACAGCTGGTTAATGCACTGGCCTGGAGTGCTGGAATCCCATATGGGCACCGGTTCTAGTCCTGGCTGCTCCACTTACAATCTAGCTCTCTGCTATGGCCTGGGAAAGCAGTGGAGGATGGTCCCAGTGCTTGGGCCCCTGCACCCACGAGGGAGACCCGGAGGAAGCTCCTGGCTCCTGGCTTCAGATCAGCACAGCTCTGGCTGTTGCGGCCAATTGGGGAATGAACCAGTGATGGAAGACCTCTCTCTCTTTCTCTCTCTCTCTCTCTCTCTCTCTCTTTCTCTCTCTGCCTCTCCTCTTTCTGTGTAACTCTGACTTTCAAATACATAAATAAATCTTAAAAAAAAATAAAGAAAATAAAGAAATCCGGTGTCTGTTGTCGCAGCCTCCCAGTGCATGATGTGTTGTTACAACAGCCCCAGGAGACTGAGGCGCCCAGAGGCCCAGCCTGGCCACAACGCTTGCTCGAGAGGAACCCGAACCTCCCCAGAGCCGGTGGGCACGAAGCCGCGAGGTGCTGTTTGGAGGATTTCGTGGAGAGTATACCTTCCACTTGCACTGGAAAGCTTAGCAAGCGGCACATACCCACACGCCGCCCAGCAGCGAGTGTGCCAGAGTGGCTGAGGAGTGATTCGTTGAGAAGACCCCAGGGGATGAGCAGGAAAGACATGTCTATGCTCAGTGGCACAGATGTGACGTCTACACTTAGACAAGTGCTTCCCTGGGCTCTCAGAGCTGCTGAGCTCACGGGGGTGGACTCAGAGCCTCCCACGACGTTTGCTTCAGCGTCGTGGGGATGGAAACGCCTGTCAGAGCAGTGGAAAGTAACTATGGGAGAACCGCCGGCATGGGCGCCACACTCCCAGAGCCTGCGTCTGCCGAGCCTCGCCGACCTCAATGGCCTTGAGTGAGTGGCTGGGTCTCTCTGTGCTCATAGGCTCTCGTCCACATGTTAGGCAGCAAGATAGACTAGCCTATTGTGTGAGAGAGGTCATAAAATTTTTTAAAAGGGGGGAGTCTTTTTGTTCAGTTGAATGGGACCATAAGTGTAGAAACAGCCTTGGAAGCAGACCAGAGTCTGCACATCAGGGTCTTGTCCAAACCCGCTAACCTTGTTAGGTGGGGCCCACCTCCCCTGGGGACAGCTTAGGGGAAGCTCCTAATCACAGAGTGCTGATTAAGTCCTGGCAGAAACTTCATGAATTCCACGCCCTTAACTCCCTCCACCCGCCGATATCCCAGAAGGGGGAGAGGGGAGGAGAGCCGTGAGCCAGCTGGTATCTTTAAGAACTCCAGACGGGCAGACAAGTGTGTCTGGTGCCTGCCGGGCGCGTCAGGTGCACTCTCTCCATTAAACTTCGCATGCCTGCTTCCTGCCCCTCTCTGTCACGTGTCTGGAACCCTCCTCTTGTGTGACGACATGGACCTCTGACAGAGCCGTCGGCAGGAGCGCGTGCAGAGCACAGAGACTGGACCGGGTGCCACCAAGGTCTGTCAGCACTGCCGTTATCCGTCTTCTCCCAGACAGAAACTGTGCTTTGCGGAGTGGGCTCTGTGAGCCCGTCCCTCCATGGACGGACACTGTGGCTACACTGCACAGACTCTGATGTCGAAAACATGCACGTTCTGCCATTTATGCAAATTACCTCTCCTGGACTTCATATCAGAGTCGTCTGAACTGCCAGTTCTAGCCCCTCCATGTGGGCTCTGACAAGTGTTGCAAATGCACCCGTCATTTAGGAAATCGCCTGGCCCTCAGCCTGGGGGAGGCTGGCTCTGGCCCTGCACACCCAGCAGAGTAGCAGCTGGGAAGCCTGCGTTTTGTCTGAATGAAGAGAATTGCAGGGTAGGGGCACCGAGAGTTGAAGAAAGATACGTGTGATGTTAAGGGTCACTTGCCACCTGGGCTGAGTGTATCATCAGCATGTGACAGGCGGGCAGAGGGTTTCTGTTGGGTGAAGGTCTGCACCCAGGGGTCAGAGAGAATTCAGTACCGTGCATGGCTAAGCACTTACAGACAGTGTGCAGGGCAGTGCATGACTCAGCACTTACAGAAAGTACAGTGCAGTGCATGACTCAGCACTGAAAGAAAGTGTGCAGTGCAGTGCATGGCTCAGCACTGAAAGAAAGTGTGCAGGGTAGTGCATGACTCAGCACTTACGGGAAAGGGTGCAGGGCAGGGTGTGACTCAGCACTTGCAAACACTCTGCCTTGAGCGGTAAGAACTTGGCAACCAGCCAGGCCCAGCCCCTGGCCAGCAGGCACTGCAGAAGCTGGTCTGTGTACATGTGTGTGTCTGTGTGTGCACGTGTGTGTGTGCATGTGTGTATGTGTGTGTGTGTGTTGGGGACAAGGGTGCTGTCGGAGGCATGGAAAGAGTTTCAGCCAGAGATTCAGGGTCAGGTGCGCGTCTGCAACAGCTCCCCAGGGTGCAGTCTGTGTTTTGGGGCAGCTCGCCCGAGGGTAGGGAATCAGTCGTCAGTTGCAGCAATCATGACAGATCGCAGAGCTAGGAAGACTTAGAGACATTGCAGGGTGAGAAGAAGGTGGCACGGGTGAGTTCAGAGCTCTGGGTTAGGAGCTGGGGCATCCGTGAGGTCACCCATTGCCATAAGGGGACTTAGGAGAGGAGTGGGTGGGAGGGGGCAGCTGGGTCCCGGGAAGCTGAGCACAGGTAGGATGGGCCAGGTGAGTGGCACTGCTTGGCCGACAGGTGAACCATCAGCAGACACGTGGAGAGCGGTGGCTGGCTGCATGGGGGCGGGGGAGGAATGGGAAGAGAACGTAGTATTGGTGCGGGGGGTGCAGATGTGACAGCCAGGGTAGACAAATTGGCTTCTCTTGGGAAGGAAGATCCCAGGACACAGGGCTGGGAAGGTCACTGCTCCGTTTTGCTTCAGTTAATAAAGGAGAGCTGGGGGCTGGTTTCAGTGCTCACGACTCTGGGCTAGCAGAGAAGAGGCTCCCTCACGTAACTCCTCATGCAAAACCCACAGCCCATCACCAAGCAACACCGTCAGCTCAGAGTCTGAGCTCTCTGCAAACAAGCCTGCAGCGGGCAGAATACGCCTCCCCCGGAGTGTGTCCAGATCCCCAGTACCTGGAGTGTGACTGTACCTGGAGATAGTCTTTACAGAGGTGGTCAAGAGGAGCCGGACTGGATCTGCCTTGTGTCGCCCCCACAAAGAGCCCCTCTGTCCGCCCACAGCACCTGCGTGTGCCCAGGAGTTGCCCCGCCCCCACCACGGCTTGCACAAGGTTGTTCCTGTGTGTCCTGAGCCACTTTGTGAATATCTGAGAAGAAAGCTAAGCCATTTTTTTGGTCACAAACAGAGAGAGACAGAGAGCTCCCATTCATTTACTCCCTAAATTCCTGCAATAACTGGGACTGGGCCTGGCCCAAGCCAGGCACCAGAACCCAATCCAAGTCTTCCACATGGGAGGCAGGGACCGCTACCGTCTAGGGTCTGTGCGAGCAGGAAGCTGGAATCTGGAGCAAACATTGGAACCCACAGCGGAATCCCAGCTCCTGCAGGGCTCCGCCCAACACAGAGCCAAGAGGAGCCGCCACCTGCTCTCTCTTCCTCCGCTGCCTTAGGTCTCGCTGGAGCCAGCAGATAGGGTCGGGAGGCCTGGTCCAGGGGCCAGCCTGGCCATGCTGGGGAGCAGAGCACAGAAGGGCCCGGGTGTGGGTCTGAGGACAGACGAGAGGCTGGCACATACCGTAGGGGCCGGAAACTTCCAGGGCAAATGAGCAAGTCACTGAAAACCTATCACCGGGTAAGACCCTGGAGCACTTGGAAGTTTATCTCCCCACGTGTCCCCCCACATAGCCCCCAAGCCCCATGGGACTATTACCTCCCCTGGTGCAGAGGACTTGCCGATGGGGCACGGGGCCAGAGTGAGGCCCCTGCCATGGACAATGACCTCACGCAGCAGACACAGGCGCAGACTGGGAGATATGGCCCCAGGAGCAGGGCTCAGTCATGCAAAGATGGAGCCAGAAGCCAAGCAGTGAGCCCAGCTGCAGGCAGAGGCAGGCACCAGGGCTCCCCTGGGCCCCCCAAAGTCCTCGGCACGCTCACTCCCTCCATGACTCAACCCAGAGTCTCCCCCCGCTGGACTAGGAGGGAACACATCCTGGCTATTTCCTGCCACGAAGTTTGGGGTGATGAGCTACAGCAGCAAGGAGAGACCACCGCAGGCCCCTCATGAGAGGGAGTCAGCTCGGGAAGAGGGACGGGGTCTCCAGGGTCAAGGTGAGCCGAGGGCTTCTGGCCCCGTAGGTGGGGGTGCTGGGTGCGGATGACAGAGGGGGCAGAAAGAAAGGACCGGAAGGGACCCGCCTCTCAGGCTTGGCCCTGCTACAAGATAACACGTTGGGGGGGGGGGGGAGTGAGGCCAGGCCAGGCAGGGGACACCCTGCCCCTGTGCAGGGGTCATGTGTAGCAGCCGGGGAGATGCCAGCTTTGAGCGCTGAACTTGCTACTAGCAGCCCAGCCCGGCCGTGCAGCCCCAGCCAGCCGCTGCGGGGCCAGGCAGGTGGATGGGTCTGGATTCCTGTCCCTGTGTGCGAACTGGGCGGGTTACTTTCTGCTCTCCTCCTGCTGGACTGGTGCTGCTCAGCCCCGGCCGACCGCCCACCTAGAGACCTAACGCCCTGTCGCTTCTTAAAAAAAACTGAAAATGGGCCCTTTTAACAACTTCCTCAACACCTGGGCAAGCTCCAGGTGCCGCCTGCACCTCCCAGGTTCACCGTCGTCTTCGTGGCCTTTGTCGCTGTCCTGAGTGGCGCTCGGAGCTGTGTCACCTGGGCTGGGGGGCCGGCGGGCCGGCGGGCAAGGCTGCTGCTCTGGTGCGCTGCTTCATTTAAAAACTCTCCCGAAACTACACTGTTCTCGTCTAAAATTGCAGCTAAATCCAGCTAATTCACGTGGTTTTGGCAAAGCCATTGTGAATATTTTTTTAAAAATGCACTGGCTCTATGCAGCACGCACAGGCCTAACCAAATGTTTCTCGAAGGGTTCAGTCTGGAATCGGGGCTGACAGAGACAGCAGAGGGTAACTGTCACATCCCAGGGACACACAATGTCCCCATTGTCAAGGCTGACTGGCGCATGGGTGACGAGTGACAGGTGGTGTCATTACACAAGCAGGCCTCGCTTGGCTCGCCGGATGCATTGTTGAACTGTACATTCATTTTTTTCAATGTCTCTCTCAAAACACTCATTTCACTCTTTCAAAATCCAAAAGATTTTATAACAAGTTCCTGAGGTCATTGGTGGACACAATATAGCTAGGATTTTGTTTCTCTTTTGTGTATTTTTCTTGTCACATTTAACCAGTTTGTATTGGGGATTTAAAATCTGTTGGCATGGAAATTGGCGAGCAAGTTACTCTTTCAATGTATTGAGTCAGCTTGGCCTGCTATGAGTGTCACTGTTATTACTACTGGTTTCCAAGAACAGAATTTAATTCAGATTTTAGCAATAAGCTTTGTGATAAGGAAAGTAAACAGGTCACCACGCAACAGAGCCGAAGAGGACCAAGACGCCTGGAAACGGAGCGAGTGGCCCAAACCACGAGGTGCAGGGCCTCCAGCCTTCAGGCTGGGGCTCAGGAAACACTTGCTGAACGAATGAATGAACGAATGAATGGACATGATGAGCCAAATCAGCGCTGTGATGCAGAAGGAACCATGCGTCCCTGGGGCGAGACGGCCGCTGTGTTCGTCTTCCCAGTACTTGTTTTTATGGGGAAGGGAAATATTAAAAAAAAAATAATAAAATAAAATAAAATAAATAGGCACCTGCAGTAAACCGTGCTCTTGCCCCAGGTCCATACGGCGGAGTTCACTGCCACAGGGCCCCCTGAGACCCTCGGCTGCCGGCAGGATCCACTTCCTGAGCCCCCCCCCTCACCCCCCCGCCCCGCAGTTCCCAGCCCCCACCCCCTCCCCAGCACGGCGGGAGAATCCTCACTCAGAATCCTCCCTCTGGGAGAGCCGGGTTTCTGTCAAAGGATTCACTGATTATGCTGGGCCCACCAAGGACCATCTCCCTTTGCAGTAACCCAAAGTCCACTGATTTGGGACTTGATTCCTGTGGCCAACCTCTGTGTCTTTGTCACCTGATCGCAGGGTGCCCTGCGGCTTCACAGCCTGCGCACACGGACCGGTGGGCAGGACTGGGCGGGGCATGCTCAGGACAGGGCAGGACTGCCCGAGGCCATCTGCAAGTTCCAGGGCCAGGTCGTCACTGGCCTAGGGGAAGCAAACCCACAGAGAGCAGTCAGTACTGAGGGGGAGACGTGTTGGTTAATATTGAGGTCGGAACCCGCAGGTGGATGGAATGTCCACGGTCTGTCCCTCTTGACAGCCAGTCTTACCTGGTCAGGGCAGTACTTGCCCCGCAGAGAAAGCACACCGACACGGGGCGGGACGCGGGGCCAGGCTGAACAGCGGCCTCACCACGTCTGAGTTCTCGGTGCCTGCCGAGGGGACCTGCTTTGGAGAGGGTCCTGCAGGTAGCAGCCAATGACTCTCAGGACGAGATCCTCTCGGGAGGAGGGGGCCCTGAATCCAACGCCGGGTGTCCTCCGAAGATCAGGACGCAGAATCACGGAGAAGAAGACCACGTAGGGACAGAGGCCGAGATGGGAACGAGGAATCTGCAGGCTGCAGAACAGCTGGGGATTCCTGGAGCGGGGTGCAGAGCCACCCCAGCGCCCTGAGCTCGGACTTCCGGCCCCCTGGAGAGTTCCTTCTGCTCCTCGTTGCCAAAAATAGAAACTTTTAAAACCTCAACTCCCGTTCCCCAGCCTGCACTCGATCTGCGGTTTTCTCCCTGTCGCCTAATCAGATGCTCTGGGCACGTTCCCACCGGAGACAGTGCTGAGGGTCAGGGCCGAACCCGACTTCACTAGGGAGGAATATGGGATAGGTGGTCCTCGGGCCCCGCCTCCCCCTCACCACCACTACCTTCACTCAACAGAAAGCTCAGGCCATTGGTGGTGGAGGAGTTGGTAACCAACGGACAGGATGAAGCAGCGTGTTTGTTTGTGGGCATAAGGGACACCAGGGTCTAATGCTATGCCCCAAGGGTCACTTCTCCAACTAGGGGCATCTGGAATTTGAAGGGCCAGTAGGCTGGCCTTGGGGAAGGGACTGGAAGGGTTATAGGCAGCCAGAATGTAGGTGCCAGCACCCACTCCTAGAACCAGCAGCCTAGGGCGCAACTCGTTTTGCACATAGAAGGTTTACAGAGCTGGGAGAAGGCCGGCTCAGTGGTTCATCACATGAACAACCATGCGAAGAGGCAGGCTGGGAGAGACCGCCTGGGTTCTGGGGAGCAGGAATGGCCGGGAAGACAGACGTGCAGGAACATCAGGCCCTGGAGTGGGTCCCTGGGACTGTGTGCCCCCTCCTACCTGCGCTGATGATCGCCGAGAAGCAAGAGCAGAGTGCTCTCAGCTCCTAGGAGAGGCTGGAGAGGCCGGCATCGGCCGTGGGCTGCGCCCCCCTTTCTGGTCCAGGAGCCGAGCTGCAGCAGGTTTATGCTAAGACATCGCACTGGGTCGCGAGGCTTAACTGGGTCTGCAGATGGCGCAGCTGCTTCTTCAGTCCCGAGAGGGCGGGGTGGGGACGGACAGTGATTTCGGGCACAGAGCCGCAGGACTCCACGTTGTAGCAAAACCTCCCTGGCTCGTGGCTGGGGTCACAGGGAGCCTGGGGTGCGTCCTCATCCAGCGTGGAACGCTCTTTGGCCATTCCTCGGGTTCGGGCGCACGGTAGGCCCCGGGGCCCTGTCTGGATCGTACTAACAGCCACCCGCACATGTGGGGTCACTCTTACAGCGGCCCCGTGCAAGGGGGCGGCAGCCTCTCAGGCCTGAGGTGAGGTCTCAGTGACCTCGGGAAACCCGGGCTGTGCGTCTTCTGGCTTCACCCCGCCCGGGGTTTCCAGAGCTCCCAGGACCCTCGGTCTGAGCTGTGCCTCCTCCATCCAACCCTGAGAAACCTTCCTTAGAGTCTGAGGGCCTCCCCCTGATAGTGGGGGTCCCCCTGATAGTCGGGGGTGGCCCTGATAATGGGCGTCCTCCTGATAGTGGGAGGTTCCCCCTGATAGTGGGGGTTCCTCCTGATAGTGGGGGTCCCCCTGATAGTGGGCATCCTCCTGATAGTGGGGGTCCTCCTGATAGTGGGGTCCCCCTGATAGTGGGGAGTTCCCCCTGATAGTGGGGTTCCTCCTGATAGTGGTTGTCCTGCTGATAGTGGGGGGTCCCCTGATAGTGGGGATCCCCCGATAATGGGTGTCCTCCTGATAGTGGGGTCCCCTGATAGTGGGGATCCCCCTGGTAGTGGGGGTCCTCCTGATAGTGAGAGTCCTCATGATAGTGGGGGTCCGCCTGATAGTGGGGGTCCCCTGATAGTGAGGGTCCTCACATACCCGTGTATGTTCCTGTTACTCCATGCGTGTTCCTGTTACCCCATGCGTGTTCCAGATCATCCATGTGCATCCTGTTCATCCACGCATTCCCAGATCAACCTGTGTGTTCCAGCTAGTCCATGCCTGTTCCGTCCCTGATCTTGGGAGAGGCAGCGTCTCTCCTCAGTGTTGCAGGTCCACAAGAGGGCAGAACCCTGCCCAACAGCCTCACTTAATGGGCTATGCACTTACGCCTGGCTTGGATGGTGAGCTCTGGTGCTTCCGAACGGGGAGACTGTGGGCTTTGAGTTGCTGCAGTAATGAGATGAGACTTCTGCGGACCTTAGGAAACACAACGGGTGGGTGGCTCGTGGGGGCCACGGGACAGGTTGTCACAGGCAACCTTTTGGCTCCCATCACTTTGACCCCTGGTGTTATGCCAATAAATGTTACAACATATAGCAAAGGGAGCTTTGCAGATGTAATCAAGGCTACTAATAAGGTGGCCTTGAGATGGTGAGTCCCATGTTCTCCTAAGAGCTCTTAAAAATAGCAGAAGAGGAAGTCAGAGAGATCTGAAGCGGGAGATGTGCTCAGCAGACCATTGCTGGCTTGGAAGACAGAGAGAGCCTCTGGACAGTGAGAATGACCCTGGCCAATGGCCAGCGAGGCAGTGGACACTCCAGGCCTCCACCTGCAGGAAGTGTCCTAACACCTGATCGAGCCTGGGAGAAGCCTCTGCCCTGCAGCTCAGGGAAAAGCTCCGCCTGGCCATGACCTTGATTTAGACCTTGCTATGCTGTGAGCAGAGGATCCAGCCACACCTTGCTGGGCTTCTGATCTCCAGAATTCTGAGAACACAAACTGGGTGATGAGCTCTTATGGTAGCAATACGAAGCTAACGTACTTTCTGAGCTACTGTCAGGGAAGGGCCCGTCTCACTGGCCAAGGTTATCAGGTTCCCTGCCCATGGCTGATCTTCCTGTAGCAGGTGCGGCAGCGTTTCAGGAAAGACACGCTTGCCTAAGTCGTACCTTCCACGGCGCAGTCACCATGCTGCACAGTGTAATTCACCTCCTTCCTCTAAGACGTCTGCACCTGCGCTGACATCCTAGTCACCGGAGACATTTTCCCTCTAGCACTCGCTCTTGGGTAACAAATTTCACCTGAAACAAGAATCAGGCTCCAGGTTTTTTTTCAGATTCTTTCCTCCACGCAAGCTGTAAGCCTGAGGCCTTCACCCAGGCTGCATTCTGCGGCGCTCAGTGGGAACTGGGGTGGGGGACGAGGGCAGCTGCTACAAGGTTGGGCTGGGAGAGACCCACGGTCAAGGCCAGGCCGAAGGGGACAGCTGGGTTCATGGGGACCCCAGTGCCTGGTGCACAGCCACACTGCTGTGCAACTTTGGTGTTTTCTTGCTGCCCTATCCAGTCCTATCCTGGCTCTCACTTGTCTCTCATTCTCCAGCTGGCGGAAGTGGGAGGAGGGGGCTCATTCCCATGCAGCATCTGAGAAGGGGGGTCTCAGACCGGCACCCGTATGGGATGCCCGCACTGCAGGCAGCAGCCCCACCCACTATGCCACAGCACAGACCCTAAGGTAGTACACATTTTTTTAAAAAGATCTATTTTATTTATTTGAAAGAGTTACAGAGAGAGGTAAAGCCAGAGAGAGTCTTCCATCCGCTGGTTCACTCCCCAGATGACCCCAATGGCCACAGCTGAGCTGATCTGAAGCCAGGAGCCAGGAGCTTCTTCTGGGCCTCCCACACAGGTGCAGGAGCCCAAGCAACTGGGCCAACTTCTACTGCTATCCCAGGCCATAGCAGAGAGCTGGATCAGAAGTGGAGCAGCTGGGACTCCAACCAGCACCCATATGGGATGCTAGCACCATAGGCCTTGGCTTTATCTGCTGCACCACAGTGCCGGCCTGGTAGTTAGTACACTTTAAATTCCGAAAATAAAAATAAATTTTAAAAAACGTGAGTTGGGGCCGGCGCTGTGGCTTAGTAGGCTAGACCTCCACTTGTGGTACTGGCATCCCATATGGGCTCCAGTTCGTGTCCCGGCTGTTCCTATCCAATCCAGCTCTCTGCTAACAGCCTGGGAAAACAATGGAAGATGACCCAAGTGCTTGGACCACTGCACCCATATGGGAGACCCAGAAGAAGCTTCTGGCTTTGGATCGGCTCAGCTCCGGCTGTTGCGGCCATCTGGGGGGTGTACCAGTGGATGGAAGCCCTTTCTCTCGTCTCTCCCTCTCTCTGTCTGTAACTCCACCTCTCAAATAAATGAATAAATTTTAAAAAACCATGAAGCTATACAGAAAATATTCATAAAGTAGAGACCGAACTTACAGTACTTGTGTATTGAAAGATCCCCAAAAAGTTCATGGAAAACACATTCTGAATACATTTTTGCACCAATATAAACTGTCTTTTGATTCCATTTTCCATTAATTTATTACTATAATTAATTTAGTTTAAAGTCAAAATTACAGAGAAAGAGGGAAAGAGAGAGGCAGAGACAGATCTTCTATCTGCTGGTTCACTCCCCAAATGGCCACAATGGTCAGGGCTGAGCCAGGCTGAAACCAGGAGCCAAGAGCTCCATCAGGGTCTCCTGCATGGGTGTTAGGGACCCAAACCCTTGGGCCACCTTCTGTTGCTTTTCCCAGGCCATTAGCTGGGAGCTGGGTTGGAAGTGGAGCAGCCGGGACACGAACCGGCATCCGTGCAGGAAGCCAGCATTGCAGGCAGCAGCTTTACCTGCTACTCCACAACGCTGCCCCAGCTCCCATGGACTTGGGAAGTAGTCTCATATGTACTTAGGAGAAAGGGGAAAGAATTGACTGTAAAGCAGTAAGAGAGTTCTTAGGGCCTCAATGTAACATAGCAACTTTTTTTTTTTTTGACAGGCAGAGTGGACAGTGAGAGAGAGAGAGAGAGAGAGAAAGGTCTTCCTTTCTGCCGTTGGTTCACCCTTCAATGGCCGCCATGGCCGGCGCGCTGCGGCCGGTGCATCACGCTGATCCAAAGCCAGGAGCCAGGTGCTTTTTCCTGGTCTCCCATGGGGTGCAGGGCCCAAGCACTTGGGCTATCCTCCACTGCACTCCCTGGCCACAGCAGAGAGCTGGCCTGGAAGAGGGGCAACCAGACAGAATCCAGGGCCCCAACCGGGACTAGAACCCGGTGTGCCGGCGCCACAGTTGGAGGATTAGCCTAGTGAGCCCTGGCGCCGGCTGTAACATAGCAACTTTAAAAAGGAGGCAATGGGAAGACAGTATCGAAACACTGCAGAGCAAAACAATGAACTTGAACAATGGAAACGCCTATCCTGTCTCTGGATGCAGACTTACCTTGACAGAGCCACAATGAGAAATCTCAGCCAGAGCATTGTGTTGGTTAGAGCACACATTTCAGAAGGCCATATGGGAAAAGAAACAAGAAAGAATAATCAAGAAAACTTTTAAAGGAATGTAATGAGAGACTATGTGTGGATGTGATTTGGTTAAATTGTAACTCAACGTTGATTAAAATTGCATGGCACGGACACACGAGCAGGCAAATAAATGAACACAGAGCAATCAGAGTCCAAACACACGTGGGACTTTAGTCTACGTTTATGATATCATTTTATATCATAGGGAGAATTTGATAGCTAGACAGGAAATAATATTATGAATCTATATTAAAACCATAAATCAAAACCATTTCCAGAAAAGTTTCTTAAATTTTTTTAAAGAATAGAAACTGTAAAAGTGTCATCAACAAGCACTGAAGAACTATGTTTTAAATAGCGTGTTTATTTTTTATTTATTTGAGAGGCAGAGAGGGAGAGTTATCATCGGCTGGTTCACTCCACCAATTCCCACAACAGCCAGTTCTTTGCCAGAGCTGGGAGCACAACCCAGGTGCCCCACATGGCCGGCAGGAACCCAGCTATCTGAGCCATCACCTCCGCCTCTCAGGGTGTGCACCGGCAGGAAGCTGGAGTCAGGAGCTAGGGGCTGCATCAGGTGCTCCATGTGGGGCTTGGGTGTCTTCGCTGGGGACCTGCACATCGCTCCCCTTTCCTGTTTGTTTTCATCGACACACAGTAATGGTCCAATGTATGGAGTACAGTGTGACTTTCCAATGATCAGATCACAGGGGCTGGCACATGCACTCCCTCAGACCTGCACCCCTGCCTTGTGCTGGAGACAATCAAATCTCCCCCAGCTACTTGGAAATGTCCAGTTCTTTGTAGCCAACCTTCATCTTGAAGATTGCAAAGACCCTTTCAAATGTGGCATAAAATCTGGAATCATAAAAGAGAAGGTGGATAAACTTGGCCACGTAAAAAAAAATTGCTTTTAAAGAACTTGAGTGGCGGAACTCCACAATCAAAGTCATGGACACATGGAAGACTCTTCTAAATAGCTTTCTGCAGCTCATACCACAAAGGACAAACTCCCTGGAAATACAAATCTACAAAACTACACGAAAAACAGCAAGTCAATGGAGCAATAAGCAAAGGACATTAACACCTGTCAGGAAACAAAATTCAAATGACTTTTAAGTGATACCCAGCATGACTTTCTAAGAAAAAAAGTCCAACACAAAACTACGTAGAGATGCCAGTTTGGGGGCTGGTGCTGTGGCGTAGTGGGTAAAGCTGCCATCTGCAGTGCCAGCATCCCATATGGTTGCTTGTTAGAATCCCGGGAGCTCCACTTCCAATCCCTCCCTCTGGTATGGCCTGGAAAAGCAGTAGAAGAGGGCCCAAGTCTGTGGGCCCCTGCTCTCATATGGGAGACCCAGAGGAAGCTCTTGGCTCCTGGCTTCGGATCAGCACAGCTCCAACCATTGCTGCCAATTGGGGAGTGAACCAGTGGATGGAAGACCTCTCTCTCTCTCTGCCTCTCCTCTCTCTGCGTGTAATTCTGACTTTCAAATAAATAAATCCTTGAGAGAGAGAGAGAGAGAGAGAGAGAGAGAGAGAGAGATGCCAGTTTTAATCAACAGATTGAACAGTGGTGTTCTGGATGCTGAATGCGACATGATGTGGGGAAGTGGGGAGTTGCATGCACTGGTTGGTTCAAGTGCAGATCAGCTGAGCTTCCGTGGGCACAGCTGTGTACTTAAGGATTACAGGCAAAGCAGGGGCTTAGGCACATGGTTAATCTGGGGACGCCCATACTGCAAATCAGAGTGCTTGGGTTTGAGTTCCGGCTCTGCTCTGCTCCAGAATCTGGCTTCCTGCTAATGTGCTCCCCGGGGGGCAGCAGGTGATGGCGCAAGTGGTTCAGTTCCTGTCCCACACAAGGGAGACTGGACGAACGCCTGGCTTTAGCCTGGTCTGGTTCTGGCAGTTGGGGGCATTATAAGGAGTGATCTAGCAGAAGGAAGAGCGCTCTCTCTCTCTTGCTCTCTCTCTCTGTCTCCTCTTCCAACTTCCTGTCTCTCCCTTCCTCCTTCCCTCCCTTTCAAATAGAATGAAAATGAATTCTTACTACAAGCTCGCCTACTTTTTGAACTTGCACTTCCTGATGAGGTGCTGTACTTTATTCCTAAGCTGCGTCTTGAAAGCTTCGAGGAATTTTGCAGTCGAAGACCGAGAGCAAAGCCCGAAGCAGTGTGTGTCATCACTGTCACTCAGGTAATCTCTGTTCATAATGCATATTAGATGTCTATGTTGTTACACTAAGGCGGGCAGAATGAAGGTACTGCAAGCATTTTGTGGAAACCATCCAAAGACGTCTATTCTGGTGCAATGATGTATGATGTATAGCCTTTTCACAATATGCATTTCCCATAAACCTCCTGTGGACGTCTTGTGTTGCATAATCCTACCTGCACACGTGCACCCCACGCTCCCGTCTGCCTGGTTCCACCTACAGCAAACAGCTCTGTGGGAATCTGCTCACTGTGGCCACTAAGGAAGGGGCCTGCTGGCTGCAGGAGTTCCCGTTCTCTTGTGTCTTTTGTAAACATCACGCCTTGTGAATTTACTGTAGCTCCACTCACCGGAAAATAAGTGTAAATAAAACTTTCCAGAAAACCAACCACGAACACTACACACCCCGCTCTGTGCAGGCTTCAAGGTCATGCTCTCCTTTGGCTGACTAAATATGGTTTGTATTGAGTGGCAAGGGGGTAGGAAGGAAAGCGAGTTTGCGCGATCAGAGTCTGCTTTCTTCCGAGTACGGATGTGACCGGCAGCCCCTGCGCTGGGCAACCTGTTCAGTGCCCTAAGCAGCCTGCAAAGGGGCAGGCTTTGGGGTGACTGGACGATCTTGGAGTGACCCCAATCCTAGCAAACTCACTAATCTCTACTGCTTTTCCGCCTATAAAGCAGCATCTCTCGGGGTGGGGGGGGGGGAGGAATGAAAGGAAAAGAAACATTATAGAAGTTCCACAGATGCAAACTGTTGAAATCTTTACTTAGTATATAGAGCTGGTTTTCTGTATATAAAGTTATTTAAAAATGAATCTTAATGAAGAATGGGATAGAGAGAAAATAGGAGGTGGGAGAAGGGAGGAGGTGAGAGGGCGGGTATGGGGGAAGAACCACTATATTCCCAAAGTTGTGTCTATGAAATTCGCATTCATTAAATACAAGCTTTAAAAAATTAAAAAAAAAAAAAAAAAAAAAAAAAACAGAAGCACCTTCCAGCAACCCCAGGGGGCAGTGTGGGACCTTGTCGGGTCAGGCACTCAGCGTTGGGGACTTGGAGAACAGGGACATTGTACGTTGGCAAGGTCATTCTGACCCAGCTGGTGGCAAACTGGGGCATCTGTGTGTCTGTGTCAAATGTCCCAGAGTTGAAAGTGGCCGTGGGAAGCCATCCTGCCTCCTGTGTGGGCGGTGAGCTGGGACAGGGGCCACGCGGCAGGGCCGGGCTGCTCTGCCAGGGGCAGGAGGCTGACTGTGTCCTCCCACCCGGCCCAGGGATGGCAGCAGTAAGTGTCTGCCCCATGCAGGAAGAGGCGGCTGGGCTCAGGGACGGCAGGAGCGCAGAGGACACTCCCAGCGGGGAGCCAGGCACACACAGCACAGGCTTGCAGGTCTCTGAGCCCTGGTTCGTTCTTGATTCTTCATCCTATAAAAATTAAATGTATATTTACTTATGTATTAATAAATACATACACATGCAGAGTGGTAACACAGCAAATCCTTTCCCTTGGGGCGGCTACTCCAGGGAATGAACGCAAACTGGTGGGCGGAGGCAGGCGCGCAGTCCTGGGTGTGGGAGTGGCCCTCGCTGGGCTGTGTGCAGTGGGCAGCCCTCCCACTGGGTGGGATGTGCTATGGTGAGCAAATGAGGTAGAAGCCGGTCTCCCTGGGTTTCTGTTTAGAATGAGGGACCCTCACGCCTGGAGTGCAGGGGGCTGGCGGAGAAGCCAGTGTGGACCGAGTGACAATTTGGTGACAGAGCCTCAACCTACAGCCCGTGCTCCTATGGCCCCTGGCCAGGGGCCTTGCCTCTCGCCTTTGATGGAAGATTCCACCTTTGTCTATGCCCTGGAGTGGCTTCAGGTCCACTGGGGATGGTTCTGGCCATGCACGCTGCCCTCCTCCCACCCGTGAGACACTGAGGAAGGCACAGTCCGTTCCTCCCTCTGCCCCGTCCCTCTCGGGAAGACGCGCCCCTTCCTCTCTGCCTTTCTCTCTCTGCGCTCAGCACCTGCGGCTCTGGCCTTTCCCGTCCTGGGTGATGCCATGAGCATGGAGATGCGTGCATCTTCTGAAGCTGTTTGGGTTCAGCGTCCCTGTGTCCAGGGCCACTGTCTCCCCACGCATTTCTTCTCACTTGCTCTGGAAGAAAAGTCAGCGAGACCTCATGGGGTTTGTTTTGCACTGGGGGAGGCCCTGGCCGCCTCTCAGAAGCATTGTCTGCACAGACGGGTCCCGACCACGGAGCAGTCTCCTTCTTACCCAGGGTCAGGAACGTGGATTCCTCCACGTGTGCCTTGCTTCTCCCCAGCCGACGGGGATCCGAAATGCAGATGCTCAGAGAAGACACTTTTCCTCTTACTCCCCCAGCTGCCCCACCAACCCTAGCTCTTCCAGAGCCCCTGCCAGGCAGGTTCCTCAATATCCAACCACCGGGGCTCAGATAAAGCCATGGCCCCAGCTCGTGGCATTTGTGAGTGAAGAAGGAAGAAGAAAGAAACTTGCATCTGTCTTGCATTCATTTATTTACTTATTTGAAAGTCAGAGTTACAGAGAGAGGGAGGGATTCGGAAAGACATCTTCCATCTTCTGGTTCACTGCCCAGATAGCCACGATGGCCATCAATCATCCAGGGATGCAGGGGCCCAAACATGTGGGCCACCCTCCACTTCTTTTCCCAGCTGGATCTGAGGTGGAGCAGTGGGGGCCCAGACCGGGGCCCACGTGGGATGGCTCCACCTGCTACGCGCCAGCGCCACCTCGGAACTCACATCTCTTTTTTTTTTTTAAATTTTTTTTTAAATTTATTTGACAGATAGAGTTAGACAATGAGAGAGAGACAAAGAGAAAGGTCTTCCTTCTGTTAGTTCACCCCCTAAATGGCTGCTACAGCCAGAGCTATGCTGATCCGAAGCCAGGAACCAGGTGCTTCTCATGGTCTCCCATGGGGTGCAGGGCCCAAGCACCTGGGCCATCCTCCACTGCACTCCCGGGCCACAGCAGAGAGCTGGACTGGAAGAGGAGTAACCGGGACTAGAACCTGGCACCCATATGGGATGCTAGTGATGCAGGCGGAGGATTAACCAAGTGAGCCATGGCACCAGTCCCAGAACTCACATCTCTTGACCCCGCCCCCGGTGCCAGGGCCAGGCTCTCTCCTGGATCCTTCGTGTAGGTTGTTGTGACAACCCCGGGTACAGCATCACCATGAGCCACCAGGTCCCCCCGTGCTGGGACAGACAACTCGCAGCACAGGAGTCAGTTCCTTGGCCAGAGGACAGAGCCAGGGCTTGGGGCAGTGGGAGTCGGGCGGCTCTGGGCCTCTCTCACAGGCCCCCAGCTGGCTTTCTTCCTGGCTCCCTAAGTCTGAGCTGCGGTGACAGCCACACAGATGCCCCACTGCCCCCTGCAAAGCTGGCGCTCGTCCCTCCTTCGCTCTGTGCAGTCCCCAAACCACGGGGACTCGTGCAGCAGGACTGGCTTCTGATGACAGAACTGTCACTCACCACTCCCCGTGCCCCACTGCGGGAGCTCGTGCCCAGTTCACTGGCAGTTTTTTCCTTAACCCTCAAGCCTGCTTCGTCCTGAGCCCAGTCTGACCCCTGGGTGAACGGAGTTTGAGACTTAAGTACAAAGGAGCCAGATGTCGGGAACCCTCGCCAGCGAAGGTCCAACCCACGGAGTCACGCACGACACGACCGCTGTTGATCGGTTCTCCAGGAACTTTTATTTTTAGTGATAGAAGAAGGAAAGGAAAGAAAGAGAGGGAAGCAGCCGAGAGAAAGGAGGAGAAAGACTGAAGAGACTGCTCCTCA
>CM027407.1:3290129-3300366 GCA_015711505.1 Sylvilagus bachmani | reverse complement strand
TCCCCCAGGGCTAGGGCGAGTAGTCCATCAATCAGATCACAAGGCACGCATAGCCTCAGGTCAAGGTGTATCTCATCCCATCAGGTTGTTTGCAAGTCTTTTGTTCAGGTTGTTTGCAAGTCTTTTGTTCAGCACTTCCTTGACCTTGTTCTGCTCCACAGGATGAGGCAGTGCAATGAGGAGGTCCCCACAGGTGGCTAGCCTGTGGTTCCCCACAGCCAGATGCTCGGATGCCTCCTGCTCCCGGCTCCCCGCCGCCACGCTGCACCCAGCTGCAGCCCTGACACCCGGCACTGCCCATAGCCAGTGCTTTCCTTGTTGGGGACAAACCCCCTGGAGCAGCGCAGGGGTGCTGGGCTCAGGACGAAGGACCAGAGCGTCCATGCTCATTAGCTCATTAAGCACAGCCCCCAAGACCAGCCCTTCTTCCACCAGATGGGGCGGCAACAGGTATCCTGCCGCCCTGAGGTTGCAGTGAGTTTCCCGAGAGACCCAGGAGCAGACAACACTCCGCAGATGGAAACAGACTCGGCGCATGCTCTCTGGGGCTGTCAGCAGCGCTGCGATTGGTATTGGCGGGTGAGCAGGTCGGGAGAACGTGCAGAGGGACCACGCCTGCAGGGACCGCCAGGTGCACAGGGCTTGCCTCTTACTCGGCCCACGGGGGAGTTGGGAGGGCTTCTGCGGGCAGGGCGACCCCAGCCCCACGCCTCCTGCTCCCACCTGTGTGCACGCCAGCGTCTCCCACACTGCAAGGTGTGCTGAGCTGTGCGTCTGTCCGAGGTGAGGACCAAGGAGGAGATGCTCACGCCCGTCCCAGTGCACGCTCACAGGCTGCTAGCCGGGATGGCATTGCCTGTGCGCCTCACGGACTGAGCGGTCCTTGAACCTCTCCTCCATCGTAAGGGGAGGCCACTGCACGGCTCTGATCTCAGGAGCCAAACCGCAGGAGACCGATGCACAACCAGGCCAGGGAGGCTTTCCTAGGCAGCAGGCAGCGGGCACTGAGCCCAGGGCACTGCCTGGTAACCTGACTCAGACTGGACCTCAGAGACTAGCCCACGGGAGACGAGAGTGACCCTCCCCAGGAGGAGAGAGTAACCACTCCCCAGGATGAGAGGGTGACTCCTCCCAAGGGGGAGAGGGTGGCCCCTCCACAGGAGGAGAGGGTGACCCCTCCCCAGGATAGAGAATGACTCCTCCCAAGGGGAGAGAATGACCTCTCCCAGGGATAGAGGGTGACCTGTCCACAGGAAAAAGTGACCCCTTCCCAGGATAGAAGGGGACCCGTCCACAGGAGGAGAGAGTGACTCCTGCCCAGGAGAAGTGACCCCTCCCCAGGAGAAGTGACCCCTCCCCAGGATAGAGAGCGACCCGTGCCCAGGAGGAGAGGGTGACCCATCCCCAGGAGGAGAGGGTGGCCCACGGGCTGAGCAAGCCTGGGGCAGGATGGGGAGGAGGGGAGGTTGCTTGGCTGTCAGGACTGTGCAGGAGACCAGGGCTGAGTCCACAGGATGTTCTCCCCTGGCCCTTCCTGTGAGAGGAGCCTTGACCTTCACGGCCAAGCCTTGACCCTGGGGGAACAGGGCTCTGCCTAGGCAGCTCCAGGCTTCACACCAGGCTTGGCTCATCGCGTGCACACGGTCGATTACCCGCAGGGCTCATGTTAGAATCACTGGCAGCCGTGGTGTCTCTGTCCCCACAAGGCCCCGGCGTCCATGGTCAGAGCGAGAGGAAGACATCCCCGTGCCGACACTGCCTTTGTTCCTTCTCTGGTCCCTGCAAACCCCAGCACCTCACCTCCTTTTCCCCCAGAACGTGTCGCAGCATAAATTGTCGTGCGGAAAATGGCGAGTTTCCCCTGGCTCCAGCTAAGGGAAGCTGGAAATAATTCAAAATGCCTGCTGTGCAACATTACCCAAAGAGAACGCGCACTTTTTATGCTTGGCACTCAGGATGGTAAAATAAGAAATTGTGCCAATTTTCCTGCAGGTGAGATGTTCGCTCGCTTACAGCATACGTGCTTTGAAATAAGGACACAGGGAGACACCTTGCCAGGTGCGCCAGCATTAATGAGTCAACGGAATTAAAGACTGCGTTTACCTCTCTCTCTCTCTCACACACACACACACACACACACACACACACACACGACACAGAATTGCCATCGGCCTGTGCCAGGACTATTAAACCACACCGGTGCTCAAAGATTGTACTCACCAACAGCCTTACGACCCTTGGTGTAACCACGTCACATCTGCATGAGGAGGTGCCACTTCGTAACCCAGAATTCAGATGTGTGATTATGGGTCGCTGTGTTTTAAAGCATCATTTCCCTCTCCCCTCCCTCTAGGCCATCCTAACAAGGGGCTGGGTCTCCTTTCTCTGGCCTCAGTTTCCCACACTGTGCATCGTGGGCACCTCCTGGGCTTACAAAGCCTTGTTCTCGCCAACCAGAAGGTCACAGAGCAAGGTATGGAGAGGAGCCACCGTGTGCAGACTCTCCTCTCTCTGGGGAGCCCTGGCTGGAAGTGCAGCGGCCTCCCAGTGTCCCCTCCCGGGGCTACTTGCTGCAGCCCCACCAGCTGAGCCGCTGCACAGCGCGTCCTCCAGGACCCAGGGAGAGGTGGGAAACCGGGTTGCACAGACAGAGCCAAAGCATTAGCAGACAAGAGCCAACCCTACTGCAAGGATCAAGGCCAAGGTTGTTGATCAAGGACTGTTGAAGAGGGGGTTGGGGCGGCAGTGGCATCGTGGTGCAGTGGGTTAAGCCTCCAACTGCCGTGCCGACATCCCTTGTGGGCACTGGTTCAAGTCCTGGCTGCTCCCCTTCCAATCCGGCTCTCTGCTATGGCCTGGGAAAGCAGTAGAAGATGGCCCAAGTACTTGGGCCCTGCACCCATTCTCCTGGCTTCAGATTGGCTCAGCTCTGGCCGTTGTAGCCGTTTGGGGAGTGAACCAGCGGATGGAAGATATCTCTCTCTCTCTCTCTTTCTCTCTCTCTCTCTCTCTCTCTCTTTCTGTCTCTCTCTCCCTTTCTCTGTCTGTAACTCTACCTCTCAAATAAATAAAATCTTTAAAAAGAGAGAGAGAGAGAGAGAGTTGCTGAAGGTAACACAGAGAGCAGGGCTGGAGTCTGACCCTGGCGGAGGTGATCAGCCTGCTCGCCCCAGTGCTGCTGCACTGACAAAGGTTTGGTGGCTGCGCTTCCCCCTACTCCCATCTTCTACCAGAAGTGCGATTGCTCTACAGTTCTGTGCAAACGCCAGGGGCCAGATGGCCAGCTCTTCACAGGTGTTGAGAGTTTGGACAAGGGCTTTCTTCCAGAGAAAAGAAGGAAGAAGGCAGGCAGGAAGCAAACTGGTGGGATACATACCAAGCTGCAGCAAATGCGGCTCCTTGTGGAACTCAGGATCTGGAGGGGGGATGGGCGTCCAATCCCCAGAGGGTGCTTCCTCCCCTCCCTGCCTGGACAGCGGCCTTGGCCTTGGGCCCCGAGTGCTGTCCACGGACCTGGCTGCAGTGGACGGTGTTGATGCCAGCGCACCTAGCAACAGCCTCAGGCAGGCCCCGTGCACTGCCCTTGGGGAAACCTTGAATCTTAAAACGTCTGCAGAGGTGACCCCTCGCCCTCCAAGCTCCATCAGCCTTGGGCGCTTTCTGGTTGAGCCTCCGCTGCCCCTTGCAGTCGCCTGTCTGCAGCTTGCAGAGCACACTCCCAGGAGAGGCGGCCCGCGGGGCCGAACACGGGTGGCGACAGAGGCGCTCCCCATCTCGCTGGGCTGAGGGGCCATCTGGGGCCGCGCTGAGAGCGTCCACTTGGTTCTCTAATCCCAGCAGAGCTTCTGGGCAGGGGGCAGAACCGCAGGACAGGGCGCTGGGAGCCCAGCGTCACATTCACCGCTGCTGCCTCGGCCGGACTCCCTGGAGGAAGACGCCTGCTTGAAATGGACTCGGAGCAAACGCCCAGCCCGGGAAGGATGCTCAGGGCCCCACTCAGCTCTGGGGTCTGCCCATCACCTCTCCCCGGGAGCGCCGAGCCCTCCGGGACGGGGTACGTCAGGCGTGTGACTTGCTTCTCCTTCGAGCTTCAGTTCACTGAAGACAAACACACGCCTCCTGCTGTGTGCTGGGCTGGGTGCTCAGGGCAACCTCACAGCGCTGTTCCCCTCGTAACTAACTGAGGGCGCTTTAGCCCGAGATGGTGCCATTTGGAGGAATTACGGGAGGCTCTCCCCCCAGTTTTTAGCATTACTCTTTAAAAAAAAAGATTTATTTATTTTAGAGGCAAAATTACAGACAGAGAGAGAAACAGAGAGAAAGGTCTTCCATCCGCTGGTTAACTCCCCAGATGCAGCTGCATCGATCTGAAGCCAGGAGCCAGGAGTCTCTTCCAGGTCTCCCACGTGGGTGCAGGGGCCCAAGCCCTGAGGCCATCTTCTATTGCTTTCCCAGGCCACCAGCAGGGAGCTGGATCAGAAGTGGAGCGGCCGGGAGTCAAACCGGTGCCCATACAGGATGCCAGCACCATGCAGCTTAGTCTACTACGCCACAGCGCCAGCCCCTAGCATCACTCTTAACCAGCTCCAAACGCCCGAGTCCACGACCACGCCCTTGCTGGAGTCGGGACAGAGTGCTGCACGCACAGGTGACCTTGCCCACACTAAGGTCAGGGCTGCTGCCTTGGGGACACGGAGCTGCCAGGCACTCCCGGCCATGGGACACTGCTTGGAGACTGACTTTGGGGAAGACAAGGAGACCTCTGCCCTCCACTATTAAACACCCACCCTGGCAGGACCCGGGTAGACCGAGAGAGAAACACGCTGCTGCCTAGCTCTCCCTGACTCGGGAGGGCGTCTTGCTGACACTGAGGGCAGAAAAGCTGAAGGGACGCAGCCCAGGACTCTCTGCTGCTGGCCACCCACCAGGGCTGGTTCCCTGCACAGCGGCAGCCAAGGTGAGGATGGCCTCACCTCCACGGGCGGTCCTGCCGCGGGCACGAGCATGTTGACGATATTCCAGGCTCTTGTCTCAAAGGCGGGATTCCTGAACGCAGACGTTTGCGTAGGTGCACGAAGAGGAACAGGGTTTATTATTTTTTATTTTTATTTTTTGACAGACAGGCAGAGTTAGACAGTGAGAGAGAGACAGAGAGAAAGGTCTTCCTTCTGTTGGTTCACCCCCCAAATGGCCGCCGCGGCTGGCGCTGTGCCAATCCAAAGCCAGGAGCCAGGTGTTTCTTCCTGGTCTCCCATGGGGTGCAGGGCCCAAGCACCTGGGCCATCCTCCACTGCCTCCCCGGGCCACAGCAGAGAGCTGGACTGGAAGAGGGGCAATCGGGACAGAACCAGCGCCCTAACCGAGACTAGAACCCGGAGTGCCGGCGTCGCAGGTGGAGGATTAGCCTAGTGAGCCACAGCGCCAGCCGGAACAGGGTTTATTTAACAGTGGGAGAGAAAGCATCCGCTCCCGCCTGAGCATGCACTGTACCACGTGTAAAAATACTCACCTCGCGTGGACCGGAGGAGCCAGAACCTGGGCAGCCCCTCCAGTGTGGTCCGCGGGGAAGAACGAGCCTCCTCCCATGTGCCAGCCTCTTTGATAGGGCACGGGTGGGGATGGAGCCACCTACAGCTAACTATTCGTGCCTTCACGGCATTCCCTGCTTTAGGGCCCGGCTGAAGCAGGTGCATCCTGGGAAGGGTTGTTTTGATTGACAGGTAGAGAGCGAGCATTACATGGGGCCGGGTGGGACTTGCCGGAACTTCCAGCTCACTCAGATCTAAAACGGCTCCCTCGTTACACAGCATCAGTCCCACCTCCCACGGGCAGCCCCACCAGGGAACGCCCCCAGGCCCTCTGAAGCAGTTGTGTAGAGAAATATTTTTGAGCTGGGGCTATCTGTGTGAATCTGTCTGCAAATGTGGGATCCTGAGCACCCTGAAACCTCAGGTGGTTAATGTAGAAGTCCTGGGACAGGACATTCGGCTTCACCTTCATGGTGTCACCCTGGCTGAGAACCAGGGCTGTCTTTACTTGGTTTTAAATAATTAAATCCTCTGTCTCTAATCCAGAATACCAGATATGCACAATCAGAACAGGATTATAAAGATGAATATTGAAAACCCAACAGAAACCCAAAGGGAGGGTTAACCTGCATTTTTTTGAGATTTATTTACTTATTTGAAGGCGGGGCGGCGGGAGAGGGAGAGAGGGAAAGAGGGAGAGAGGGAGGGAGAGAGGGAGGGGGAGGGGGGAGAAGGAGAGAGGGAGAGAGGGAGAGATCTTTCCTGTACTGGGTCACTCCCCAAATGGCTGCAATGGCCAGGGCTGGGCCAGGCTGAAGCCAGGAGTTTCCCCCAGGTCTCCCACACGAGTGGAAGGGGCCCAAGCACTTGGGCCATCTTCCACCACTTTCTCTGGCACATTAGCAGAGAGCTGGATCAGAAGTGGAGCAGCCGGGACTCGCTCAAGCCGGTGCCCACGTGGGCTGCCGGCCCTGCAGGTGGCAGCTCCGCCCACTGCGCCCCAGCAGCAGCCCCTGCGTGGCTTTTCCTCAGGCCAGCTGTGGCCGGCAGGACAGAAGGGGGGTGTGACGGGAATCAGCCGGCTGCTAGAGGGGGCTCTCGGGTCACCAGCTTTGTTGCCATTTTGTTTGCCAAACTGGGAGTGTGTGGATCAGGGCGTGCCACCCTCGACACCGCAATCAGGCGGGCTCTTTCTTTATCTGGGGTCGGAGAGGGCTGTGTCCTGCAGAGCTGGAGGTTTGCTGGCAGACATTTCAACCCCATCAACATCCCGATATGAATACGGATCTACGTGAGTTGAGGTCACTTCCTTCCCGCTGCCTTGTGCTCCAGCTAACTGGAAGTCCCTCCGGGAACTAGGTTCCCAGCTTCCTCCAGGACTTGACAGCCCCCACCCTTGCCAGCGATGGGGACAAATTAAGTCAGTTGTGTCTATGTTTCTGCAGTGCACTGACCTGAGTGAGATACAATGTTGAAACACTTTGAGTCTCTTTTAAGTTAGCTTTCCTTTTTCCTTTCCAGTTCTGAGCTGCTCGCCCCTGTTTACCACTTCCAGCATATTCTTTGGGTAGACCTCCAAGTACTCCTTGGTGAACCTACACTGGATATCTCCTGTTCTTCGCACTGTTTCTACAGAAACTGCAGCTTTCTGGGCTCTAATTAATGTGCCCCACAGGATGCTCCAGTTTTCTTCTGCTTGATGTAATATTGTGCTGCTTTATTGTGCTTTCTGTTCCTTCTTATGGATCCTAAATTCTCCTTTACTGTAGTCAAATGCCCCTAAGATCCATAGATGTATGCATGTTTATTGTAACTTCCACATTGTGAAATACAAATAGTGCGTTTCTACTCCTGATGGTCCACCAGCGAACATGTGGGAATGATTGCACATACCCAACAATTTGATGGGCCAACACATGAGGATTAGACGGCTGGTATCTGCTGTTAGAGATACAACCAACTGTCAATAGAGTTCTAACTTTTCTTTTTAAGAAACAATAATCAGTGTCTTTTGCTTCCAGACAGAGGTGGAAGGACATGGCAGGCCAATACGACCACTGCAGCATATTCTTGAAAGCAGGAGAAATTACCCAACAGACAGTGTCTAAAGTCCCTGTGCTCGTCTTACATATAACGCCTGGAATATATTTTCAAAAATTATTGCATAGGTTATAGTGGTCATTTCTTTCTCTTTTTTTGATATGCAGAGTCAGACGGTGAGAGAGAGAGACAGAGAGAAAGGTCGTCCTTCTGTTGGTTCATTCCCCAAATGGCCACTATGGTTGGTGCTGCGGCGATCTGAAGCCAGGAGTCAGGTGCTTCTCCTGGTCTCCCATGGGGTGCAGGGCCCAAGCACCTAGGCCATCCTCCACTGACCTCTCGGGCCACAGCAGAGAGCTGGACTGGAAGAGGGGCAACCGGGACAGAATCCGGCGCCCCGACCGGGACTAGAACCCGGGGTGCCGGCGCCGCAGGCAGATTAGCCTAGTGAGCCGTGGCACCAGCTATAGTGGTCATTTCTATAACTAAAATAGCTAATACAGGTAACATATGAAAGGGGAAAGTTGACTTTGTCACATAGGTTGGAGGTCCACAGTGCAAGTTTGAGCAGCCCCTTGGTCTGGTGTGGGTGGCAGAACACATACAGAGAGGAGCAGGGGGGAGCCGGGCAGCAGAGAGGAGGGGGCACAGTTGTCCATGTGGTCTCTTCTTATGCAGTCATGTTGATCTGATCACAGGGACCTCTCGGTGCTGGCCTAATTTCGTTGATCGCTGCCCCACAGCTCTACCTTAGACATTATAATTGGATTACGCTTCCACCCTCTCAGCACCATTAATTTAAGATTTGGAGATTAAATATCTGCCTGGGTTGAGGAATCGTGTTCAAACCATAGCACTACACGTGGAGATTAATAATTAGAAAAATACAGGAGAAAACTAGAAGTTTCTGGTTTCAGCTCTGACACGTAGAGAGCTTGGTAGTTATCATCTCGCACTCGAGGAAAAATGGACAAATGGAAAATCAAAAATTTCCTCGAACTCCTCAGGGAACTGAAGTCACAGGGCAAAGCCCTGCTATAAAATCTACAAATGCAGGCGAATGCTGACAATTACAGCCACGATCTGCTTCTCAGGCGGAGGCCACTGAAGCCACAGACAGGTCAGAGCACTCCAACAGCAGTTTGGGTGAACTGCTGGCGGCTGGCACGAGAGAGAGAAATCCTGGAGGCCACAGTCCCAGAGCGGCCACCACATCTTGGTGACGGTCACTTCTAGGAGCCACACTGGGGTCTTTGTTCCTTTTAATGGATAATTCATTTTTTAAATTAATTAATTTATTTGAAAGGCAGAGTTAGAAAGAGAGGGAGAGATAGAGAGAGAGGTCTTCCATCACTGGTTCACTTCCCAAATGGACACAATAGCCGATCTGAAGCCAGGAGCCAGGAGCTTCTTCCGGGTCTCCCACATTGATGCAGGGACCCAAAAACTTGGGCCATCTTCTCCTGCTTTCCCAGGCCACATCAGGGAACTGGACTGGAAGAGGAGCAGCTGGGACTCGAACCAGCGCCCACATAGGATGCCAGCACTGAAGGCAGAGGCTTAGCCTACTGTGCCACCAACCTGGGTCCTTAGAGTGAAGACTTGCAAAGATGCCCCTCTTGGCTGTGGACGAAAAGAGGTCATTGTCCTAAAATGAAACAAGATTCTTTTCCACCACCAACTACTTTCCAGTAGAAAAGAAATTTCCAGAACTTATCCCAGCGAAGGGAAATGAAATCAGAGTATGAAAGAGTTATCTGTACTCCCATGTTCACTGCAGCTCAGTTCACGATAACTAAGATATGGAATCCACCCAGGCACACATCAACTGACGCCTGGATAAAGAAATTATGGTGTATATACACTATGGAATACTACTCAGCTATAAAAAAGAATGATCCTGTCTTTTGCAACAAAATGGATGCAACTGGAAACCATTATACCTAGTGAAATAAGCCAGTCCCAAAAAGACAGATACCATATATCCATGTGTTTTCCCTGATCTGTGGTAACTAACAGAATACCTGAAATGTAATGTATTGGAGTGAAATTAACATTTTCAGCTTTGAAGATTATTTACAGCCCTTGTCTCTACTGTTGAGGAACAGTGTTTCTTTCTTCATTCTACTTGTTGAACTCATTAGTTAGTGTAGGGTTAATTTTATGAATATAAAGCAAACAAAGTAGATCATTGTGAAAATTAAGAGAGGAAGGAGGAGGCGGCGGGAGGGAGGGCGGGGTGGGCGGTTCCCCTGCACTCCTAACTCTGTGAACATGAAATACATGACGTTTGTATGCCCTAAGTACAATTTTAAAATATAAATAAAAACAATTAATAATATTTAAATAAAGAGACATGATCAAAATGGATGGAAAAAAGATCTAATGCTACATTCTCCATGAGAATTAAAGCTAAGGGCATGGAGGACACATACCACTCTAGTATTAATTTTAAAAGCTGGGTTATTGATTCAGAAGAGAGAAGAGAGCATGTCCTTACTTGAAAAGTTGTATCAAAAATTCATCTGAGGGCAAGATGGCGGAATAGGAAGGCAGCACACTGATAGTCCGGGGAGAGACAGTTTAATAAAAGTGGAGATACTGCAGGTTCAAGGAAGAGTAGGGGAAGAAACAGCAGAGGAAACTCTTCTGGAACTAGTGATTCACAG
>CM027407.1:3271269-3289629 GCA_015711505.1 Sylvilagus bachmani | reverse complement strand
TTTACTTAATATATACTAAACTGATCTTCTGTATATAAAGAGAATTGAAAATGAATCTTGATGTGAATGCAAGGGGAGAGGGAGTGGGAAAGGGGAGGGTTGTGGGTGGGAGGGAACTTATGGGGGGGAAGCCATTGTAATCTATAAACTGTATTTTGGAAATTTATATTCTTTAAATAAAAGCGTTATAAAAAAAAAGCTGGGTTATTTTTATTATCTTCAGAGAACACCATTATTACAAGGATGAGAACTATGTGAGATTAGACAGAGAATTACATTATGATGAAGGGTAGTTCTCCGAGAACACGTACTAACCCTCAACAGTTACGCACCCACACAGGACATCAGAAACGTGAGGCACAAACCTCTCTGAGAGATGAAGCGCAAGTCCTGGAGTCACTCTTCAGCGCCCCTTTGTCCCTAAGTGACAAACAGAGCAGATAGAATGAGGACGCACTCGAATCAGGAGAACAGCGCTGTGAACCTGGGGGACCGAGTGGGCGTCGTGGACTCCTCCATCAGAACACACGGATTCAGGCCAGCGCAGCAGTGCGTTCCATGTGGACACCTGGCTGAGGCTCCCGGCTCCCGGCTGCAGCCCCTGGCAGCCGTTTGGGGAGTGAACCAGCGGATGGAAGATCTTGCTCGCTCTCTGTCTCTCTGTAACTCTGCCTTTCAAATAAATAAATCATCTTTTAAAAAACAATCCACAATCTGCTCAAGCTTACTAAATGAAAATTAAAACTGAAAATGAAAATGCAGCGCTAAAAGTCATGGGACACCATGAAAGCAACGCTTGAGGTAAATTTGTAACATTAAATGCATATCCTGGAAAAGGAGAGATTTTAAAAATCATCTTAGGAAACAAAAAAAGAAGACAAACAAGTCTAAAGCAATCAGAAAGAAAAAGGAAATCAAACCAGAAATCAAAAAAATTGCAAGAGGGGCCGGCGCCGTGGCTCACTTGGTTAATCCTCCACCTGCAGCGCCAGCATCCCATATGGGCACTGGGTTCTAGTCCCGGTTGCTCTTCTTCCAGTCCAGCTCTCTGCTGTGGCCCGAGAAGGCAGTGGAGGATGGCCCAAGTGCTTGGGCCCTGCACCTGCATGGAAGACCAGGAGAAGCACCTGGCTCCTGCCTTCGGATCGCCGCAGCACCAACCGTAGTGGCCATTTGGGGAGTGAACCAATGGAAGGAAGACCTTTCTCTCTGTCTCTCTCTCACTGTCTATAACTCTACCTGTCAAATAAAAATAAATAAATAAATAAGAAATTGCGAGCAGGAAAACAATATAGAAAATCAAGCCAGTATCTAGAAGATTCTTTGTGAAGATTAACAAGATTGATCAATCTCTAGATAGGCCAACCACACGAGAGAACAGAAATTCCTAATACCAGAATGAAAGAACGGTCATCATTACTGATTCCACGCACAACCTGAAAATGCAATAAATGAAACTACACATGGCACTACACCCCCAAATGTAGGGACTGATTCTTTAAGGGATACAGTCTACCAAGATCCATACAAGAAGAACATAATAACCTGAGCAGGCCTGCGTCAGTTAAGGAAATAGAATTAAGACTGACGACGCTGTGTCTGCTGGCTGTTTCACCTTTCTTGTTGCTTTACACTTGTACCTGCACATTAGACGCACAGGGGCTCGCGCCTGGCTTCTCCTGCTGGCCTTGTGGGAAAGACCTTCCCCGGCCCCCACGCGGAGGTGGTGGGTAAGCCCCTGGTGCCCTCCATGTGAGGGTTACTGCTTTCCTACGGAACAGGCTGCCCTGGTACCTGGGTCAGTGGGAGGGCAGACCTGACACCAGAGTCCACGAGGCTGGACCTGGAGCAGGGATCCGCCAGGGTGGACCTGTTCGTGGAATCCGTGCGGTTGGGCCTAGAGCCAGGATCCACAGGTGGTGTTCTGTCACTGGGGTGGGCACTGAGCCTGATTCTGTAGGAGCTCACTGAGTGACAGGTTGGGACCGGTGCCTGGGATTACGGGTGCTGGGTTAGGGTTAGGGTTAGGGTTTACCAACAGAAGGTTTACCCTAACCCTAACCCTAACCCTAACCCTAACCCTCACTAACCCTAACCCTCACTAACCCTAACCCTAACCCTCACTGAGTGACAGGTTGGGACCGGTGCCTGGGATTACGGGTGCTGGCCTGGTGCGTAGAGCCATGAAGCCTGAGGCTGGGGGAACTGCCCGGAGTCTATGTTTCCCAAGGAGAGTTTCAGAGATCGGGCGTGCGGGGCTGCGCTGGCACCAGCAGCTACCAAGACAAGCCAGATCCTGGGGCTCTGAAGCATGGGGCTAGAGGAGCCAGGCTGGATGGTGTGGGCAAAGTAGAGACCAGCAACTGTGCCTGTGGGGGTCTGGGCTGGCTCCGAAGCCCAGAGGCGATGTCCTGATGCTGGGGCACACCTGAGGCTGGGCATTCTGTGAGCTGGCCAGGCTCTCGGGTGATCTGAAACGTGAGTGGGGCCTGGAACCTGGGGCCCTAGGAACTGGCCTGGTGCAGAGTGGACCTGGTGCCTTTATCAACAGGCTTGGCGGCAGGCTGGGGCCACAGCGTCTGAGCTGGTGATCAATTAGGATTGCAGGACTGGCCTGGCACTGGGCAGAGCCTGAGGCCTGGGTGTGAGGGATCTTGCCTGGCCTTGGGGTGGACCTGGAGGCCCAGTCCCTGGATACTGGCATGGAGCCTGCGGCATGGGGTGATGTCCCACACTGGACTTCACTGCACTGGGCTTGGTGTTGGGTCAGCTCCCTCCTGCCTGCCCCGTGTAGAACCAACGATGGAGAGAAGGGTGGTGCAGGCCAGGTGAAGCCTTTCCCCCCATAACCAGGTACCGTGGTCGCTCACCAGGCCTCTTTGGCTCTTATGAAAGAGCTATTCTGGGGCTGGCACTATGGCTCAGAGGATTAAGCCGCCATATGCAGTGCTGGCATTCCACGTGAGTGCCAGTTCAAGTCCCGGCTGTTCCACTTCTGATGCGGCTCCCTCCTAATGCACCTGGGAAAGCAGCAGATGACCCAAGTTCTTGGGCCCCTGCTCCTATGTGGGAGACCTGGGTGAAACTCCTGGGTCAGCGGGAGGGCAGACCTGACACCAGAGTCCCCAAGGCTGGACCTAGAGCGGAGATCCGCCAGGGTGGAACTGTTCGTGGAGTCCATGCGGTTGGGCCTAGAGCCGGGATCCAAAGGTGATGTTCTGTCACTGGGGTGGGCACTGAGCCTGATTCTGTAGGAGCTCACTGAGTGACAGGTTGGGACCGGTGCCTGGGATTACGGGTGCTGGGTTAGGGTTAGGGTTTACCAACAGAAGGTTTACCCTAACCCTAACCCTAACCCTAACCCTCACTAACCCTAACCCTAACCCTCACTGAGTGACAGGTTGGGACCAGTGCTTCCGCCTGGCCCAGCCTTAGCTGTTTCAGGAATTTGAGGAGTGAACCAGCAGATGGAAGGTCTCTCCCCCTCTGTCGCTCCCTCTCTCTGACTTTCAAATAAATAAATAAATCTCTTAAAAAAAGAAAAAAGACGTGTTCTTGCATGTGCATGGCTTTCAGATCGGGGGGTCTCTGCAGGAGTCTGAGCCCTGGAGGGTCCTGTTCCCCACCACGTTGCTGCCACCTGCCAGTCTGTGTCATCAACAAAGAACCAGAGTGTGAAAGGCCTCAAGTGTGAGCTCCAGCAGCAAACAAAGTACCAAGCACTTGAGAATAAATGAGCACGGGCTGTGCAATAATTATACCGACAACCAGGCGCTGCAAAAGATTCGAGTAAACTACACATATTGTCTTTATTGGAATATAGAATATTGTAAAGCATCCCTCAAACTTTCTACAGGATCATAAAATCCAATTAAAACCATCCGAGGAAATGTTTGGGGAAATTAATACCATTAAAATGATGAAAGGACAAACAGGGACAGGGAAAGGTGGTTTGTAATACTTTTATCAGACACATGAATCCTACCCTGGACTACTGGAAAGAGTCTAGAGTCGGCAGGGAGGACGTAATAACATCTTGTCACGGTGAAGGACCGATCGAGCGCCTCCCCGGAGTCTGTCCTGGCAGGAGCCGGATGCGCCAGGAAGCACACATGAGGGAGCCCCTATTCACTGACCAGGAGGGACTCCGTTTGTAGACTTGAAGATGGACCTCAGCTTTCATAATACTCCAGACAGCCCCCGCGAAGACGGAGAAAGGGCCTCCATGCGTCCCCAAATAACTGGAGTTTTGCAAAATGAATTTTGAGATGTTGGAATTTAACTGTGTAAACTAAACGTACAAATAACAGAAATGTCCTTACACTCAAAATTCTATTTTCCTGATGTGATATGGGAGTAAATTTCCTGCTTTATAAAGCAACACCTTTCAGTTTTCTTATACACACACACACCTCCCACAAACACAAGCACATACCATACACACACCATACATCCAAACACACACACACCATGTATAGAAACATGTATCACACACACAAACCACACACCACACAATCACACACACAACTTACAATGCATGCAAATTCACACCACACACACCACAAATGCAAACACACATACCATACAGAAAGCACGCATACACCATACATAAACACACACACCAAACACACACCATATACACGAACATGTATCATACATATAAACCATACACCACACAATCACACACACACAACATGCAATGCATGCAAATTCACACCACACACACACACAACAAATGCAAACTCGCATACCATACACAAAGCATGCATACACCATACATCCAAACACACATACCATATACACAAATATGTATCACACACATAAACCACACACCACACAATCACACACAAGCATGTACCACATACCACACACAACATACAGTGCATGCAAATTCACACCACACACACACACACACACACACACACACCCCTGCACTGGAATGAGAAGACTAAAGTTCTGCTGTTACCACCTTGACAGCTTCCCCTCAAATGTCTTTTCCCTGTGAAGTGGCACAGACCCCACACTCTAGATGGGGAAGGGTGACCCCCAAGGATCATCTGTCGGCCTTCTTAGAAACATCTCTTTGGTCCAGTAGCAAAAAAATGTGCATGCAGACGAGCTGGGGAAGATTCCCACCACCCAAGAGTTGGGCAGGGTGAGGGCCAGGCTCCTTCCCCACTCTGCAGAACAGTCAGGGTGCAGGCCACGCCCCCAGGGAGTGCCAGCTCTGGCGTCATCCTGTGTGAACTGACATTGCAAGGATCTTGTGAGATGCAGGCTTGCAGAATGGGAATCCGTGCAGAGTGTGGCCGGCCGTCTTCCCAAGGGAACACACGGAGAGTCGGAGATGGCCAGAGGCGCGAAGCCAGGGCTCATGGCCGGGGTAGATTCAGCAGGCTCCCCAGGGGCTGTGCGCCGTCACCTTCACCAGTGAGTAGCTCACAGAGCAATGCTGCTTTCAACGCTGAGTAGCCAGGGTACTGCTTAGGACGAAGCCAACAGGCGGTCAGGAGGAGGCTTCTCATGCTACTCTGCTGTGTCCCAAAGTCTGGCCACTGAGGCGCTGGCCACCACAGGACTGCTGCAGGGGAGACCGTGAAATGTATGGTGAGGGGCCAGGACAGGTTTCATCTAAGCCTTCCTCTCTCTTTTAGGAAGAATTTAACTTATTCCATCCCAATCGCTCGTTCTCTCTCTCCCTGTCTCTCCCTCTCTCTCCCTTTCCCTCTCTCCCTCTCTCCCTCTCTCTCTCTGAGTCTCAAGGGGACTTTTTCCAGGCAAAAGTGTTTCTCTCCTTCGTCTAGGCCATACATCCAGCCAACAGCGCCTACACATTCATGCCGCACAGCCCCTGGGGATGGTTTCATGGGGAAAATACTCGTGTATGCTTGCAGAGAATTCTAAAAGAATGGCTCCAAATTGCACAGCCTCGTGCAGAACGTGTGCACCTGCCAGAGGGGGCAGCCTCTCCAGGTGCCCTTGAAGAAATTAATTATCCTCCAGAAAGAAGACTGTGAACACCCTGCAATTCCCCTGTTCCCCTGTCCCTGGGGGAGAGACCGGTGTGTGGCGAGGCTTTGACTCTCTGCCCTGCCCCCCAGTCCTCCATCGGCACAGGGAAAGCAGAGGAAACCCTGGGCAACGCTCCCGTGATGGGGAAGCGTCTCCTGGTGCTTCCATGCTGGTGTTTTCTCACACGTGGACATCTTGGCCCAGGTCGGGCTGAAGGAAAAAGCCCCAGAAAATGTTTCTTTAGGTGATAGAACAGCACGTGACGTTTTTAGCTATTCTGCCGAATTCTGCAACATCCCGTCTCCCCTGGTGGTGACACTCGTGGACTGGAGAGGACCTGCACGTAGCGCGTGTGCTGAGCTGCTGGCCTACGACGTGCTCTCTGTGTTGTTCTGGAAAAAACTGACCCACAGCATGGTCTAGCTGACGAGGAGCCAGACCCCAGAGCACAAGAAACGCTGTCACAGATGGGAAACTATAGGCTCGACTGGCAGAAGTCTTTCTTGGATGCTACTGCTATGGTTTCAATGCATCTCCCAGCCTTCGTGTGTGGGAAATTCAATTTCCCGGTTCCTGTGTTGACAGTGTCGGGGGGGAGGGGCTCTTACAGGTGGTCAGTCCTGGGGGACAGGGGACCCTGATGGGTTAGAGGTTCTGCAAGAAGAGGAAGTGGGGCCTGAGTTTGCTGATTTCTGCTCTTGCGCCATCATCCAATGCAGCAAGACGCCTTCCCCGAGGGCCAGCTCCTTGATACCGGATTTCCCAGCCTCCGCACCTGTGAGAAATGTATTCGCCTTCAACGACTCAGCCTGTGAGACAGGAAACAGACCCAGACATGGACTCAACCCAGCGTTGTGAGTGGAGAGTAACAGTGAGTACAAAGGTGAGGGTTTTACAGCCCTGATGCTAAACGGACAGGTGTGTACTGGGAAGGGGGTCCATGGGTCATGAAGGGGGAATGTCTGACCCAGTGGGTTTTACATTCTGGGTGTGCATTCTAGGGGAATTGTTGCACACACGCGGGGTATGTTGGCGTTCCACGTGTATACAGCAAAGTCAGAAGCGACAGGCACTCAGAAAACTGTAAGGAGGGCAGGAAAGAGGCTCTCTGCAGAGGCCACGTTGCAGCACAGCTCGGTGCAGTCATGAGCGATGACCCGGAGGCCCTGGGAACAGCGGCCCTCTCTGCCCGGAGACGTGGAGCGGGGCTGGGCCGGGCCTGCGCAGTCAGAGGGACCCCCAGGGCCCGGAGGAGGGTGGGAGGGGAAAGGGACCCGGGTGGGTGGGGTCGCGCCATGGTGGGGGCGGGAATCCGTCCTCAGCGTGTGTGGGGTTCGGGTGGCTTCTCTTTGCTTAGGGGACAGGTGAACCCCCCCCCCCCAGACCTGAGGGAGAATTCCCGCGGTGGGGGGGCGGTTGGGGAGGGAGCGCCGGGAAACTTACTCAGGCGTGCAGGCCCCTGCCCCCAGGAGCTTGAGGGGGACAGCAGTGCTGTGAGTGGGGGGAAGGTTCTGGGTTCTGGGTTCTGTGTTCGTCTAAGTGAGTCTCCTTTTACGCAAGTTTCAGAGTTACATAAAAATTACAAAAACCGTGCAGCACCTCCCCATAGAGCCCACTCCCAGATTCCCGTTAAATCTTAGGGTCGTAGGGTAGATTAGTCCCAGCTCGGGAGCTCTGCTGATTAGGGAAGATCCCCCTAGCTTTTCCCTAAAGAGCCGTTTCTATTCCAAAGCCCACCCAGGGCCCCACACCCCCTAACGTCTGGTCGGCTCCTGCTGGCCGCAGGGGCGGGGAGGGAAGGGCCAGGGACTTTGTAGACTGTCTGCGGCTGGCGTTCGCCAGCTGATTTCCCCGTGGTCAGTCTGGGGCTGTGGGTTTGGGAGAAGGCGTTCCCAGAGGACAACTGTCACCTGCGTCCCATGGCCTCCTGTAGGGAGCCGTGTCGGGGCGCTCTCTGCGGAGTCAGCCTTCAGCCACCGTCCACACAGCACCGTGTGGGCTCACAGCCTGTGGGAGTGCGGACTTCGGAGTCACCTCCTCAGTGGTGTGGCTCGACATAAAGCTCTTGTGATTTTCCTGAGACAGGTTTGTTTATACCCCACGTCGTTGTTTGTCTTACCATGTGTTGGTATCGGCAGACACTGATGGAGGTTGATGGCTGCTTTAAGTGTTCATCCGAGGTTTCCACGCCCAAACTGTTCCAGCCTGCGTTTCTGGGTGCTCTTGTGGTTGGGTCTGTGGCCCTGTGACACAGCCCCATGTCCTTCCTTCTTCTTCTTAGCTTTTTAAAGATTTATTTTATTTTATTCATTTGGAAGGCAGAGTTACAGAGAGAGGTAGAGACAAAGAGAGGGGAGGAGAGAGAGAGAGAGAGAGAGAGAGAGAGAGAGAGAGAGAGAGAGAAAGGTCTTCCATCTGCTGGTTCTCTTCCCAAATGGCCACAATGGCCACAGCTGGGACGATCCAAAGCCAGGAGCCAGGAGCTTCTTCCGGGTCTCCCACGTGGGTGCAGTGGCCCAAGGACTTGGCACAGCTTCTGCTGCCTTCGCAGGCACATTAGCAGGGAGCTGAGACTCGAACCAGTGCCCACACTGGGGGCCGGTGCTCTAACCCGCTGCATCGCAGCACAGGCTCACATGCTTCTTCCTGTTTCCCTCTCCCAGCACTATTCCATTTTCTAAGGAGCCCTGGTTTCTTGTATTGGATAACTGTGCTAGCAGCCAAGATCTGGGTGCTTGGTGAGCTTGTTGCAACAGAGGATTTCATGGGTTTTGGCACATGCAGCTGACACAGCAAAGAAATGCATGCGCCCATGCTAACTCATGCGTGTACACATATCTGTAAGTATTTTGTATGTAGTTGTCTATATACAAGAGTACTTCCAAAATTCATGGAAATGGAATTAAATAAAGTTTGATCAAAAAAGTTAAAATTAATGCACCCAATGGATGTGGGTTTTCAAAAGTTCATGAAAAATGCATATTGTGAAAAAAACTATGCGTGGATTTAATTTGATTCCATTTTCCACAAGTGTTTTTTAAATGTTTATTTATTTATTTATTTAAAAGGCAGAGTTACAGAGAGAAAAAGAGAGAGAGAGAGAGAGAGAGAGGTCTTCCATCCACTGGTTCATTCCCCAAATGGCTGCAACATCCCGGGCCAGAGCCAGGAGCTTCTTCCAGGTCTCCCACGTGGATGCAGGGGCCCACCCCCTTGAGCCATCTTTCCTAGGCACATTAGCAGGGAACTGGATCGTAAGTAGAGCAGCCGGGACTCAAACTGGCACCCACACGGGATGCCGGCCCTGCAGGCGGCGGCTTCACCCGCTACGCCACAGCACCGGCCACTCCACAGGTGTTTTGAGGAAGTCTCGTCTGACGCTAACTGGGAGTTTATTCTGATGTCTCAAACATGAACCCAGCAGCTCAGGGACCACTGCAGCCTCGCTCCCTCGCTCCTCCCTCTTCTCCCACTTCGGCAGTGACAGAGCCTCCCCTGCCGTCTGCCATTTCCCTTAATGTTCAGGTCCAGTTGACCTGCGTCGTTTTGTCCAGATCGTTTAACTGCATCCAAGTGGGAGGTAGCAGTCGAGGTGAGGACAGTGTTCCTGGAGAATTTCCTTTGCATTTAGTTCGTTTTATAGGCTCCAATCACTTCCAACGTTTTCCCACAACCTCTTCATTGAGGATGTCTCAGATGATTGTAGTGCAGTTAGATTCTTCTTTATATTCTATTTCTTATAGTTTTTTTTAAATTTATTTGAAAGGCAGAGTTACAGAGAGAGAGGGAGATGTCCTCCATTTGCTGGTTCACTCCCCAAATGGCCACTACTGCCAGGGCCGTCCTTAAGCCAGGAGCCGGGAGCTCCATCTGGGTCTCCCAGGGAAGTAGCAACTGGGGCATCTTCCACTGCTTTTCCCAGGCACATTAGCAGGTAGCTGGATCAGAAGTGGAGCAGCCAGGACACAAACTGATGTCCATCCCACTATGCCTCAGTGTGGGACCCCAAGGATGTCTCATACATTTGTTGCACAGAATCTTTTTAATATTCTGCATTCCATCCTAGAATCTCCCAAACTTCTAAACAACTCCTTAAAATGTGTAGCCATTAAGCCTCACTCTTGATGCAATGAAATTGCCTGGGTTTTCACAATGGACAGTGTCACATATGCATCACAATGGTGCCCTGCAGAATAGCTGCACTGCCCCAAAGCATCCCCTGTTGCTATTTGATTCAGCCCTCCCCTGAGCTACTGATAACCCCTGACCACTTTATTTTCTCTGTAGTTTTGCCCTACTAGTAAGCCGGGAATGGAATCCTGCTACCCATGTGGGAGACCCAGATGCAGTTCCAGCTACTTTGTTAGATTTATAACATAGTATTTCTTTTCCTTTTCTTCTTTTTACATTTTATGTTCTCTCTTTCATTTGTTTCCTTTGCTGCTATTATGTATTAGTTTCCTAGAATATATGCAGAATACGTAACAAAGCATCACAAACTGGGGTCGCACAAGGTCTTGTCCCAAGTCCCAGAGTCCAGAGGTCTCGGCTGTCAGCAGGGTGATTTCTCTGAAAGCAGGAGTGGGGGTCTGTGGCCTCCTCCCTGGTGTCCGGTGGCCTCAGGTGTTGCTCGGCTGTGGGTGGAGATTTCCCCGTGTGTTCCTGTAATCCTCTCTGTGTTGTCTCTCCTGTATATGTGGTGTTTTCTAAGGAGGGCGCTAGGAGCAGTGCAAGCCCCATGTTAGTGAGTCATACCTGCAATGACCTGGTTTCCAAATAAAGCCACACTCTGCATTCCGGGTTCTTGGGACTTGAACTGTCAGGACAGGAACATGGCCTGAGTGGGGCCCCCAGGGTCCCTGTGCTGCAGCCTTAGTCCTTAATGCGGTGATGTTGGGGAATTGTGTGCACCCTTCAAGAGGTGGGGCCCAGGGAGAGGCCCTCGGACCCCTGGGGGGTGGGGTTACAGCAGCTCTCATGAGACCCCAGGGGAGCTACCCCAGAAGTGAGTTGTTGTAAGCTCAGGACTGACCCCTGACGCCCTCTCTGACTTCCTATGTAGCAGTGGGATCGTTCGTCCCGTACACACTCCCGCCATGATGCCCTCTGCCATCTGACCCTTGCCAGAGGCCAAATCCATGGGGCTGCCTGACCTGGGACTTTCCAAACTGTGAGCTAAATAAATCTCTCTTCTTCCTCTTCTCTTTCAAGTATTCAGCTTCGGGTATTTTGATGCGGGAGTTGAAAAAAGACTAAATCAGTAACTTAATGTACATGCTGTTGTTTACACATTAAATTCCAGCTTTCATTGCTGACAAATACACAAGCATTGGATGTTCCACATTTACCTGACAGCCTGTGGCCTCACCACACTCTATTGCTTGTCCTAGGAGGTTTTCTGGTTAGTTCTTTGGGATTTTCCATATGCATAACCCTCCCATCTGTAAACAGACACAGTGCCATTTTCCCAATGTGTAGCCTCTGCTTCCTTCTCCTAGTGTTGGCTGAGGCTTCCAGCAGAGTGCTGGGCTTCTTTTAAGATTTATTTTATTTTATTTGAAAAGCAGGGTTTATAGAGAAGGAGGAGGAGGAGAGAAAGAGAGAGAGAGAGATCTTCCATTTGCTGGTTCACTCCCAAATGGCCTCAATGGCCCAGGGCTGGGCCAGGCTGAAGCCAAGAGCCAGGAGTTTCATCCAGGTCTCCCATGTGGGTGCAGGGTCCCAAGCATTTAGGCCATCTTCTACTACCTTCCCAGGCACATTAGCAGGGAGCTGGTTCAGAAGTGGAGCAGCAGGGACTCGAACCAGCTCCTACTTGGGATGCCAATGCTGTAAGCAACTGCTTTACCCACTGTGCCACAGTGCGGTCCTAGCACCATGTCCAGTAGGTGGGGAGAAAAGATGCCCTGGCCTTGGTCTTGACTCGAGGGGTTAAAGGTCCAACTTCTCACTTTCAAGTCTGTAGGGCTGGTTTGTTTTTCAGTGTTCTCTATCAAGTTGCAGAAATGTCCTCCTATTTATTTTCACGTGACTTTTTTGGAGTTTGTGTCTTTCCACATTTCACACGTCTTTGGCCCATCTCAAATTAGTTGTTCGATGTATGGGTGTAGAGTTAGCCGTGGCATTCCTAAAGGCAGAGGTTAATAGTGAGAGTGTTCCCTTTATTTTCAGTATTGGTAATTTCTCTCTTCCCCTGGCTATTCCGGCTAGAAAAGTCTTATTTTTGTATTTTGTTTGTTTGTTTGTTTTTGGTTTTTAGAGAGACAGAGAGAAACAGAGAGAAAGGTCTTCCTTCCATTGGTTCACCCCCCAAATGGCCACTATAGCCAGCGCTGCACCGATCCAAAGCCAGGAGCCAGGTGCTTCCTCCTGGTCTCCCACGTGAGTGCAGGGCCCAAGCACCTGGGCCATCCTCCACTGCACTCCCAGGCCACAGCAGAGAGCTGGACCAGAAAAGGAGCAACCGGGACTAGAACCCAGTGCCCATATGGGATGCCAGCGCCACAGGCAGAGGATCAACCAAGTGAGCCACGATGCCGGCCCATAGCTAGAAAATTCTAAATGCATTGATCTTTTCAAAAAACTAGCTTTTGATTTTGCTGATTGGTTTCCCATCACTTTCCTGTTGATACCACTGACTTCCTCTCCGTATGATTATTTGACTCTTCTGCTGAATTTAGGATTCTAATGCTGCTCTTCCTCTGGTTGTCTGAGACAGATGCTGAAGGTGTGGCTGTAGGCTGTTCTTCCATTCTAACATTTGAGTTTAATGCTGTAAGTTTCTCTCACAGCTCTGTTTTCACTGCCTCCAACTAATTTTTGACACAATGTTTTCATTTTCATTTAGATAAAAATGTTCAATTTCTCTTGAGACTTCTTCTTTGAACCAGATGTGATTTAGAAATTTGTTCTTCGCTTTCCAAGTATTTGGGGGATTTTCCAGTTTTCACTGATTGATTTCCGGCTTAGTTCTTTTGTAGCCTGAAAACATACTCGAAATAAGTTCTAGTCTTTTAAATTTTGGAGGTGGGTTTTATGGCCCAAGGGCCATCTGGCGTGGGGAACGCTCAATGGGAATTTGGGACAAAGTGTGTGCTGCTGACCCTGGCTGCGGTATTCTGGAGATGTCTCCTGGGTGGGGCTTGCTGGCACTGCCAATCAGCTCATCTGTACTTTCAGCAACTCTCTGCCTGTGACCTGTCCATGACAAAGGGACACGGAACTCTCCAACTGGAATAACCCACGTCTGCTTCCCCTTCAGTGGCATCGGTTTGTGTACCCGTTTGGGTGCTCTGTGGCTGGGCTGGTGCATATCAAAATTTTTATACTTTCTTGCAGAATTTACCCCTTTATCATCATGCGTTGCTTTGCCTTATCCCTGATCATTTTCCTTATTTTGAACTCTGTGCCTGGAGTCAAAGTAGCTGCTCCAGGTTTCATTTGAATGGAGGGAAGAATGCGTCTCTCTCTCCATCCCTTTCCTTAGCCTCTCTGAGTCTGTGTAAGAGATGTGGGTCTGTGTTCCAGTCCAGTCTGACAGCCTCTGTCCTGTAGTTACAGGTGGACTGTGTATGGGCAAGTGCCTGTTGACAGGTGGCATTAACATTTCCTATGTGGGGCCGGCACTGTGGTGTAGCAGGTAAAGCTGCCACCTGCAGTGCCAGCATCTCATATGGGCACCAGTTCAAGTTCCAGCTGCTCCACTTCCCATCCGGCTCTCGGCTGTGGCCTGGGAAAGCAGTAGAAGGTGGCCCAAGTCCTTGGGTCCCTGCACTCTTGTGGGAGACCAGGAAGAAGCTCCTGGCTCCTGGCTTCAGATAGGCACAGTCCAGCCATTGTAGCCACCTGGGGAGTGAACCTGCGGATGGGAAGACCTCTCTTTCTCTCTCTCTCTCTCTCTCTCTCTCTCTCTCTCTCTCTCTCTCTCTGCCTCTCCTCTCTCTGTGTATAACTCTGACTTTCAAATAAATAAATAAATCTTTAAAAAAAACATCTACCACGTTTGTAACCATGTTCCTTCTGCTGTAATTCCTCACGTCTTTATTTCTTCCTGTTTCTGTCTTCTCTGTCTTTCCTTGAGTATTTAAAGGAAATTCTTTATCAACTCTTGCAGGAGATCAGTTAGACTTGTTTGTTTAGAAGTGTTTGGTCCATGGCTTGCAGTGTGCATGCTAATTTGTCTAAGCCCATTTCCCAGCGTAGCACACTGCTTCCCGTGCGCTTGGGATGTTCCCCATCTGCCCTGCCACCCCTCGTGACACTGCTACAACCCAGTCACTTACCGTGTGCACTCACCACCCAGCATGCTGCTGCTAGTACTGTAAGAGGTTATCACAGGGGCCGGCACCGTGGCTCACTTGGCTAATCCTCCGCCTACGGCGCCGGCACACTGGGTTCAAGTCCTGGTCGGGGCGCCGGATTCTGTCCCGGTTGCCCCTCTTCCAGGCCAGCTCTCTGCTGTGGCCCGGGAGTGCAGTGGAGGATGGCCCAAGTGCTTGGGCCCTGCACCCCATGGGAGACCAGGAAAAGCACCTGGCTCCTGGCTTCGGATCAGCACAGTGTGGCGGCCGCAGCGGCCATTGGAGGGTGAACCAACAAAAGGAACACCTTTCTCTCTTTCTCTTTCTCTCACTGTCCACTCTGCCTGTCAAAAAAGAAAAAAAAGAGGTTATCATAAGGATCAAATATAGATAAAAATAGAAGGTTGTATGCCACCTTCATTAACTGCCTCTCTAAAGTCCTTGTTTCTTCATGTACCTCTGGGTTCCTGACCTGTATCATTCTTTGCCTTTCTAAAGAACTTCTTCTAGCATGTTTCCAAGCACGGTCCATCTGCTGGTGATGAATTCTCTCCGTTTTCATGTGTCTGAGAAAGGTTTTATTTCTCCTCACTTTTGTTTTATTATTTTTATTTTTATTTTTATTGACAGGCAGAGTGGACAGTGAGAGAGAGAGAGAGAAAGGTCTTCCTTTTCCGTTGGTTCACCCTCCAATGGCCACTATGGCTGGCGCACCGTGCTGATCCAAAGCCAGGAGCCAGGTGCTTCTCCTGGTCTCCCATAGGGTGCAGGGCCCAAGCACTTGGGCCATCCTCCACTGCACTCCCGGGCCACAGCAGAGAGCTGGACTGGAAGAGGAGCAACCGGGACAGAGTCTGGCACCCCGACCGGGACTAGAACCCGGTGTGCCGGTGCCGCAGGTGGAGGATTAGCCTAGTGAGCCGCAGCGCCGGCTTCTCCTCATTTTTGAAGGACAACTTTGCTGGATACAGAATTCTTTCTCTCTCCGCTTCTGCCTCTCCTTCTATGTAACTCTGACTTTCAAATAATAAAAAAAAAAAAAACTTTTTTAAAAACTGGTTTTTTTACCTCTCCTGTTGCTTTCAATATTTCCTCCACATCTTTGGTTTCCTGCAGTCTGAGCTTCATGTACACAGGTGTAGACACTGTGTTGTGTGTCCTGCGGTCTGAGCTTCGTGTACACAGGTGTAGACACTGTGTTGTGTGTGTGGATTTTTTCTGGATCCTAGGCTTGGAGTGTGTCACTACGGTTGGCTACTCTAAGCCGTTTTTACCTCATATATTTCTTGGGGTCAGCCTTGTGCCCAGGGGTTAGGGTGCCCACATCTCCAGGTAGAGTGCCTGGGCCTGGGTCCCAGTTCCAGCTCCAGACTCCAGCCTCCTGCTTGTGCAGATGCTGGTCCCACTGGTGACGACCTAAACAGCGGGGTCCCTGCCACCCACATGGGCGACTTTGACTGAGGTCCTGGATCCTGGCTTCAGCGCTGGCCCAGCCTTGGCTTCTGTGTGCATTTGGGGAATGAACTAGCAGACAGGAGCTCACTCTATCTATCATCTGTCTGTCTGTCTGTCTATCTATCTCAGTGAAGATACAGATGAACTGAACTGCAATGAAACAGCTTTACCTAGGAGACATCTCTATGACACTTCACTCAAAGACCACAGAACACACTTCTCAAGCTCCCACCGAACATTTGCCACAATAGAGGGCCCTCCGTAGCCCCTATAAAATCCTCCTTCAAAGTTTAAAAGGGGGACCAGCATTGTGGCTCAACAGATTAAGCTGCCACCTACGATGCCAGCATCCCACACGGGCACTGGTTTGAGTCCCGGCTGCTCCACTTCTGATCCAGCTCCCTGCTAAAGCAGCGGAAGATGGCCCAAGCGTTTGGGCCCCTGCACCCATGTGGGAGAACCAGACTCCTGACGTCAGCCTGGCCCAGCCCCAACCATTGCAGCCGTTTGGGGAGTAGAGCAGCGATGGAAGATCTCTCTCTCTCTCTCTCTCCCCATCTCTCTGTCTCTCCCTCTTTCCAGAATTCTGCCTTTCAAATACATAAATAAAGCTTTTAAAAATTTTTAAAAAGTTGTAAAGAGTATAAATCATGCCAAGTATGTTTTCAAACTACAATGGAATTAAACCAGAAATCAATCACAGAAAGCTGGAAAATCCCCAAATAGTTGGAAATTAAACAACAAATTTCTGAATAACATCTGGTTCAAAAAAGAAGTCTCAAGAGAAATTAAACCTTTTTATCTAAATGAAAATGAGAATACTGAATCAAAATCAGCTGGATGCAGGAAAAGAACTTCGAGAGAAATTTACAGTAATCAATTCATATGTTAGAAAGGAATGAAAATCTACAACCAAGAACTTAAGTTTCCATCTTAAAAAAAAAAAAAAAACAGGAACAATTTAATTTCAAAGGAAGCCGAAGAAAACAATCATAAATTTCTTCTCAGTTCTGCCCCTCTCCTGGTGTTCAATATGGAATTGAACGTTGTGTCTTTCGAAATTGTCCCACGGACCTTGGAGATGCTGTTTCTCTCTCTCTCTTCTCTCTTTCTCTCTCTCTCTCTCTCTCTCTCTCTCTCTCTCTCTCTCTCTCTCTCTCTCTCTCATCTTTTCCTCCTTGCATTTCAGACAGAAGTCTCTTCTGACTTGGAGCAGAGCTCATCACCACCTTCCTCCACGAGGTCCAGCCTTCGGATGCACCCCCAGAGCTTTCTAACATTTGCCGTTCGCTCTGTCTCTGCTGATGCCGCCCACTGGAGCTCTTGCGTGTTGTCCAGTTTTTCCAGTAGAAACCTTAGCCTTGGGGCTGGTGCCATGGCTCACTTGGTTAATCCTCCGCCTGCGGCATCGGCATCCCATATGGGCGCCGGATTCTGTCCCGGTTGCTCCTCTTCCAGGCCAGCTCTCTGCTGTGGCCCAGGAGTGCAGTGGAGGATGGCCCAAGTGCTTGGGCCCTGCACCCCATGGGAGACCAGGAGAAGCACCTGGCTCCTGGCTTTGGATCAGCACAGTGCTGGCCATAGTGGCCATTTGGGGAGTGAACCAGAGGAAGGAAGACCTTTCTCTGTCTCTCTCTGTCTCTGTCTCTGTCTCTCTCTCTCTCTCTCTCTCACTCACTGTCTATAACTCTACCTGTCAAATAAATAAATAAATAAGAAACCTTAGCCTGTTATCAATCCCGACCACTAACCCCAAAGTCTGTGTCCTGTCTTAATTTTGTTCTCATGCTACCGACTAAGGCTTTTCTCTTGTTTTTTACTGATGTCTTGTAAATTCGGGTTGAAAGCTGGACACAATACATGAAGTAATAGGAACTGATTTTCCTAGGTGGTGGTGCTGGGTCTTAGGTGAATGCAGCTCGGAGCTGGGCTCTGTTTAATGCTTGTGCAGTGCCCCTGTTCTGCTCTGCTCCTGTTCTGTTCTGTTCTGCTCTGTTCTGTTCTGTTCTGCTCTGTTCTGTTCTGTTCTGTTCTGCTCTGCTCTGCTCTGCTCTGTTCTGTTCTGTTCTGCTCTGCTCTGTTCTGCTCTGCTCTGTTCTGTTCTGTTCTGTTCTGCTCTGCTCTGCTCTGTTCTGTTCTGCTCTGTTCTGTTCTGTTCTGCTCCGTTCTGCTCTGTTCTGCTCTGCTCTGTTCTGTTCTGTTCTGCTCTGTTCTGTTCTGTTCTGTTCTGTTTGCTGTCATCTAGCACTACCCCAGCCAGTTTCTCTCAGCTTTGTTTTTTTTTATAACGCTTTTATTTAAAGAATATAAATTTCCAAAATACAGTTTATAGATTACAATGGCTTCCCCCCCCATAACTTCCCTCCCACCCACAACCCTCCCCCTTCCCACTCGCTCTCCCCTTGCATTCACATCAAGATTCATTTTCAATTCTCTTTATATACAGAAGATCAGTTTAGTATATATTAAGTAAAGATTTCAACAGTTTGCCCTCACATAGCAACACAAAGTGAAAAATACTGTTGGAGTACTAGTTATAGTATTAATTCACAATGTATAGCACATTAAGAACAGAGATCCTACATGATATTTT
>CM027407.1:3236768-3270769 GCA_015711505.1 Sylvilagus bachmani | reverse complement strand
TCTGCCGCTGGTGTCCCGAACTGCGGGCTCCCACGCTCTCCTCGAAGGTCCACTGTGAATCACTAGTTCCGGAAGAGTTTCCTCTGCTGTTTCTGCCCCTACTCTTCCTTGAACCTGCAGTATCTCCACTTTTATTAAACTGTCTCTCCCCGGACTATCAGTGTGCTGCCTTCCTATTCCGCCATCTTGCCCTAATCCCCCAGTTTCCCTCAGCTTTGGACCTTGCAACATTGCCAGCTCAAACCACTGGCGCCTGTCTGTGTGGGGGTAAACTATGAGAAGGGAGCTCAGTCTAAAGGCCTATGGTTGAATGTTCATGGGGGGGGGGGGTGTGGGGGGTGTGGACTTGGCCTGTGATCTCTGCAGGTATTACTCGGGTCTTTGTCTTCTCCCAGATGAAACAGGAAGGTGAGTGGGCACCCACGTTGGGACAGGGCTCTCAGAGACCCACCTCTGTCGCCAGGCACACAGGGGCGTTTTCTTGGCTCTGCGATGGGACAGGCTGGTGGCATTGCTGGAGGAAAAACCCCCAAGGACCTGTTGTCCCCAGGAGTCCAGCCCACGTGCAGCAGCCAGTGCATGGCTCCGCAGCTGCCACCGCAGGGGAGCGGGTCTGGGTGGAATCTCCACTTCTCTGGCGGTTGAAGCTTGTTCATCTTTTTCCTGCTGTCATGATGGCTGGGGCGACTTTTGAGATGTTTACAGCTCAGAGCTGAAGCCAGAGGCCCTGATGTAGTTTTTAAGATTCTGAAACACGGCTTCCCGTCAGGTTTGGATGGTGGGGATGGGGGGGGTGGCATGATTCTTTAGTTGATGGTGACAACAGGCACATTCATTGAATGCAGTATTCGTGGTCTAGGAGCCTTACCTGGTGTTAGCTGTTACCCTTAGCTCGATTCTGAATTCAGAGGCTGAACAGTTAAGCTGACAGCACTTCCATTACAAAGTGGTGCAGTAAAATCACCCTCGTGCTTCTGGGTGCAAAACCACTGTGTCCTTCAGAGTTACCCCAGGGAAAGCCTGAGAAAACACCTTTACGTGGGTAATTTCAACAGCGCTGTTCTATAAACGCATCCCTGGCTGCGAGCAAAGCACTCTGCAGCCTGGGCAGCCGCTGGGATGGAGGCCCAGTCTCAGCACCCTGGACCACCCCCCTCCATTGTCTGCAGACCCCTGGCCGCCCCCTCCAATCCTCGAGGTGCCAACGTGTGGGCAAACTCTGGGAATGAACATTTGGTGGTAGGGACTTGCACCTGCTCATTTATGGGGCAATGCACCAAATAGATCTAGACTTTAATCCTAGCTCTGGACAAAGATGTAACTGCCCTGCCTGTATCTTGCACCTGTAACCACTGCATACAATGCCTGGGAAACAGACCCCACGCATGCCCAGTAAGGACCCAGCTAATATAGACTCACCACTTGGGTGGCTTGGGGCTGCCTACTCCAGAATATCCGTACTAAGCAGTCAAAACTTCTGGTTAGTGACCCTAGGGAGCTTCCTGGCTTATGGTTGGAAGTTTATCGCCCATGGATGTAATTCGCCATACTGTCCTGTGCCCCATGGTGTGTGCAGTTGATGCGATGGTACAGAGGATGGCTTTGGGTCAGCCAAGTTTCTAGGGACTCTTCTATACAAGCAGCCATTTTTACCCTCTGTACAAGGTGATATTGAAAACCTCAATAGTTATTACCCTGAAAACACTCTTGTGAGCAACAGCAGGAGTCTCTGCTCACAAAGCCCAGTCCATGGAGAAGGAGCGACTCTGCTGCCTACTACCACGGTGTTGGCTGCAAGAGGCAGGGTGGGGAGAGAGCCACAGCGGGAGCCGCAAGGGTCCCAAGAATGTGGGGAATGGGGCCCCGGATGAAGCCGGGGGTCAGGAAGGATCTCCCAGAAGGAACTGGTTTGGGATCTGCGAAGATGGAGGAAGAGAAGCTCGGCCGACAGGTGCAGGACGGGAACCCAGGGTGCCGTCCTCACGTCAGCACGGCGCCGGCAAAGCTGCCCCAGAAGTGACTCCCAGGAAACACGTTGTGCCTCGCAGGTGCTTCTGCGCCCCTGCTCAGCTCCACAGCCAGAGGGGCACCCGTGGACAACGCCTACACACAGGGCAGTGTCCCGGCCCCAGGGAAACTTTGCTTGGGGTGCTGAAATTAGAGTTTATATCACTGTCATCTGTCACGAGGTGTTTCTATTCCAACCACTTAAACCGTGAAAGCCTCACTCAGCTCACAAATACATAGCAACCAGGGGCTCGTAGGCAGCATCGTTCAGCAAGGTGGAAAGACCCTCACAGCTGAGGACTCCTTGCAGGAAGTTCTTGGGGGAAAAAGGAATTTAAAAAATGTTTATTCTGGTGCAAAAAAAGTAGCTGCGAAGTACATGCATCGTTTTATTCCTGAGACACCTTTGCCCTGAAACTTTTTGAGACCGCTGTGTCCTGCAGCACCCAGGGGAAGATTTGTTTCTGGCCTGCAATGTGCGTTGCAGGTGGAGGCTACAGCCTGGAAACCATTAGTGCTGAGCAAACCCAGGGCTTTCCATTAGAGTTGTTTATGATCTTAGCCAGAGTTGAGTGTGGGGCCAGGAAGAGGGTATCTGAGTTACCTCATTTGCATGTAAGAAAAATTCACAATTGCCCAAGGTCAAGGGAGCGAAGCCCCAATCATTCTTCAGAGACCTCATTTAAGACGATGAAAGAGCAATTTCCTCTCCTCTGGCCAGGAACGTGTCCTCCAGTTCAAACTACTTAAAAATTCATGCCCAGCTGCTAATGAACGCCAGTTAGCGGGACAGGGAGGGGCCCCGGACAGCGCGCGTTCCCGAAGGGAGAAAAGCTGACGCAAGGTGCATAGCATCTGCACTCCCTCGTCTCCTCTGCTCCACAGCCAAGGCCACAGCCACGGCAAGGCCCGGTGCTGGCGCGGAGGGAAACAGAGGCAGACCCAGCAGACCGGAACCCTCGGCTGACGTCATTTCGTAAGAAAGGCCGGTGCCACACAGGACCCCGAGGCAGTTCAACAGAGCTCTCCGTTTCTCCCGGTTATTGAGGAGAGGAGCAGAGACAAGCTGGGTGGAGGAGGGGAGCGTGATGTGTGTGTGTGTGTGTGTACCTGCATGTGTGTGTATGCATGTGTGTATGCATGTTCACATACATGTACATGTGGGTGTGTGTCTGAGGAGGTGTGTGCGTGTGTGTGCATGTGTGTGCATGCTGTACATAGACGCGCACACCTTGCTGCATGTGTGTGTGTGGACACAGATGATTGTGTGTTGCAAACAGGACCAGAAAGGAGACCCTCGCCTGGCACAAGTGCTGCGTGTGCAGAGCCCCAAACACTCACACGGGAGAGGCTTTGATTATTTGAAAAGCCCAGCCACGGCACTTAAGGCCACACACGCTGAGGACAGAGGGTCTAAATCAAGGCACCGGTGAGGAGCCTGGAGTCTATGCTTTGAGCACAGGAGAGCCCCAGTCTCAGGTGTCCACTCCAACAGGATAAGCGATAGGCAGGCATCACTAATCGATCTCGGATTCTGAGGGCACCGATATTCAGTGTCACCCCTTGCATGCAGGTTCCTGGTGCTAGAACTCCACTCTGTGGCGTATCCAGCATCGTGAGAAAGTGGACGCCATTGTGAACTTCTCACACCGTGCTCCCATAGTGGGCGCACAGTGCCGACAGCCAGGGCTGGGTGTGGGGTGTCCTTGGTGCTGTGAGAGGAGCCGGACGTGATGTCATCTCCCTGAGCGTCCTCACCTGAGGCTGTAGAATATTCCAGAAGCAACACCGTGATGTGAGCTTTAGAAATCTCAATGTCTCGAGAGAGCCCAGCGGGGTATTTTATTTTCTTGGAGAGATTCAATTAGCACGATGTGTTATTTCACTAGAAACCTGCGAATATGAAATAAACTTTGCTCCCTCTCTCAACTGTTTTACAGCTCTCCTCTGCTTGATTCCATCTCACAAGGCAGACTCTAAGGAGGCCCGAGGAGCGCACTTTTTCTGGTTAACTCCATGAAGATTCTTAGAATTTATTGCCAGAAGTCTATCACATTCATTAAAAAAAAGTGAAAATGTCTAACAAAGAAAATGGCATTTTTTGGCCTTAAATTTGCACCTCATCTACGTAAATGGGATTACGGTGATTTAATTTGGAGCAGAGGGAGGGCACGACTCCAGTTCAGACTTTCCGAGAGAATGCGCCATGCCCTTGGTCCCTCCCGGCTGCTCCCAGACGGACAGCGACTGAGTGGATGCAGGGCACCGGGGACACCCGCCACCTGCATCCTGCCCCTGGGGTTCTGCCACTCAGTAGGTCGGAGCGTCACCCACCTCTGTACCCCGGCTCAGAGCCAGGGCTTGGCCGTGAGTTGCTGTCTCCAGCAGTCCTGCTGAAATGCCAAGCACACCACCCCAGTGTGGACACCAGGTGTCTGGGTCTTGACGAGGACAGTGCCACTCCTGCAGGGCTGGGTGAGTAGAGGCAGATTGTTCTAGAACGAGGCCGGCCCTGCTGCTCGTCTCTTTCCCATGCCCCCACTGTCCTTACCACGCTCCTCTACACTATGCCACAGTCCGAGCCCCTTGGCAGACACTGGGGCCGAGATCTGGAGCCTCCTGGCCTCTGGAACCCTGAGCCAAACACGTCTCTGACCTAAATCAGCAGACTCGGTTTTATCTCAGCAACAGACGATGCACTAAGACCAAGCTCGGCCCCACCTGGGCGAGTGTCACAGAGCAGGGGCCTGAGTGGCTAGGGTGCGCTCGCTCACAGCTCTGGAGGCTGGAAGTCGTGACACTGCAGCACCGACCTCTCCCGAGGTCCCCACTGTTGTCCTCTGTGTGTGCCTGGGTCCCCTTCTCCGTAAGGACTCCGCCAGACAGGAGGAGGAGCCACTCTGATGACCTCATTTACTCTTAATCACCGCTTTAAAAGCCCTCTCTCCCAACACGGTCCCACTCTGCGCGTCCCACGTCCGTCCTGGGGGATGTGATCTGATCCCAGCAGCACCCCGCAATCCCGGCGGGTGTCGACATGGCGATGAGGGCTGTGCGTGATCCCGAGACAGCTCCGGCGAGAAAAGGCAGGACCGGTGAGCACTTGGCCCAGACTCCTGGGTCCACCCTCGAGTGGACGCCGGCATAGACTGGAGGGAGGACGAGAGCTGTGGCCAGCAGGGGTGGAAGCCACAAAGGACCCAGCAGGAGACGCTGAGCTGGCCCCACGGCCTCGTGCCTCTGATGCACCCACCGGAAGCTCGGGAGCAGAGGATCCATGGCGGCCCTTGTGACCAGGGGACATCGGCATCCACCAGGAAACGGGGCTGCTCCTCTCTGACGCTCTGTCTGCCCAAACACAGCCAAAGTCCCACATGAGAGATGGACTCCCAGTTGTGCAGACGCGGCCCGAGAAGCCGCACAGGGTGGGTTGCACACGCTCGTGATCTGGAAATGGAGAGTAAATACTGGGCATGGTTGGAATTTATTTAAAAAGCAGGAATAATTAGTGAAAAAAGTCATCCTGGATGCTGATGTGACAGAGCTTTAAAAAGTCACACCTCCCAGGGCCGTCACTGTGGTCCATGGGCTAAGCCACTGCTTACAACGCTGACACCACCTATCAGGGTACCGGCTCGAGTCTGACTGGCTCGGCTGTTGATCCAGCTCCCTCTCAATGCCTGGGAAGGCAGCGGGTGACGGCCCAAGTACTTAGGCCCCTGCCACCGTGTGGGAGACTTGGATGGAGTTCTGGGCTCCTGGCTGTTGAGGTCATCTGGGGAGTGAACCAGTAGATGGAAGACCTCTCTCTCTCTCTCTCTCCCTCTCTCTCTCTCCCTCTCTCTCTCTCTCTGCAGGTCAAATAACTAATTTTTCTTTCAAAGAAAAATGACCAGTTTCTAAATAAGGAATTCGCTTCCCCCATTTGGGCAGACAAAGTCCCAGTGGCCCCTCGTGCTCCTGTGAGCTAACCGACCCCAGGGCCACGCGGAGGGCTTGGGTGTTCCAGTTCCTGGGGGACACTTAGCCTCCCCATTCTTCAGGAGATGAAGCAGGCCGTGAGAGGTCGGGACTGCCCAGGCAGCAGGAGGGGAGACAGGTCCCAGCCCAGGCCAGCTCCCAACCTCTGAGCCCCCACAGGCCAGCATTAGCCTGGGGGAGAGGTGGGGCCGGGCGCAAACTCCAGCTCTGACACCCGCCCCTGAACCTGACTTGTCAGAGGCGTGGCTTGCTCCTGTGTCACTGTGCTAACAGGTGACGCCCGCCTCGTCGGTGTGCGTGAGGGTCCAAGGCGGAGCACCCAGCGGAGTGGGCCCTTGGGAATCCACTGACAAAGGGTGGCTCCCTGTGTGCTCTGGGGGGGCTGGAGTTGCATCTGCACACTCGCTGTGGCCGCTGCGGTCTCCAAGAGCAGCAGGGGCCCGCATGGCGGGGCGCCCGGCAGTCCTCTCGCCCAGCCCCAGTGCCCACCTGTAGCGCAGCCTGCAAAGCTCTCTCCATTTTGCACCCGTGCCCATCAAGGAATCGTCCCTGGCTTTTCTCAGGGCCCTGCCGCTCGGTGCACGTTGCTAGGAGACTCGGATACACAGACAAGCAGAGCCAGTGCACAGGGCGGCCGGCAGGGGTTACTAAAACCATGGTTTCCTACCCCCAACCACCGCCATTTCTGAAAGATCCACGTTCCTCACCCCAAGCCTGGACATCACATCGGAGCTGATCGGAGCACGGGCCGAAGAGTCTCACGGCCGGAGCTCAGCACAAGGTCCCGTTGGACCTTGGGAGGACGTCTGGACTTAATGAGGCAGCCGAGGGCGTCTTGCAGATGTGGCCAGACCTCAGGTTGGTCCCCAGGCCGCGGGAGGCCCAGGTGCATGCAGGGTCACGCGGGAGCCCTGGTCGCTCCCCGCACCGTCGGTCCCTATATGCTGGCGAGAGACCCGGAAGCTTGGCTAAATATGGAATTAAAAAACAAATGCCTCCATGTTTTCAGTGTTCATCTCATCTCATAGGATCCTTTTATTGCTCTGCACAGAGCGTTTTTAAAAATGAACCTTAGAGCTGGCATCGTGACACAGCGATTAAGCAGCCGCCTGAGACACCAGGATCTCAGGTTCGAGACCCGGCTGCTCCACTTCCGATCCAGCCCTCTGCTATGGCCTGGAAAAGCAGCGGAGGATGGTCCGAGTGCTTGGGCCCCTCCTGGATTCTGATCAGCCGGGTCTGGACACTGCGGCCATTTGGGGGCTGAATCATCAGATGGAAGACCTCTCTCTGTCTCCTCCCCACCCCCATAACTTTGCCTTTCAAATAAATAAATCTTTTTTTGCAATAGTCATTTTTATTTTATGATTTATCCTTTTATTGTTTATACTTTTTTCCCAACTTTTTTTTTATTTAAGGTAAACAAATAAATAAATCTTTAAGGAAAAATGGATTCCATGGATTTTTTTTATCCTAAGGGAAAGAATAAGACTTTTTAAATGAACTCCAATTTTTCATGAGTCAAAAGTTTTTCCCATGAGAATCAGGAGGGCCAGAGCCCCTCGGCAGAACCGTGAGGCCGGGGACCCCAGGGGTCTGTGGAGGTTTCCAGATCTGCTGGGGGGCGGCAGTGAGGACGGCAGAGGAGGGGCTGTGAGCGCCCCACCCCCACAGAAGCAGCAGGGGACCCGCCCCTCCTGCCTGCTTCCAGCACAAGGCAACATCAAGTCCGAGTTCCTGGAAGAACAGCCTGGGCACACGTGGGAGCGTGTGCGTGTGGGAGCGTGTGTGTGTATCAGTGTGTGTGAGCGTGTGCGTGTGTGAGCGTGTGCGTGTGTGAGCGTGTGCCTTTGTATCAGTGTGAGTGTGCATATGTGAGCGTGTGCATGGAGTGCATTTGTGTGTATGAGTGTGGGGGTGCGTGTGTGCTTGTGTGAACGTGTGCATGCATGCGTGTCTATGTATCTGTGTGTGTGCATATGTGGGTATATGTGTGCGTTGTGTATCTGTGTATGTGCATTGTGTGCATATGTGTATCCGTATGTACCGGTGTGTACATATGTGCATTTGCGGGTTTGTGTATCTGTGTATGTGTATCTCTCCCCTCACTCAGGGCCTGTTCTGTGAAACCCCAGAGCCTGCTCCTCATGTGTATATCTGCATGTGTGTGCATGTATGCATCTCTGTGTAAGTATGCATGTGCCCATGTGGATATGTGCACATGTGTATCTGTGTGTGTGCATATGGGTGCACGTGTGTATCCCTGTGTGTGCACATGTGTATCTGCGTGTGCACATGTGTGTCTATGTGTGTGTGCACGTGTGAATTTGTGTGTGCATGCGTTGTGTGCACAGAGTGACAGATAGAAAGCACAAAGCTGGTATTTTCCAGAGCTGGAGCACAGAGGCTGAGGAGCTGAGGCCCCCGAGTGTCTCCTCTGCCCTATGTTGCCAAGTACCTGAGGCTGGGCAGTCCAGGAAGACCTCAGGCTTCCTGGGCCCGGAGTCCTGGAGGCCGTGGTGGAGAGCCAGGCCCAGCAGCTGCCCGGCGCCTGCAGAGGGCCTGCGGTCGCGACCTCACACAGTGGAACGGACTCTGCCTGCTGGTCAGGTCTCTCCTCCCGTTCTTACCAAGCCCAACCACCGTCCCAGAGGCCCCGACCTCCGACCCCTGACCACCGTCCCAGACACCCGGACCGCCGACCTCCGACCTCCTCCCAGCGACCTCCAACGACCCTGCCTCCATGCGTGCCGAACGGGGGAGCATGGGAACTGAGCTACCAGATGGGAGCCTGCAGGAGCCACATCTGACCTCCGCACTCGGGCTAGCGGCAAAACCCAGCTGGGCAAGGTTAGGTCTTAGCACAGTCCAGCCCTGCACCCTAACCATCCGGCCTCAAGCGGGGACAGGGCCAGGGCACGCTGGGAGGCACAGCCGGGTCTCTGGGGCTCCAGAGCCTGCAGGCCCACGCGGGCAGCTCCAGCACTGCGCCCGGAACATGGGAGCAGCAGCCAGATCTTTCCTCTGAGAAAGGAAAACTGCACGACCGTCAAAGCCGAGGGCATGGCGGGCACAGTGGGCGTGCGGACGAGTCTGGCCCCACTTGGACAATAGACGTGGACAGAGCTGCCCATGATGCTCCTGGGCCCTGGAGCGGCGCAGAGTGACCTGGGAGCTTGGAGGCTGGCGGGGGAGGGGAAGGAAGCTATGCTGTGGCTCGGGCTGGGCCCAGGAGCCCAGACCCAGAGGACGTGCGGGATCAGCACGGCCCGGCAGGGGGCGCTGCTCGGCAGGCCCAGATGTCCACTGAGGGCACGCTGGGGCTGGAATCTGGGGTCCTGACCTCGGAGGGGACAGGGCCTTTAGACTCCTGCTGTGAAAGGGGACCCTGGCCTTCTCCTGGGCCGCATCCTGGGCCCACCTCCCTCTGCCTTCTCCTCCCTCTCCGGTCGTTATATAGATGGCAGATCTGTGGCCCCCGCTCAAGCCCCTGCCCCAGCTCCTGGCTCACAGCCCCCCTCAGGCCTGGCCGCACACGCAGGACGCGAGCACCTGTCTTTCCATGTTCTCTGGAACAGTCGCCTCAGCCGTGCGACGGCTCTGCTAATTTTTAGTGATTTTTTTTTTCAGCATATGTCTTTAAATCCATCTTTACCGTATTTTTGGATGTGGACTGACGTAAGGGTCTAACATTATCCTTTCCCAGATGGACGGCCAGTAACGTGTGCCAGCATCACTTTCAAAGAAGCCAGTTTTGCCAAATAAAATGTCAAGCCTATTTTTATCATAAACTTAATTTTCTTGTATATTTGAATCTATTTCTGGACCCGTGTTCTGTCTCCTTGATTAATTCCTCCACGCCGGTACTGAAACAATACTCAGTGGATGACTGCACGCGGGCACTCTGTGTCCACTGCTTCCCAGGTAACGTCCACACCCTCCCCCCGAGGATCAGTCACCTCTGTTCTAGGAGACGCGCAAGTTTCAGACAAGGGCATCTCTCCATCCAAGAACCACATCCTCCCCTTCCTCAGGGCCTGGTCTGTGAAACCCCCAGAGCCTGCTCCTCCCAGCCCCGGCTGGGCACGGGAGAGGAGGAGAGTCGCAGGTGCAGGGGGCCCCTCCTCTCGGAACACCTGACACCCGCTTCCTGGTGTCACCGTGGACAAGGCTGGGAGTTCCCTCCCGGAGCCAGCGCCGGGCCCAGAGGACACAGCCCGTGCACAGCTCAGGAGTGATCCCACCACCGGCTGCAGAGGCCTGGGACAGCTCCTACCCCAGCCTCAGCGCCCCATACACCCTCGCCCACACACACACACACACTGCCACACTCACACCTCACTCCCACACCACACACTTGTTCATAGTCACACAGAGTCACACACCACTCACACTCAAACACACACCTGCCACACCCACCACACACACATATATTCTCACACCACACAATCATACACACTCATGCACACTCAGATCCACTCGTACACACACACTTGAACCCATTCCCACTGAGACTCATACACTCACAGTCACACACACTCACACACACACTCATACACACTCAGATCCACACACTTGTACACACATACACTCAGACCCTCACACTCACACATACTCAGATCCACACACTCATGTACACACACTTGTACACACGCACACTTGAGCACATATGCACTCAGACTCATACTCTCACACACCCAGACACACACACACACATATACCACACACTCACCAACACTCACACTCTCACGCTCAAAACACATATCTACACACCTACACGTTACAGTCACACATGCACTCACAACGCCATCCCTGACACACCCGTCCACCATTCACCTGCACGCACACCTTCTCCCACATCCACAAGCACACACAGCTCGCTCACGGCACACACGCACAGCACACAGGGGCCACACGCTGTGTCCCTGCAGCTCCCGTGCAGGTCCCCCCAGCCCCGTCCTGGGAAAGTCCCTGCTGAAGAGTGCTTGTGGCCTCCGGGGGCGGGGGGCGGGCAGGAGCCCCACGGGGCATCCCCGGGCTTCCCCACAGCGTCTGGGGTGGAGCAGCACCTGCGCAAGCCGACACCGGGCGCAAGGGTCCCAGGCAGCGCGACGACTCCCAGGTGCACCTCAGAGGCGCAGCGCCCTCCTCAAGGGATCTCCGGAATCCCGAAGCCTGGGGTCTGGGGGAGGCACGGAGGCGAGCGTAGACTGCACACGCTGCAGGTAGCAACTTCCTGAACTGGGTCCTGAGGCCCGGCCTAGAAGGCAGAGAGCATGGCGGCTGAGGGCGCCAGGCTCTGACAGACATGGCATCTCCGCGGGGAGCCCAGACATGGAATCTCGGAGGGGAGCCCGTCATAGCAGGGGCTGCGCCAGCCCGGGCAGCGCTTTCAGCAGCAGGTCGGCTGCAGCACTGCGCGTGTGTGTGTGTCTGGGTGTGTGTCCGTGTGTGTCTGTGTGTCTGTGTGTGTCTCTCTGTGTGTGTCTGTGTGTCTGTGTGTATGTCTCTGTGTGTCTGTATCCGTGTGTGTCTGTGTGTGTCTATGTGTGTGTCTGTGTGTGTGTCTGTGGGTGCCTGTGTGTGTCTGTGTGTGTGTGTCTGTGTGTGTGTCTATGTGTGTCTGTATGTGTGTGTCTATGTGTGTGTCTGTGTGTGTGTCTGTGAGTACCTGTGTATGTCTCTGTGTGTGTGTCTGTGCGTGTCTGTGTGTGTGGGTGTCTATGTGTGTGTCTGTGTGTGGGTGGATATCTGTGTGTGTCTGTGTGTGTGTCTCTGTGTGTGTGAGGAGGGTGCACACACAGGAGATTCTGGGATGCTCACGTCTGTCAATCCTGCGCCATTGGGAGTTGGAATTCTTGGTCTGAAAGATGAAGATGAAGATGAAGATGAAGATGAAGATGAAGATGAAGATGAAGATGAAGATGAAGGAGAAGATGAAGATGAAGATGAAGATGAAGATGAAGGAGAAGATGAAGATGAAGATGAAGATGAAGATGAAGATGAAGGAGACGATGAAGATGAAGATGAAGATGAAGGAGAAGAGCTGTGCTGGAGTCCCTGCAGTTCCATGGATGTGTTAGGACCAGATGTGTCTGTACCTTCCCTACGGTTCTATCTGCCTACACATGTGTGTGTGCGTGTGTGTGTGTGTGTGTGCAGTCTTCACAGAAGTCATGGAAAGGGAGTGAAGAAATTTATGGTAAAAAAAAGAAGGAAGAGAGACGGGGAGCTGGCGCCACGCAGGCCCCTCCTGATTCCGGGTCCCAGCCAGTGCAGACCCGAGGAGGCAGGGGTGGGGCCTCAGTAGTTAGATGCCTGCTTCCCACAGGGAGGGGGCTCCCCAGGGTTGCAGATGTGACTCCTCCCTCTCTTCCCAGCATTTGGGGAGCGACCTGTGTGGATCTCTCCCTCTCCCCTCCCCCTCTCCTTCCTCCTCCCCTTTTACCTCCCTCTCCCTCTTTCTGTCTCTCACTCTTCTCAAATAAATTAATAAAAATATTTCAAAGGACAAAAAAAAAACCTATGCATGGATTTCAAAACTTTTTACACCAACATAAGCATGTCCTACCTGCATTTCCACGGGCTCCTATGCACGAGCCACGTACCGACCTCCTCTAACCATGTCTACGTCTGTCTTCCCCTTTGCCATCAGAAAGGCTCAAGCCTTAGAAACAGCAGCCAAGCCCAGGTGCCTCCACACCACCCTCCCAGCGAAAGGAGCCAGGGCTCCTTCCAGAAACGTCTGGTTCCAGGTTGGAAGCAGGAAATGCAGAGGATGAGCTTAAAATACCCTTTCGCTCTGTGAAATGTGGAGGAGCTACTAAAACGGCCAGGGGTGCGTCAAGCAGGCAAGGAGTGACTTGAAGACAGAGGCCGGTGCCGGGACAGCCGCGTTCCACTCGGTAACAGTCACCCTGGGCTGGATCTGTCAGATCCAAGAACACTTTTTCTACTATTTCATAACCCTATGTTCCAGAAAGCTGACCTGTTACCTTTGAACAATGATAAGGAACAAGTTGGTCATTTTTCATTTGTCTTTGTTTTTATCTTTATCTTTGGTGAATAAGGAGAAAGAATATAGCGTTTATTTTGAGGATTCGTCCAAAACAAGTGCAAAATGCATTGATTACTATGTTTCTATGAGCTGCCCACTGAGCAACCAGATAGGAATGTTGGAAAATGTCTCTTTATAAAGCTATTCCAGATAAAAAGTCAAATGGAAATCATCTTTTTGCAAATCCTCCCCCTCCAGAAAAACACGTGGGGTCGATAGAGTGAGGTGATGAGCACCGGGGACCAACGACAGCCGAGGGAAAAAAAGACAAGAGGCTTCCCTGCACCGGGGAAGAGTGACTGGCGCCTGGCACCTCTCTCGGGGCCAAGGCAACCGAGCCTTGGCACCCAGCGTCCAGCGACAGCACTGGGAGAGGAAGGCGGACAAGCTGGGTGGCCAGTGGGGACACACTCCACAAAGCCAGAGCCTCGGCACTCACACAAACAGCTCGGCTGCCCCTACAGGGACCCTGTAGGAAAGAGGGGAGGGGTGGGGGTAGAGGGAAAACCTGAAAGCCCACAGAAGACTTAAGAAGCTACAGACAGCCCGGCGCCATGGTGCCGCAGGTTAATCCTCCACCAGCGGCACCGGCATCCCACATGGGCGCCGGATTCTGTCCCAGCTGCTCCTCTTCCAGTCCAGCTCTCTGCTGTGGCCTGAGATACCGGTAGAAGATGGCCCAAATGCTTGGGCCCTGCACCTGCATGGGAGACCAGGAAGAAGCTCCTGGCTCCTGGCTTCAATCGGCGCAGCTCTGTCCGTTGCGGCCATTTGGGGAGTGAACTAGTGGAAGGAAGACCTCTCTCTCTGACTCTCACTGTCTGTAACTCTACCTGTCAAATAAATAAATAAATAGAAGACGCTACAGACTAGGGTGAGGAAAGGAGCGAGGCTGAGCCACAGAGTGCAAGATTCGCACCCAGAAGCTAACCTACAGAGACACAAGGGTCATGGCTAAGGCCAGTGGTTACTTGGCAGGGAGCGGGTGTGGCTGGGTAGGGGCACTTTCCCCAGCCCTGGGGATCAGTCACAGATGTGTGCACCCTCTCCCAAGTCAAAGGTAGCTCTGCGTTCCATGTGAGCTTTGGAGTCTTCCGTATTCTATAATAAAAGCTTTTAAAGACAAAACGATAAACTGGGTAACCTAGGAAGTCACCTGCTCCCTGGGAGAGTGCATTCGCTTTCATGCACGGAGCCAAGTTTTTAGGAGGAAGAAAGAGAAAATGTCAGGAAAGAGCTTGAGGGGCGCAGTGTAGGGCAAAACGAATGTGCACCATTCCTGCAGGGCCCCGCCCCCAGGACCCCCGAGGACCCCCTAGGATCCCAGCTGCTGGCTACCAAGGGTTCCCAGGTGTGCCTAGGTGATGGGGTTGGGGGAGGGGAGAAGTGCACACAGCAATCATCATTAAATTAAGCAGAAACAATTTTAGTGTGTAGCCTGTGGCCTTTGAGGTCTTCAACCACATGGAGTCTTTCCAGCCTCACGTCCTGCCCACGCTGGGAAAGTCCAGCTGTACCGTCCGGTCACACGGCCCTCCTACCAGAGTCCCTGAGAGATTCCCAAGCTCCGGCTGAAGGGTTGCAAGCTGAACCTCAGAGGACACAGTGTCTCCGGAGTGGAGTCGTCGTCCGCACAGTGTAGAAACACAGGTAGAAACACTTACAGGAAGAGCAGCGTTCACTCACGCTCTGCACCGGACCTGCAGGCTTCCAGCCACACGCACTTCCAGCCGGCTGATCACACGGTCCACCCCTGGCCAGGCCAATGAGGGGGCAGCAGGGCCGGAGCTGCTCCACCTACCGGCAATTTCATTTACTGCATGTTCTCCTTGGGTTATGCGTCAGCTCAGCTGGCCCAGGCGCTGGGTTGAATTGAATTAACAAGGTTATCCAAAGCCTGGGGCCACTATGATAGAGGGTGGCGTTCAAGTGGAATCTTGTTCCTCATTTTCAATTAGTTTTCTTGGCTTGTTCCAAGGCAAATTAAAATAAATAAATAAATAAATAACCTTTCTTAGGCGCCTTCCCGGGTTGCACACACCTCACGTCCACCATCGACCTGTCTGTATGAAGATGGATTTTAGGGTCCCTTCTGCTGAGAACGGTCTCAGTGCCTCTGAGACTCCAGCCCGACTGCACCCAAAAGGCTCTGTGGATGGAGGCAAGGCTTCTGAAATAGAGGAGGAAATGCGTGGAGAGGAGTCGAGTGCAGTTAGGGACGTCACATGGTGCAGAGGAAAACACTGCGGGATTGTCAAGAAACGCTTGATTAACTCTAGGGGGACAAAGGTGCGGGCAGATGTGTGCACTGGTGGGGGTCGCCTTTCACGCCCCATAGATCCGACCGTGGACAAAGCTTCTGAGGAGTGGAAGTGGAGCTCGAAGATCAAGCTAGATTGGAAGGTCTCTCCTAGCCCGGCCGCAACCACTGCTCACGCAGCAGCATGGAGGGTCAGACAAGGCGGCCAGGAGGCCGGCGGACCCTGAGCCAGCACAGGGCAAAAGGAGAACTGGCGTCCATCTTCAGGGCCCCCCAGCCCCCAGGTGACACAGAACAATCTCCATGCCTTCTCATTGGCCCAGACCCTACCATGGACCCTACCTGGGGAACTGGGCAGTCCACTGGGGTCCACAAGGCAGGCACCTCCTCCTGTGCTAACAAGCTCCTGTTACGGGAAGCCGCCCAGCCACTGCGACCGTGGGTCAACGACCCTGCAGAATGTGCTGAGCAGGGAAGCAGAGCGAGACCCTGCACCCCGGGGAAGCAGAGCAGAGACCCTGCACCCCCAGGGGGCGAGGCCCCAGTGCAGCACCTGCACCAACGGCCTCCCAACAGCTGGCGGGAAAGACACATTGGGAAAAAGACCACGATGGATTCTGAAATTGCTTCTGCACCAAAACAAATTTATTTTAATTCCATTTCTCCACAAACTTTTAGAATTACCCTTGTATTAACATCAATGCGCCAAACTTTGATTCAGTGTTTGCAGAAGGCCAGGAGCTGTTTAGTGGGTACTAAACACAAAGGTCATGCATGCTCTACTCAGCATCAGAGACTCTACCCCTGGCCTGGAACTAAATAAGGGCTCAGTGTTTGTTGAATGAATGAATGATTTGTACCATCCTAAAAACTGTAAGCTACGTTGTATACATTCACCTAAGCTTTCTTAAATGTAAAATGGGAATAATTGTACCAACCGTTTTATTCCAAGAATTAAATTTACAAATATAGATGCTTTTGCCCATGAACTGACATAATACTTACACTCTCGCCAGTGGAAACACTAAGAGAACTGTACAAACTACGTGAAATACATGCTTTCATGCCCTGGACGACAGGCACAGCAGGACTGTGACCTCTGATTGAAGGTGAGCCCGAGGCTTGTCCAGGCTTTGTGCCTGGAGACCATTTCCAGATCCCAGGGTGGCGAAGGGAAGTACAAGGAGATCCAGGATCCTGCTCGACCAAGCAGAGGAGTGTAGCCCAGGAATCTGGAGGCAGAGCAGGACGCCAGGGACAACCAGGCTGCACAGAGAGAGAGCCCCACAAAGCTGCTCCAAATTGGCACTCATGTAGGGCTAAACCCCACAAGGCTGTGAATGTGAGTTGGCACTTCTCCAGGGTTAAACCCCACAAGGCTATGTAAAGCACAACCACTCAAGAAAGGAAAATCATTTGTGGTCACAATAAGCTGAAAAATTGCTAGCACTTACGTGTGATGGGGATTTATTTATGTTCGAACCAGAGATTGTTCCCTAAAAGTGTGACACACTCATGGACACCAGAGAGCTCTGCCTCCCTAGATGGGATAGAACAACCCTAGGCACAAAGGCCACTCCGGGCCCCGTCCCAAATCTTCCCAAAAGAACTTGAGCAGCAAGCAGCGATCAGTGGAGACTCTGGTTAAAACGCCCGCATCCCACGTGGGGAGCCTGGGTCGGATTCCTGCTCCGGCTGATGCAGACCCTGGGAGGCCTCAGCGGTGGCTCAGTTGTTGGGCTCCTCCACCCATGTGGGAGCCCTGGGTGGGGTCTCCACCTCTCAGCTCTGGCCATGGTCAAGCCCAAGTTTTTGAAGACATTTGGGGAGTGAACCCACGAGTGAGAGCTCTTTCTCTATCTCTCTACCTCTCAAATATTTAAGTAGAATTTTAAAAAAAGGCTAATCCTCCGCCTTGCGACACCGGCACACTGGGTTCTAGTCCCGGTTGGGGCGCCGGATTCTGCCCTAGTTGCCCCTCTTCCAGGCCAGCTCTCTGCTGTGGCCCAGGAGTGCAGTGGAGGATGGCCCAGGTGCTTGGGCCCTGCACCCCATGGGAGACCAGGAGAAGCACCTGGCACCTGGCTCCTGCCTTCAGATCAGCGCAGTGTGCCGGCCCAGCGGCCATTGGAGGGTGAACCAATGGCAAAGGAAGACCTTTCTCTCTGTCTCTCTCACTGTCCACTCTGCCTGTCAAAAAAAAAAAAAAAAAAAGAATTAAAAAAAAAGAACTTGAAAATACCAAGCATTTCTACAAGGACCTTGGCTGCCTACTAAAACAAGAATCTAGTATTCTTTAGAGGAATACACAATCCAACAATCGGTAGCAAAAAGTTTGATGTCTACTTCCAACATAAAATTACAAAAAAGGAAAACGTGACCAAGAATCAAGATAAAGAAGTTATCAATGATATAAATGATCTAAATAATAGAAAAGGATGTAAAAAAAATATTAAGATCACAAATATGTTCAGAGACTTAAAGGAAAACATAAATGTTCTGAGATGGAAGATTTAAAAAAGTCCAAGTGGAACTTTGACAGATAAAAACACAGTTTCTAAAATAAGCATTTCACTGGACGGATGGGAGTCACAGGAGATTAGACACTGATGAAGAGAAGGTCAGGAAACTCGAAGCCGTGGAGAGAGGAGCTATCTACCAAAGGCGGGGACAAAAATCTACCAAAGGTCGAGACAAAAATCTACCAAAGGTCGAGACAAAAATCTACCAAAGGCAGGGACAAAAATCCGGCTGAAAAAAATGAGCAGCACCTCAGTGAGCTGTGTGCCCCGCCTACAGAGAAGATGGCTGGAGTCCCCCGCACATGAGAGATCTCAGAGGCACAGGAAGATATCTGAAGAAATAATAGGTCCAATTTTGCTACAAAACTTAAAGAAAACAAAACGCTTAAACATCTAAGCTCAAAGAAAAAAAACTAGGACATACTTGAAGAAAACACACCAAGATATATCACAAATTGCCGAAAACCAATAAGGAGAAAACCTATAAACCACCCAAAGGAAAAAAAAAGCAATATCCATTGAAGAGCAAAAATAAGAAAAACACAAACAAGGGTCTTCAAAAAGTTCACAGGAAGTGTGTGATTGAAACTACGTATGGATTTTAAAAAATATTTTGCACTAAAGCAAACTTGGCTTTTAATTCCACTTTTCTACAAACTTCTTGCAGTGCCCGCGTGTGACTCGGCAGAACCTACCTGAGCCAGAACACGGTGACTCAGTGTCTTTAAAGTGCTGAATAGATACAACAGTGGCATCTCGGAGTGTTCCGCTCAGCAAACATTGTTCCCAACACTAATGTAAGGAGAGAAGTTCTCAGACAAGCAAACTCGAGAACTCACCTCCAACAGACCCCTGGAAGACATGACGTGTGCAAGAGTTCAGAACTGGGTGGGCATTCAGCCTGGGGGCGAAGAAGCCCACATCCCACCTCAGCGTACCTGGGTCTGAACCCTGGCTCTGGCTCCCGGCTCCAGCTTTCTACTACTGCCAGCCCCGGGAAGCAGGAACAATGGCTCAGTAGCTGGGGTCCTGCCAGCCGCCTGGGAGACCTGGATTGAGGGCGTGGGTTCAGTTCCCGGCTCCCAGCTACAGTGTGGGCATCTGGGGAGTGAACCAGCAGAGGGGAACTCTCATCTCTCTCTCTCTCTCTCTCTCTCTCTCTCTCTAAACACCAGAGTTCTTCAGAATAAAATGCTCCTAGGTGCTTATTTCTGGGAAAATGAGCAGCAGTAAAGATAATAAGTATGTGAGTAAATGTATAACATTATCTGTCTTATCTTTTAAAAGATTTATTTATGTATTTGAAAGGCAGAGTTGGGGGGGAGACGCAGAGAGAGAGGTCTTCCATCCACTGGTTCACCCCCAAAATGGCCACAACAACCAAGGCTGGGCCAGGCTGAAGCCAGGAGCCAGAAACTTCTTCCAGGTCTCCCCCGTGGGTGCAGGGGCCCACTGCTGTCCCAGGTGTATTGGCAGGGAGCTGGATCAGAAGTGGAGCAGCCGGGACGGGAACCAGCGCCCATACGGGACGCCCATGTCACAGGCAGCGGCTTTACCCACTATGCCACAACACTGGCCCCGTCTTATGTTTTCATTTATTTTTAAAAAAATGTTCAGGGGTCTATGCTGTGGCACAAGAGGTTAATCTACCCGAAGCGCCAGCATCCCATATGGGTGCCGGTTCTAGTCCCAGCTGCTCCTCTTCCAATCCAGCTCTCCACTATGTCCTGAGAAAGCAGTGGAAGATGGCCCAAGTCCTTGGGCCCCTGCACTCACGTGGGAGACCTGGAAGAAGCTCCTGGCTCCTGGCTTTGGACCAGCCCAGCTCTGGCCATTGTGGCCATTTGGGGAGTGACCCAGTGGATGGAAGACCTCTCTCTCCCTCTCTGTGTGCCTCTCTCGCTCTCTCTCTCTCTATCTCTCTCCCCCTCTCTTTGTCTCTACCTCTCCACTAAATAAATAAAATCTTTAAAAATACGTAAATACACAAATGTTCAAAGCAAAAATTACAGTATCTATTGTGGTGTTTGTAACACTCAGAAATAATGTAGGTAAAAATAATAGAACAATTGATGCCAGGGAGCAAATAAAGATATTGTGAGTTTCTTAAGTTGTGGTGTCATATCATTTGAAAATAGACTAGGATAAGTCACTAGGCTAATCCTCCGCCTGCGGTGCCCGCACACCAGGTTCTAGTCCCGGTTGGGGCACCAGATTCTGTCCCGGTTGCCCCTCTTCCAGGCCAGCTCTCTGCTGTGGCCCAGGAGTGCAGTGGAGGATGGCCCAAGTGCTTGGGCCCTGCACCGCATGGGAGACCAGGAGAGCACCTGGCTCCTGCCTTCGGATCAGTGCGGTGCACCAAGTGGCAGCGGCCATTGGAGGGTGAACCAACGGAAAAGGAAGACCTTTCTCTCTGTCTCTCTCTCTCACTGTCCACTCTGCCTGTAAAAAAAAAAAAAAGAAAAAAGAAAAAAAAAAAGGTAGAGTTACAGAGAGAGAGACAGAGAGAGAGAGAGGGGTCTGCTGGTTCACTTCCCCAGTGGCCACAACAGCCGGAGCTGGGCTGATCTGAAGCCAGGAGCTTCCTCCAGGTCTTCCACACGTGTGCAGGGGCCCAAGGACCCAGACCATCTTCCACTGTTTTCCCAGGCCACATGCAGAGAGCTGGATGGGAAGAGGAGCACCCGGGACTCAAACCGGCGTCCACACGGCATCCAGCCTACTAACCACAGCACAGCGCCAGCCCCCGGTTCCATTTGTAAGTATTACTCAAAGGGAATAAAAACAGTTTTCTACATGGTGATGCACTCAAGAATGTTCTCAGCAGATTCACTCAGAATCGCCACGAACTGGAACCATCCCGATGTCTAGAACAGGTGCATGCCTGAATCCCTGTGGCATGAATACACAGCACCACACAGCTTAGCGAAAAGAAAGAAGGAAAAACGGGACGAAGCCGCCGACACAAGCATGGCTTGCGTGACTCTCAGACACCCGGGAAGCACAAGCAGTCAGACCGCAGGAATCCATCAGGTGATGCCACCCGCGTGGAATTCTGACAAAACTCAGGTGTGGTGGGAAAAACACGGGGGTGGCCTCTGACCAGCTCTGCAGCAACGTGGACCCAGATGCCCCTGGATCCGGGTGTTGCCTGTGTGGAGCCAGAATCGGCATGTGCAAGCTTCGCTCTGTGGACTGTGCACAGCGGCTGAGACCATGCAGTGGTGGTCCTGCCCACGTGGGCTGGGCCACCTCCCACTCACCAGCCCTGCTGAGCCCCAACACCGACAGCTCTGGGTGGGAAATTCCACAGGGTATTTTTAAAAAAGATTTATTTATTATGTATTTATTCATTCACTCATTCATTTGAAAGGCAGAGCAAGAGAGAGAGAGAGAGAGAGAGAGAGAGAGAGGTCTCTATCTGCTAGCTCACTTTCCAAATGGCTGCAACAGCCCAGACTGGGTCAGGTTGAAGCCAGGAGCCAGAAACTCCGTCCTGATCTCCATGCGGGGGGCAGGGGACCAAGCACCTGGGCCACCCTCCCCAGGGCATTAGCAGGGAGCTGGATTGGAAGGCCAAGACCTGGTGCCGTCCTGCAGGACAGCAGTGTAGCGAGCAGCGGCAGGCTGGCCTGGAAAGCGGTTTTTCTTTCTCTCTCCTCGTCTTCTCAGGATTCACTGAGAACTATACGACTGACACAGCTGGGTCCACTGCCCAGATCGGCTCATTCACCCGGGAGAGCCTGGGGTTCCTTGCTGCGCATGGGGGCCCCACAAAGAAGAAGGCGTTCGCGCCACCCCCGTGACTCAGCACCCGCGTTCCCGAGCTGAGCCGTCGCCGCGTGAGCCTGCCCCTTCTCCAGGACCCCAAAGCGGTGTGCCTGCGGTGCTGACGGGGACTGAGCTGTGGGAGACGAGACTGCAGAAGGGAGTGCGGCACCGAGAGGCGCCCTGGCCGGGCTCAGACCTCGGGCTTCCTGGGAAGCCCTGCCCGTATCAGAGGAGGACTCCTGACAAAAGCAAAATGCAATGTGAAGCGGGCGACCCTGGGCTCACACCAAGAAGCTTCCCCCTGGAGCCCCGTGGCGCAGCGGGTTAAGGTGCCACATACGAGACAGGTGCCGGTTTGTGTCCCAGCTGCTCCTCTTCTGATCCAGCTCCCTGCTCGTGCGCCTGGGAAGGGCAACAGAAGATGGCGCAAGTGCTCGGGGCCCTGCACCCACACGGGAGACCCAGATGAAGCTCCTGGCTCCAGCTGGCTGCTGTGACCATCTGGGGAGTGAACGAGCGGATGGAGGGTCTCTGTCTCCCTCTCTCTCTCTAACCCTGACCTTCGATACATAGATAGATAGATAGATAGATAGATAGATAGATAGATATAGATATCATATATATATATATATTTTAAAGAGAAGAAGCTCCTCTTGTGGCAGGGGACCCAGGGACTGTCATTTGGGGAAATCTGCCTGTTTGAAGAGGCTCTCTTACGAGTGCTGATTTTTGCTTCCAAAGCTCCATTCGTCTTATTTTGTGAAGAGCTACTGCGTATAGTGTGTAGATTGGACATAATTCATTTTTAACAGCAGAACTGATGTTCTCTATTCCCTTCAAAAACATTAAAGGCTTTTGTGTGGTTGACAGCAGGGACTCCGTCTGTGGCCTGGACTCCACCTCGTGCAGCCGCGCCGCTCTGTGCGCTGGCCAAGGAGCCCGTGGGAAGTTTCGTGCAGAGGAGCAGCCCGGAGTGGCGCAGTCAGAACTCCTTCCTGTGACAGTGGGGTGGCCAGGCCGGTCTGTGCCGGCCCAACGAGCCGGAAAAGCCCATTTACTCTCCAGCGGGAATTCTTGTCAAGCAACCTCGGTCGCCCGCTCACATGTCCTCTGTGTTACGCTAAGAAGCACATTCTAGATCTCTCCCAAGGAAACACACGCTGGTTTCCACTGAATCTGTGCAGATTGTGTTAAGAGCCATTTTGCATGACAATCCAGGCAGAAATTCACCCAGGGTGCAGCCACTAGCAAGTGGGAGGTGGAGATGCCTCGGCCAGGGGCCCCAGCCACAGCGGCATTGGCTGAGGGCACAATTTCCGGCCCTCGGTGTGCCGCTGTGTGGCTCGCTTCCTAATCCTTGGCTCCCGGGATGTGCAGCGATGGGGGTCCCCAAGACAGGGGCCCACATCATGGCAATGGTGGCTGCAAGAAGGAGGTGGGAGGGCCCGAGACACAGACACTGACGTGACAGGGAGGAGATGCCACTCCAACGGCTTCACAGGTGCAGGAAACCCTCTGGACAGAGCCAGACGCTCCCCGTGCGGACACAGAGCCGGGACAGAGCCAGACCGCTCCCCGTGCGGACACAGAGCCGGGACAGAGCCAGACCGCTCCCCGTGCGGACACAGAGCGGGGACAGAGCCAGACGCTCCCTGTGCGGACACAGAGCCGGGACAGAGCCAGACCACTCCCCGTGCGGACACAGAGCCGGGACAGAGCCAGACCGCTCCCCGTGCGGACACAGAGCCGGGACAGTGCCAGACGCTCCCCGTGTGGACACAGAGCCGGGACAGAGCCAGACCGCTCCCCATGCGGACACAGAGCCAGGACAGAGCCAGACCGCTCCCTGTGCGGACACAGAGCCGAGACAGAGCCAGACCGCTCCCCATGCGGACACAGAGCCAGGGGGCCAACGGCCCAGAAGTCTCGAAGACAAGCCAGACTCAAACAGGGTCCAACAGGGCACACGCAGACACAGCCAGGGCCCACCCAGGGGAGACCAGGCTTAACCAGCACTCCCTGACCCTGGGCCACAAAAAGGCCGACCCTCCCCACCAGACTTGCCCGATGCCTGTGACTCCTGCAACCCAGCCATCGGTGACCAAAGGCTCAATCTGGCTCAGTGCTGGCATCCTTGGGACATGAGCACCCTGAACGCAACTCCCCAGGATTGATTCTCTCTCTCTCTCTCTCTCTCTCGTTCCTTAACCTTACTTTCTTTTCATTTCTTATCTTTTTAATGTTATTTACTTGAAAGACAAACAGAGATCACCCATCTACTGGTTTCCCTCTGCAAATGCCTGCAATAGCCCAGTCAAAACTGAGGGCCAGGCCGGCGCCTCGGCTCAATAGGCTAATCCTCCACCTGAGGCGCTGGCACCCCGGGTTCTAGTCCCAGTTGGGGCACCGGATTCTGTCCCAGTTGTTCCCCTCTCTGCTGTGGCCTGGGAGGGCAGTGGAGGAAGGATGGCCCAAGTGCTTGGGCCCTACACCCGCATGGAAACCTGGAGGAAGCACCTGGCTCCTGGCTTTGGATCAGCGCAGCGTGCCAACCATGGTAGCCATTTGGGGGGTGAACCAACAAAAGGAAGACCTTTCTCTCTCTCTCTCTCTCTCTCTCTCTCTCTCTCTCTCTCTCTCTCTCTCAATCTCACTGTCTAACTCTGACTGTCAAAAAAAAAAAAAAAACTGAGGGCCAGGCTGTGAATCCGGGTCTCCCATGCGGGAGCCATCACCCGCAGCCTCCCAGGGTGCACATTAGCAAGGAGCTGGGATCGGAATGGACCCAGGGACCAGACCCAGGCATCGCAAGCAGCATCCTCACTGCTACACAAAAGCACCCACCCCTTCTTTCTAGTTGTGCGATACCTGTTAAGGTGTGATACAGGTTAAGGAACAGCACACACAGGTCTGTACCCAGTCGCTATGAACTGGTGACTGCCATGTCTTTGTGTGCTTTGCCAGTTCAGCCCAACCGCTACCAGTGAGACAGAGAGTAGCGGGGACACAGCTTGCTCAGTGTGGCTCACACGCCTATTTATCTGCAACTCCCAAAAATATCCTGACACTATGGAAAGACATAACTCATGCAGGCGACCCATGTCTTGTGAGCAGAATCTGCTCAGAAGGCCACAAGCCACAAAATGCAGACAACTTCCGGAAGCCAGAAAAGTTACAGAAGCACAGTCTCCCCAGAGACTTCAGACAGGATCCAGGCTGGTGGCACAGGGACCTCCAGCCGCTAAGTGGTGCCTGCCTGTTCTCCTACTGCCCCGGATGTGTAAGACTGCCTGCCAGTTCTTCTTCCATGATCTCCAGAACTATCAGATAGCGCCTGTAGATTCTCCTTAGCCAAGTTAGGATAACAGGAAACTTGCCCGCCGAGGAATGCAGAGAACAGGTGCAAACGCCCTTCCCACGCTCGGGGGGCGTTAGCTGCCTCCTTCCTGCAGGCTAACCTCCCTGCCTCCCCGCTGCCCGGCAGCAAAGCTCAATCTGAAATGTGATTCGCTTCGGCAGGCCCAGGCTGCATTATTGGCAGATGTAGAACTAAATAGAGACAGAATTCGAGGCTCATGTGTCAGCTTTAACAGACCATAAGACATGCAAGTCAAATTAGGGGGAACGCGCGGATCCACCTCCCGAACGTTGGTGCAAACCACAAGGAAACGTTGCCCAGCGATTTCTCTCACTGGAGCCACTAAAGCAAGAGGCGCACTCTTCCCAAGGATCCACGGTCTAGAACATACTCCTTTTCTACTGAAGATTTACTTATGGGTGGGGGAGAGAGAGAGAGAGAGAGAGAGAGATTGAGATTTTCCATCTGTAGCTTCACTCCTCAAATGACCACAATGGCTGGGGCAGGGCCAGTCTGCAGCCAGGAGCCAGGAACTCCAACTGGGTCTCCCACGTGAGTGCAGGGGCCCAAGCCCTTGGGCCATCTTCCACTGCTTTCTCAGGTGCTTTAGCAGGGAGCTGGAAGGGAATGGAGCAGCCAGGATTTGAACCAGCGTTTGCATGGATGCTGGCATCGTGGGTGGCAGCTTAACCCTCTGAGCCACAGCACTGGCTCCCAGCTGTGCTCTTTTAAGGTAAGAGCTGAGGAATAATCAGGACGAGTAGAAATGAGGCAGCACATCATTCAGACTCAAGATTCCAGCCGTGTAGACATTGCTCATCCTCTGATGGGGGCCCCAGTGATGTACGAGTGTATCCTACGGGAAGGGAACAAGCCAGACCTCCCTGCGTGCAGTTGCTGAGCCTCTCTGCCTTTGCCCCATAGGCAGCCTTCCAGCCGGCTGGTATCTCACGGTGGGGCTAAGCAAGTCCCTGGCTCACCGCCACCACCTTCTCTCCTGCACACACGACAGGCATCATCAGTCGATCACAGCACTCACCATCACCAGCTTCTCTCCTGCACATGTGACAGACATCATCAATCACAGCATTCACCACCACCAGCTTCTGTCCTGCACACGTGACAGGCATCATCAGTCGATCAAGGCACTCTTCCTACTCAGCCTGGACTCTGTGCAAAAGTTCTCCACAGTCACCAGCAATCAAGGCCAGAGCCGACCTCTGGAGGAAGCCTCTTTGGCTGCCCTGAATGCACACTCCTGTCTGTGAGCCTCCCTGTGACAGCCAGTGCCGAGCAAGAGGAGGCTTGTCCTCCACGACCTTGAAGACGAAAGGCTGCAGAGCTGAGCGCCTGGGGCAGGGAGCGAGGCGAGGAGGGGGCGGGCCTGCTCCGGGGAGCTTTCCTAGGTCCTGGGACTCCTGAGCAACCCACGCAGGGTGAGACTGAGAGAGGGCAAGGGGCGGGGTCGGGAGAGAGCAGGAACTCAGGAAACAAAACTCCCCGGCTTGCAAAACACCAGCTCCCCTTCCAATGCAGGGACCGCCAGGCTCTGCGCCCCTACGGACCCCTCTCTCCCTGTCCCTGAAGGGCCTTCCTGTGATAGCATTGGTCCGGTTGCTACGGAAACCTCCTCCGGCCTCCGGCTACAACACCAGCGCGGGCTCAGTGGACTACACCGAGTGACGTGCGCAGAGGCGGGGCAGCATCCCAGCACCGAAGCCTCTGCCGCGGCCCTCGTTTCCCCTACGATCCCTCTGCTCCACTCCCTGGGAGGCGTGGCAAGCAGGCTCTGGCAAACTCAGCTGCACCTCATTCTGGCAGGGCTTCACAGGGCTCCTTCCCCAGTCCCACCCTCAGGTCCCAGCTGGAGACTGGCCGTGACAGCTGGAGACACAGGAAAGGGTCAAGCAGATGCCTTTCGGAGAAGGCAGACTCCGCCCCACCGCGTGTCCCCAGCCTCGCACCATCCTGTCTTCCTCATCTGGACGCTTGAAGTCAAAGCAGGACCGGGGCCAGAGCACTCAATAAATTATAGCCATCGCGTCCATGTCGCACACGGAAAACTGCACGAGTGAACGTTGCTAATGAGGAGAAAGTGAATCGTGGCAGATACATCCATGGTGCAAACATCCCCGACATTGGAGGGCCAAAGTGAAAAGGCGTTGTATAAAGCTCTATCGTAGACAGCCTGAGGATGGGGAGGTCACGTGTGCTGTTTGTTTGCTTTCTATTAAAGGGATACCTTCCTATTGCTAAAAGGAAAAAAATTTCAATTCTTCAGTGTTCAAAAAATTAGCTGCTCTGCTAAGTCTGGATGCACTAATAAGCCTGTTGTTGTGTGATAGGAAGGGGAAGGTGACAAGAAGACTTGGCCTCTGTTTGTTGCATGGACACTGCCAAAAACAGGAGCAACTGTGTCCAAGGCGAATGTCGAGGGGCGGGTGGGACTCCCCAGGCTCCAGCACCGTCGTCCTCCTCCGCCTCACCAGGGCCGCCCACCCTGACCGAGGCTCCTGACCTGCAGTGCCCCTGTGGCCAGTGAGGCCGCCCGCGTGTGCTAACTCCCATCACCGGGTGAAGGCGGCTTTTCTCCGCCCACATCTGCTCCACACAGCAGGGGACAGGGGTGATGGTCACTCCCCGTCTCCTCTGGCCGTCGTTGCTGGCCTGAGGCAGAGGAGAGGAGGCAAGGACTCTAACCCCACAGCAGCCGTGACTCTGAAGACCCCCGGAGTGGGGACGGAGCCCTGGGGGGTGAAGTGGTGAGGCTCTGGGAGGGATCGGAAGGTCTGGGAACCACCCAAGCATTGGGCATGAGCGTGAGGTGCAATATTTACACACTCAAGGGCTTTGGGACCCCAGTATCAAGGGAGCTGGGACCCAGAGGAGGACGTGTGGGTTACACCACACCCAGGCTACTGCGTTTCAAGGAAGAAGTTGCGAAACGTCTCCATACGGAGCATTGGTGTGTTTTCGCTTGTTCCCTTCATTGCGTGTTTTCATTGCGCGTTCCCTTCATGGGACATGCGGCCTCACCAGTTTCCCTCGATGAGGGAAAAGCTTGAATTCCTGCTGCTGGCCCACCCCTGGGGGCCTCCGCCCCTGCAGCACCGGCTCTCCCCCTCTCGTCTTCCTCGTGCCACACGCCTGCTTTTCCAGACTTCGCCAGAGCACCACTTTGCCTGCTAACCGTGCCTTTCACGTGTTCCGGTCTCCAGCAGAGATGGGTGGTGCCTGCTGCCTCCAGGCGTTGACCAACCCCTGTCTGTGCACTCGCCGGGCCCTCCTCCAACCCCGCAGCGAGCTGGAACAGCTGCTCCCGGCCTCTGGGTTACGACTGGTTACCACTGGTTACTCGGCACTGCCAGGCCAGAGCACCTGGGGGCAGAGTCGAGCCCTTCCTGCCCCCTCCTCTTGGACCCGGTGCCCTGGAAGACGCAGGCTGCCTCCGGAGTCGCCCACGAGGCTGGGCCTGCCTTCTGACAGCCCGTCGGCGGGCTCAGCAAGAAAAAGTCCACAGGAAAACAGCGAGAGACGCAAAGGGCCCCTTCCCGAAAGAGGGTGCCAAGCGGCCAGTGAGCACGTGAGAAAGAGAACAGCCCCATGGCTCACCAGAGCAAGGCAATTAAAACCGCAGTGAGACGTAAGGACAGGGCTAAAACGGAAGCCTGCCACTTAGCCACTGAGAAGGCCACGGAACCACCGGAGCTCTCACCTCTTCCCCGTGGGAACGAATGGCCACCACACCTGTGGGAGACTGGCAGCTCCCACTGAAGCTAGCCGGACAGTATACACCTAAACTCGCAGCTCCACACTAGCAACATGCTCACAGAAAGACGTGCACAAGATGGCCCGGCCAGGATGGTGTGCGGGAGTCAGACACGAGAAGCCCCATGGTCCACCAAGAGCAAGACAGGGTGGCTTGTGTGTCCACACTAGTCAGACCCTGCACAGCAATGAGAATTGACAAGCCACCTCCCCTGCCACAGGGTTCTCCCACAAACAATGGCGAGCAGGAGGAGCCGTCCTCGTGCAAGGCTCCCGTGATCCCACTTGTATAAGGGACGGTCTCACTTGTAGGGGGCAGAAACAGGTCTTTAACCATCTGTGTTGTGAGTCTGGGGGGGTAACGGCTGGGAGAGGTCTCTGGGTGTACAGCGGGCTCTCGGTCTCCGCCTGGGTGCTGTCGACAGGGCTGTGTTTCCTTTGGGCTCTGTCCATCCGCTGAAATCGTGAAGTTCCCGATGCACCTGTCGGTGACGCGCCCACTTCAGAAAGAACACCTGAAAGGGAAGGAGGACCGTGTCCTGCCAGCACCCTTCCTATGGGGATTTATCCCAAAGGGGAACCTGGAGTGCAGAGGAAAAAGTCCTTGGAAACACAGAACGTGTCTTGCGGAGGGCCCAGTGCAGACACTCAGTAACAGTTGCCGAGAGGAAGGCCGGAATGAAGGAAGGAGAGGGAAAGGGAGGGAGGCCGGCGCAAGGGCAGTTCCTGCACTGAGGCCCTGAGGTCCCGGAGAGCTTTCGTCATCACAGCCCAGGCCCCTGCGGGCTCCTGCAGCCCAGGGACACACCCGCCCGTCGTCAGAGCCCTCTCCATCCTGCAGCCTCCCTCCCCCCAGGAGGCGACCCCTTGAGTGCAGGAGCTGTTACGTCACAACGAACACTGCACCCGGCTTGCTGTGCCATCAGTAAGTGTACGACGAACCAAGCAAATTCTGACTTCTGCACCTGCCCGCCTGGGCTTGTAGACACAGACCCCAGAGTGGCCGTGACGTTGGAGCAGTCGCTGCAGGGAGTGCTGCCCGCAGAGGTTGCAAACAGGAGGGACAAATAGTGGTGCATTTCCTGGGACACTGCCTGACATCCCAGTACAACCTCAGCCCATCTGCTGTGCTTGCACTACGCACGTGGACGGGGGTGAAGTCTCCCAGCAGCACCCGGGGGCTCCCATCCATCCCTCTCACCCAGCCGGCAAACGCTACCTTGTGGCCAATGCAACCTCAGAGACTTATCAGTCCAATACGATGGACTTCCTGAATGCCATCCCAAAGGAAGCTGTGTCCACGCCCCTGGGCTTGCAACCCCCCTGGACCACCACACGCTCCTCTCGGAAGGGCTGGAGAGGGGACGACAACCTCAGTGCCCGTTCACAGGGAAACCAAGCAGACTGTGGGAGCTCGAGCAGCTGTGACCGTTCCCCGAGGGGGTAGCATCCTCGGGCCTTTTCTTGATGCATTTTTAATCGATCCCAAGCTACGTACAAATCTGTGCAATTGCTCTCTGCCCTCGGCTTTGTAATAAGATTCCATGTCTCTGCTACAATGCCCAAGAGAACGTCGATAGTCTGACGCGGTGATTTAAAATCTCGCCTTGGCCAAGGAGAAGGGGACAAGTCGAGGGAGGGGGCTTCTGAGATTTTTAGCAATTTTCTAGGATAATCACAGGTTGGGGCTGGGACAAGCCATGCATCGGCCACAGTGTCTGATTATGACATGTGGAGTCCCACGCCATACAAGATCTGCCTTTACAATGCTTTGCTGACTGAGACAGAGCAGTTGGTCCACCTGCCAGCCTGGGTCTATGGAGGGACCTCAAATGCCCTTGACAGAGGCACCTGCTCCCAGCCCTTAGTCCATTGGGGGTCAGCCTCCTGGCACCACCTGGCTCATGCTAACCATGCACAAGTCCAAAGTCAGCTCATGTGTACCCAGAGTGTGCTCGGTGCCGTCCACGGTCAGAGGGAGACACCGTTACAGACATCTGGCCGCTAAAACACCCTCATCTCACACCACAGTGGCCGGGTCCAAGTCCTGGCTCCAGTTCCCGACTCCTGGGCGGCAGCAGCGATGGCTGAAATACTCGGGTCTCTGCTACTCGGGTAGAACTGGATGGAGTTCCCAGCTCCTGGCTTCAGCCTGGCACAGCCCTAACTATTGTGGGCGTTTGCAGAGTGAACCAGTGGATTGGAGCTCTCTGTCTCCCTGTGTATCTCTCAATCAAACTAATTCATTTGCAAAAACCTCTCTGAGGGAGCCAGCACTGTGGCACAGTGGGCTAAGCCACTGCCTATAGCACTGGTATCCCATATGTGCACCTGTTCGAGTCCTGGCTTCTCCACGTCCAATCCAGCTCTCTGCTGTGGCCTGGGAAAGCAGTAGAATATGACCCAAGTCCCAGGGCCCTGCACCCACATGGGAGACCCGGAGGAAGCTCCTGGCTCCTGGCTGAAGCCTGGCCCAGCCTTGATCATGGCGGCCATTTGGCGAGTGAACCAGCAGATGGAAGATGTCTCTCCCTTTCTCTCTGTTAACACTACTTTTCAAATAGATTAAAAAAATCTTTAAAAAAAATCTCCCAAGTGGGGTAGTTTTGTGCTCTCGATCACAGAAGAGAGAAGGGTGCACAGAAGGCTGCGACGTCTTCCCTTCGGGAGCTCTGGGAGGTATGACCCAGGCCTGCCTCGTGGAGAATGGAGGCACAAACCACGTAAGAAGCAGAGCCTATCCGGGCTTGTTCAGAGCAGCAGCCCGGAAGACCCACCCTGAGCCGTCTTGGGTGTGTGCTCCCCAACCCTGCAGTTGTCACACAGGTTCACCTGGGAGGGACGATGACGCCAGTCGTCTGCCAAGAATCCAGAGGGGCACAGGCAGGTGACATGGCGACTCCTAAGTAAGAGATTGGATAGCCGAGCAATGCACACAAAGTGACTCTCAGTATGGGGGGGGGGGGGGGGAGGAGACGTCCCTCATTAGCCATTAGCAGGGCAGGTCCTCAGCATGCCCTGGGGGAGGAACGTGCACCTGCACCAGAGCCCAGAACCCTGGGGCGTCCCTGACCTGAGTCAGGGCCCCACGTCCCCGGGCCTGTGTCTCTGTCTTCTGATTTTTAATGATTCCCCAGGTTCCTTCCAGGCACACAGAGACACAGAGCTGTGTGAATGAAGATGCAGGCTGGACCTCCCCTCCCTCCATCCACACCAGCCATCCAGGGCAAGAACAGGGACGGGAGCGGGGCTCCAGTCTGCCTCTCTGACGGGACAAGTCCCCGGGCCAGGGAGGAAAGCAGATGAAGTGGTGCGTGTGGACGGGCTTGGGGCCAGGTCACGCCGGCAGAGGTGAGTAGGGTGGGCTCCCGCACCGAGACCCCCTGCGGGATTCCAGCTGCAGTCCCGCTCGGCTCTTGGGGTTGCAGATGAGGCATTGCTTTATTCTCCCACCCCACATCATCCTCGCAGCCTCCAAGCTCGCGCTCAGTCTCAAGCAGCTCTCCTAAGACAGGAGACAAACGCATCATCAGACCCCACGGTTGATGCGCAGGGAAGGAACCTCACGGGGAAATGCAGCGAGAGGTTTGACCTGGGCATCAAGAGGGGCCCAGTCCGGTGCTGGGAAGTGCCCGGATGGAGGCCCCGCTCTCCTGATACACACACAGCCGCCTGCCGCTGGAGGCCCCTCCTGCTCTTCCCGCCCAGGATCTCCACTCCCAGAGGGAGCAAGGAGCTGCTTCTCCACGCAGGGCCAGCTTGGTGCTGAGTCCACAGTCACTGAGGCAGGAGGCCGTGACGAGGGCTCACCAGCTGGTGGGCACCCGGAGACTCGCGCTGGCTCTGCGTGCCGTGCACTCTGCAGCCAACAGGCAGCCCAGGCGTAACAACTGCCATTGTCAGCAAAGCCCCCCGAGCCCTGTGAGTCAGTCTCCAGCCTCCCAGATGCCGGTGTCAGGGCAGGCCCCGTGCAAGCCGAGCAGCCCCAGGACCACGAGGTATCCTGTGTAGGGGAGGCCCTGGGTGCTGGGAATCTTGAGCCTTTATGTATTTATTTTTGACAGGCAGAGTTAGACAATGAGAAAGGTCTTCCTTCCATTGGTTCACCCCCTAAATGGCCACCATGGCTGGCGCTGCACCAGTCCGAAGCCAGGTGCTTCCTCCTGGTCTCCCATGCAGGTGCAGGGCCCAAGCACTTGGGCCATCCTCCACTGCCTTCCCAGGCCACAGCAAAGAGCTGGACTGGAAGAGGAGCAACCAGGACAGAACCGGTGCCCCAACCGGGACTAGAACCCGGGGTGCCAGCGCCACAGGTGGAGGATTAGCCTAGTGAGCCATGGCGCCGGTTCTTGAGCCTTTATAACAACACTGACGAGCACCTCCTAATTTTTTTCCAGAATGAGAGGCAACTTCATGTAATTGACCACTGTACGCAGAGTTGTTGAACTTCAAGCTTGAGGATTTATTTCTCCCCTGTCTAGATGTGGAACGCCGATCATGAGATCAGGAGAGAGACACTTGCCAGAAGCTCCGTGTGAGGTTGGATGACTCCTGTCCCAAGGTGCGGAGCTTCCTGGGAAGCCGGGAGTGCCATCGTCCCTGAGAACCCACGGGGCACCGAAGATACCAGACTCCAGGGTGCTCCCACCCCTCACACACACGACACCGTGTTTGTAACCGATAATACCCTCCTCTCCAGATTACTTGTAATGATGACTACTGAGAAGACACCGGCACAACCAGCTTTTACCAGAAAATATCATCATTATTTTAATGTAACCTAAAGTGTAATCACATTAGCTTATTAAGCAACTAGTAGTAATAATAAGCACTGCTAAGTGTCCTTGACTTTATACATGTATTATGTTGGATGTTGAGCTAAGTAATCCAGTAACTACAATAAGTTGTACAAACCGCACCACTGCCTGTTCCTGGCCCTTGCTATCCTACACTCCCCCTTTCCTCCATCTGGCCAGACATGACTCTACCCTGACCCAGGTCCAGGAATGTGAAAGGGAGGTTTAAAGCTTGAGATAACAACCAGCCCCTACCCTGGAGTCGGCAGCAGGTGTCTTATGAGAAGTGTCAACTTGACCTAAGCATTCCCCTAAAGCCTGCTTGTACATGATAATAAAAGCTCTGTTAGAATTGGGCTCGGGGCTTCTCGGGGGGCTTCCTCTTCTGGAGGCACTGAGAGGCCCGGGTTCGAACTCGTAATAAAAACGACCCTGCTAATTGGCTTCAACTTCGGTCTCTGGTGGTTGATTTCGGGGGACC
>CM027407.1:3084513-3236268 GCA_015711505.1 Sylvilagus bachmani | reverse complement strand
CTCCCTCTCCCTCTCCCTCTCCCTCTCTCTCCCTCTCTCTCCCTCTCTCTCCCTCTCTCTCTCATGACTTCGTCACCTGTCTTGGACATCGGAACTCCTAGCTTCCCTGTCTTCAGAGCCCATGACCTACCCCAGTGTCCCCAGTTTCTCAGCCTCCAAGGAGGTTGCCAGCATCCGTTGGGCTGGTCCTGAGCTGTCAGACAGGGACTGAACCCTGCCACTGCCTCTGCTGGCTGCAGACAGCCTGCCCAGGGACTGCTTCAGCCCCTGCAACACCGTGCCCAAGTCCCCTGCTGACCCTCCTCCCCGCCACACACACGCACACATCTGTACCCCACGGGCTTCGTCAGAACCCCCACTGATACAGCCCCAGACCAAGGCCGAGGCATGTGCTAGCCGAGAGGAATGGCGTGACTAAGACCCCCAGGAGAGGGCAAGAGGCGCGGGCAGGGCCCATCTGTGTGCGGAAGACCAATGAGACGGGCTTCCCCCGCCGCGGTGACGATGGCAGCGCCGAGGTAGCGAGCCGCAGTCAGCAGTTAAGAAGAAAATAAGACCATGTGGGGGTTTGCCATTGGTATGAGCAACGTGTGATTGTGTTTCTCAAGATGAAAACATTCACAGCGTGGATTATAAATATGCAGCTATTATCGATGATTCTGTACGGAGTGTGTTATTATCGAGATTATTAAACTAGCAGCCTAGATGCAACTGTTATGAAATGATTGTACAGGAGGAATATTATAAGATAGGCGCCTAATTAGTCAGGGTGCAGGGAGCCCGCTGGGATGTCAGGGCTACCAGATGCAGGCGGAAGAAGGGGCGGGGTCCCACAGGGAGGCCCCATCCGCGCCTCTGCTCTTAACCATAAGCAGATGGTATCTTCAAACCCACATCCATCACGTACGGATCACTGTACAGTTACAATAAGTAGACTCTATAGGTATCTAAATAATTGTCGGTGATGACATGCTGGTGCAGCCGGTTAAGCCGCAACACCAGCATCCCTCATGCACGCCGGTTTGAGTCCCGGCTGCTCTGCTTCTGATCCAGCCCCTGCTAATGCCCTGGGAAAGCAGCAGGAGATGGTCCAAGTCCTTGGAGTGTCCTCTGCCACCCACATGGGAGACCCAGATGGAGTTCCTAGCTTTGGCCTGGCCTTTGCAGCCATCTGGGAAGTGAACCAGGGGATGGGAGAACTCTGTCTCCTCTCTGTGTCACTCTGCCTTTCAAATAAAACACATCTTCTTGAAAAAAAAATCAAAAATAAATGAATGAACAATTGTATGAAAATAACTGCTTACAATGCAGATGAGGTCACGCATGCACAACGGCTTTGAAAATTTGTGAAGCCAAAAATACTCAGCAAGGCCGGCGCCGTGGCTCAACAGGCTAATCCTCCGCCTTGCGGCGCCGGCACACCGGGTTCTAGTCCCGGTCGGGGCACCGGATTCTGTCCTGGTTGCCCCTCTTCCAGGCCAGCTCTCTGCTGTGGCCCAGGAGTGCAGTGGAGGATGGCCCAAGTGCTTGGGCCCTGCACCCCATGGGAGACCAGGAGAAGCACCTGGCTCCTGGCTCCTGCCATCGGATGAGCGCGGTGCGCCGGCTGCAGCGCGCCGACCGCGGCAGCCATTGGAGGGTGAACCAACGGCAGAGGAAGACCTTTCTCTCTGTCTCTCTCTCTCACTGTCCACTCTGCCTGTCAAAAAAAAAAAAAAAAACAAACAAACAAACAAAAAAAAAAAACAAAAATACTCAGCAGTTGATGGCAGGGTCGGCAAAGTTGCTGCGTCGCCGTAGCCCCAGCCCGACCCAGAGTCCCCCTGGGCGAAATGACAGCGGAATACTGGCTCCTTCACTTGCGGACAGAGAACCTTGTCCCCGTGTTTCCTGTCCATGCCTTAGAGGACGAACAGAGCTGCAGCACCTGGAAGCGTGGCGTGGACTCCGCTGGTCCCAGCTGCCTCCGTCTGAACCAGCTCACGGGGCTCTGGAGGGAGGAGCCAAACTCTTAGCACGTGGTAAAGAAACGGCAAAAACAAAGACAATCTGGCAGCTGATTGAACAAGGGAACTTCAAAAACACCATGGAAAATAAAATTGAAAGATAGGGTGCGTGTCACTCTATCTTTGCACACACTCGTGCAAGAAACATTTTTTTAATCCTACCTACATGAACCCTTCAAAAACTTTATGAAAATCCATATTTTTTAAAAACTGTCTCTGCTTCTCTAAGTAAAATGAAAATTCAAATATTTTAATGCTTGAATTTCTAATTTTTTGCACCAAGATAAACACCTTTTCATTCCATTTTCTGTGAACGTTTGCTGTCACCTGACTGTGGAGACAAAGTCCTCGGCCATCAGGGGCCATCAGGGACCAAGCAGGTGGGCCTCAGAGAGCGTTGGGGTGAAGCCGGGCTGGGGCTCCCACACAGGGGACAGTGGACGGCAGCCCATCCAGTCTCCCCGGCAGAGCCAGCAGACACCACTCGCTGCGCATCGGGGTCCCACAGGTGCGGTCCCCAGAGACTGACGGAATCGAGTTCCTAGATCCAAAAACATGAAAACAGAGCCAAGGCCCCACCGGCAGATCCCTAATCACACGCAGTCTACAGACCCCACGCTCAGCATCAGGTATGACCTGCACCTGCTCCCAACCAGGTGCCCGCAGGGAACCAGGACGCCGGCGTTAGCCCCCAGCAGCTAAGCAGGACCCCACCAAAGTTCCCCTCAACCCCCACGCACACGCCAGGGCTGCCCCACCCTGTGCAGGATTAAAGAATCCAGTTCAAGATGGAACAGCTCCAGGCAAAGGTTACCACGATTAGCTGCACACCTGCACGGTGACGGTTCCTCACCGGAGCACAGCTCACACCCCTGAGACCGCTAACACAAAGTGAGCCCCACATGTGCTAAAAGTTACTGAAACCCAGGATGGGGAGAAACTGCATGAGCCCCTGTCCTGGGACCGGGTAGTCCTGCCACCTCTCGGAGGAATCGTGCTGGGCTGCAGGTGCCTGTAGGACCCAGGGAAGCTGGGTATTCCATGACCGTGCCCAACGTGGAAAGTGTGCTGTGGCCGTCTGAGCCTGCTTGGTGCACGCTTGCCCCATAGGAGAGCCAGGGCCCCAGCAGCTGATCCCCAAGGCTGGGTAGGAAGCGTCTGACTCGAGCACTGCTGGCTCTCCTCTTAGACGTGTGTCATGCGTGTGGAGCTGTCACCGCACCATGAGTCATAATTTCTTGAGGAGGAGTGACACGCACCAGCAGTACTAGATCGCTTACCTGTTAATTGCAATTACACAGCAAAGCAGAACGTGCTGCCAAAACACTCACGGGATAATCGCCCTGTGATGACAAGATAATTCTCCCCGTTCTCCCACAACAGAATGGAGCTGCCCCGTCTAATTGCTTTGCCACCGTCTCGGCAACAGTGGTTGCTAGGCCCAGCCAAGTCTGCACCTTTCCCCCTCGGCTGCCTCCGAGTGTCTTTCCCGAGGTCAAAGAGGGCGTGTGGGAGTGGCCAAGGGTCAGGGCCGAGGATCCCCTGACATCTGGAGCCAGATGAGGCTGTGGAGTGTGTGTAGGGAGGGTCTTCGAGAGGGTGGGGTCTCCTGTGTGTTACGGGGGGGTCTCCACCACCTCCACTTCATTGGCAACCAAAAATGCGTCCACACATCACTCAAGTGCCCTTGGAGGCAAAAGAGACCCCCAGTGGGAACCCCTGGGTGACACAGTTTTGCCCAGCTGGTGAGGAGGAAGCTTGTGTGTGTGTGGCAGGAGGCGGGTGTGTCTGGGGACGCCCCTCCTCCCATACCCCTCCCCTCATCCCCAGGGCCCCTGCACCTGCTGTCTCTCCGCACAGAACGACCACTCAGCCCCCTCCTCCTCCACAGAGCCCGACTCCCCACTAGCTGTGAGCATCCTCACAGCAGGAAACACACACCTTCACCTGCCCTCGGGTGGGCGAGAGGAATGTCAAGTTCACAACATGCCTTATCCTCGCGGGAGCCTTGGGGGAAATTCTGGATGCACACATGAAGCAGGGGACAGGCAGGCTGAGAAAGCCCCTCCAGTACCCCCTGCCGTGGGCAGCTCCTGCAGGGGCCGATGGGCCTTCCGGGTCCAAGGGCAGGGCAGCCCTGATAAAGGGGACAAATGGTGCCAATTCACGATCCGGAATTAATTTGGCTTAGGCTGTCCCTGGTGATCTCCAGGGACAAATGAGGAAGCCTACAGAAGCTTCTCGCTGCACCATTGTAGTGGGCTTCGAGACTCAATCACAAAGAAGACAGAGTTGTCTAGAGCGGGGGTCTCTCAGGGGCCGGAGTCCACATTTGAGGTCTTGTGAGCCACGCAGTAACCACTGCTCGATTCCACGGCTGCAGCCGGCCATCGACAATGCGCTGTGTTCCAATAAAACTTTATGGACAAAAGCAGGCCCAAGGCCAGACTGGTCCAAGGGCCGTGGTGCACCAAACCTCTCGTTCTCACAGCTGACATGTTTGGAGTCTCACTGAGAACTGGGCACTGGGGGGGTCTGGAGACACCAGACAAGCAACAGGATGCAGATCTTATGGAGCGGGCAGCCTGCAGCGAGGGCGACAGCTCCGAGTGGACCCAGGGGAAGCTGAGACAGAAGCAGCAGAGCCCCCCCGTGCACACCAGGGGGAGGGTGGTCTACACCAAGGCCTCACCGACAGGTGTCCGGGAGCTGCAGATGCCTGATCCAGCCGTGTCTTCTGCAGAGGCTGGTCCTGTGCCTGGCTGATGCGGCTCCCCGCTGTGGCCCCAGTCCTGGTTTGCCCCATCCTCAGCTCCCCGCCCCTCACCAGGCCCACACCGGGTCCTGGCACGGCCTCCTCTGTGGCTAAGCTAGAGGCCCCTGCAGCTCTTAGCCTACCACGTTCCTACGCTGTCTTCTTTGTGTGATTCACAGACAGAACAGAGCGCCTGGGAGCTCTCATTAACACAGAGTGGGCCCCGTTCAGCAGAGCCTGGGGACGGCTGCGCTGGCAACCCCAGAGCCTGGGCGCGATGTGGATCCTCCCCGCGGCGTGCGGCCGTGTGTGTGAACGGGGCGTGGGAGCTAGGCGAGCTCATGGTCTCCTCTTCACGCTCCTGCCCTGGAGTCCCTGACTTCACAAGGAGCGTTGCCGTGGTGACACCACAGCTGGGGCCGGTGCAGCCATGCCTGTGGCTCACCTGGCCTCCGGGATGCGGCACGCACAGGAGCCGCGGGCAGCCGGGAGTCGGCGGTGCTTCACAGGGGTCAGTCAGTGCACCGTCCAGACGGGCTGGGCTCAGGGAAGTGGTCCTCACACCAGAACGTCCCCATAAATGGGGGGCCTGAGTTCCTGTTGCTGCAAGCGCAGATGACCTTGGCCCCAGTGGCTCGCGGAATAACTCATCTCCTCCTGGGGACTGGAGGTGGGAAGCTTGGGAGACACAGGACTGAGCTGCAGGTGGGCTCAGGGCCAGGCTCCTCCAGGTTTCGGGGGAACCGCCCATTGGTCTTCCCCAGAGCCAGGATTCCAGGCACCGTCCTTGGTCTGCACCCCTGCCTGGAACAGCTGCTCAGCGTCCTCTGCTGGCTCTACCCTCCTGCTCCTCTCGTACCAGGACCCCTGGGGTGGCCAGGTGCCCACCCAGAAATTGGGGGTCGCCTGCCATCTCAGAAGCCTTTACCTGAATCATCAGCGAAGTCCCCTTTTCCATGTCAGGTGGCGCAGCTGCAGGTGCTGGGGATCGGGCGTGGCCATCCCAAGACCAAAGACCAGGGTGGGATGCAGAAGGAGGCTCCGTCTGTCAAGATGGAGAGTGTGCACTTGCCAATGGCGGTCAATGCAAAGTCTAAGCCCCCGGGAGCCGCCGAGGAGGAGGCAGGAGAAAGGAAGAGGGGTGCAGAGACTGGCGGAGTGGAGGAGGAGAGGACGGGAACAGGAGCTCCGGGCTGCAGGTGGGAGACCAGCTGTGGGGCAGCCCAGCTGCCGCCTTTCCCTGTGAACTGGGCCAGTCTCTGGTCACGTGCCTTCCTGAGCCCTGTCACTCGGCAGCCTTCGGCCGCCTCCCCCCTCCAGACACACCCCTCACTAGTTCCCTGCACCCTCCCTCCCACCTCCTCACTCTTGTACACTCTTGTAGTCGTTGGTGCCGTGAACCACAACACGCCGCAACGGCTGTTTTGTGAGCAGGAGCTCCCCGGCCCTGGGGCCCCCTCCAGCCACCTGCCTCCTTTCTCTGCTCTCATTAAAGCAGCACTCGCTGATAGGGTGGGAATCACTCAGGCACTGCTGTTGCAAAAGCAACATCCGGCTCACTCAGTGTGCGTGGCCGCCTCCACCTCCTCCCTGAGGCCGCGCCTCCTGGGTTTCTGTCCCCAGACTCTCCCTTGAAATGCTGTGTTGGGAACGGCAGTGGCCTCCATCCCACCAGCCTGGGGCCAGTGTGTGAGCCTTCTCGGACTCTGCGCCCACCCCACGGAGAGCTCCCCCACCCCTCTCTCTGTAGCACTTCCCGGCCTGCCCCTCTCCCTGTCTGGACCTGCTCAGCTCACTGCTGATCCCTCCCCTCGCTGGCCTGTCCACGCCCGGTGCCACGGGCTCAGCTGCAGATCTCTTCCTGCGGTGCCACCTGGGTGGCCTCACCCAGGCTCACCACTCGAGTGCTCGCTGCAGCTAGCTGTGCTGCCGGCTCAGACCCCTCCCTAACTCAGCTCCCACATCCACCTGCAGCTCCAGCCCTGCCGCTCCCACGCCGCGCCAGCCTCACCGAGTCTCCTCTGTAGCAGCCTGAACCCAAATTCTGGGTGGTGCTTTGCCTTCTCTCACTCTGCCCCCACATGCCCGGCTCGCCCGGCTCAAGCCCATTGCTTCACCACAGCCGGAAGCCTCTCTGCCCTGCAGGCAAATGCCCGCCCACCACGCCCACCTCCTCTCTTGCCCCACCCGAGGTCTTGGGTCAATGCAGCAGCCAAAGCAGAACTTCTTTCCCAAAAATAAAAATCACGTTCTCTCTTCCCCTGCAAGAAATCTTGCCGTGACGTCCCATCCCGCTCAGGGAAAGCGTGCACTCCCCAGGGAAGTCCTAAGCTCCCTGGGCCGCTCCACCTGGCCCCCACCTGGCCTGCACCTGGCCCCAGCCCCAGCAGCTCCCACCCTGGCTCAGGGCTGCCGGCCTCCCCACTCCCCAGATGAAAGCCATTGTGCTTATGCACTCGCTGATCCCGCCACAGAGCCCTGGTGCCCTGGGACGGCCCCGGGGCTCACATTCGGCCTTCCTGGTGCCCTGGGACAGCCCGGGGCTCACATTCGGCCTTCCTGGTGCCCTGGGACAGCCCGGGGCTCACATTCGGCCTTCCTGGTGCCCTGGGACGGCCCCGGGGCTCACATTCGGCCTTCCTGGTGTCTCCTACTCAGACGACATCCTTGGAGAAGCCATGTGTGACCACCACAGCGACACGGATCTATTCTTTCCCACCCCTTCTCCCTGTCCCCTTGCAGAACAAAACACGTCAGTGCCTGCAGTTGGCACACGCGTGTTCGTGCTCCCGCCCCCCAGCCCTCATTTGCCTCTGTAACTTCAGCACCAAGGACAGCACCCACACGTGTTCTCCTAGTACAGTGGCCTGCGTCATGGTGGAGTCCTCTTGCTGTATCCTGATGGGCTGTGACTGGGTCAAGGGTGGATCCTGACCCTGATTCCTAGACATCTCACATGGAGTTGGCTTTGGGACCCCAGGAGACTGGCTCCAGGACCCCCTGAAGACACCAAACTCTGAGCACACCCAAGTCCCTTCTACAAAAAGGCGCAGCATTTGGGATGCACTCTAGACCACAGTGGAAGGCTCTGGCTGGATGGGCTCAGTACGCACGCAGGCTGTGCACCTAGGTAGCAGAGGTCCAACTCTTCACAGGGTGTCTGGATGGAGGGGTGGCTGGGCAGAGGGTCTGATTAGATAGATGAGTCAGGATTATACCGAGGGCTGGTCCTAGGGTCTGTGGTGTCATCAGTGACTTGGTTTACTTTTAGAAATTAATTCATCTGGGGCCAACATTGTGGCACAGCCGGTTAAGCTGCCATGTGTGATGCTGGCATCCCATATGGTCACTGGTTTGAGTCCCAGCTGCTCTTCTTCCAAAACAGCTCCCTGCTAAAGCACCTGGAAAAGCTGCAGAGAATGGCTCCAGTGCCTGGGCCCCTGTCACTCAGGTGGGAGACTCGGATGGAGCTCCAGACTCCTGCCTTCAGCCTGGCCCAGCTCTGCCTGTTGCAGCCACTTGGGGAGTGAACCAGTGGATGAAAGACTCTCTCTCTCTCTCTCTCTCTCTCTCTCTCTCTCTCTCTCTCAACTCTGCCTTTCAAATAAATAAATCTTTAAAAATTAACTTGCCAGTCACTTCAGTGGGCCACGTCCAGTGTCATCCGAGCTGCTGACCCAGACAGGAAGACAAGAACCAGCAACATGTGCCCGGACCCAGTGTGAGTCAACACTCCCCACCCATTTCCCCGCTGCATTAGCACTGGGGTCACGTCCCTTTCAAAGCTACTTCTGCCCTGTGCCACCTGTGCACCTGTGCCTCACCCAGGGGGAGGGGACGTCCCCCGAGACGATGTCCAGATGCCCCCCTCACCTTCACAGCAGAAGGGTCTAGCAATCCCCCAACCTAAGGAAAAGTGAGTACAGGTACACCTGTCTTGGTTTCTGTTCGACCTCAAGTGATCATTTCAAGACTTTGTTTGTGTGGTTGGTTTAACCACCGGGGCCCTTTTGTATGTCCTAAAAAGATCTCTGGATAATTTGGGGCTGCCCAGTAAAATTCTAGCAGCTTTACCTTTGATTAAAAAAAAAGAAGAAAATAATAACTAAACCAGCTATGTTATTTGAAGGAGAAAGTGCATTTGAAAGCATTTCAAATATAGATATTCTTAAAGCATGGTTAAGAAAGCTAGCATCCAAATGATTTGTATTAGAATTATAGTACTTTCCGTTTAGAGAAGTGAGACAAGTTAATTGCATAGTTACCATGAAATAAACCACATGTGATTACGCAGAAACTCCTTTAGAAGACGTAGTAATTACACGGAACGCAACGGCCTGAAATAGACCTAGAGCTACCAAGTTCCCACACAATGGAGAGATGTTTAACCTGTGTTCGGCAACTTGACGTGAATACCAGCGCCGGCGGTGACTCGGACGCCACGTTCTGAGGATAGCGAGTCTTCAGTACAGACGTGCTCACAGATCGGCCCCCAGCAGGCGCCTTCCAGGCAGTGGGGGAAAAGCTGCCTCACCTACTGCCAGGCAGCAAGAACGTTGACGCCATCGCCGTCTGACACAGGTGACATTTTCCAAACAGCTCGGGTCTAGAAGGGAGTTCCAGGCTGTGGTTCACACGTGCGTACTCCATGCCAGAGGAGCAGCTCAGGTGAGGAGTGAACACACAGCGGATTTTGCATTGAATAAGCAATTTTCTTGGGAATTAAAGGGCCTGTCTTACAGCCAATCCCTAAAAGGCTCAGAACAATCGCCTTCCGTTGCTCTGTTCTGCACACCCCAAATGGTGCAGCTGGTGGATGAGCGGGAAGGGAGTCGGCGTGGGTGATGGAAGAGAGAAAGCAGCCGGGAAATGGGCAGGTGGCTCGCAGACAGCTCCCTGACCACTGGATGCGACTCTCTCCGCCCACTTCCTGTCTAGGGCGGGGGGCCGAGGGTTCCAGAGCTGCAGTCCCAGCCTCAGCCGGCCCCAGAGTCTCCACCCAAGGCCTGGCCGCCCTGGGCAAACGGATCCAAAAGGCCTGGCCCTGCCCCTCCATCCGCAGGACCCCCCCCCCACCCACTGCCCAGGGCCAGGCCCGCGTGAGGGCTGGGCTGCAGCCGAGGCCTCTGTGAGCTGCACTCGTAGCCACTGTTCTGCGGGGTGATGGGCACCGGGGAGGAAGAGCTGGGCGAGGAGGGGGAGGCCATCCCCAGGGCACAGCGCACGACCTCACTATGCTCAGCGCCGCACAGCGCACAACCTCACTGTGCTCAGCGCCGCACCGCCGGCCAACGCCAAACCCACCGAGAGGCAGCCCAGTTCCCGCCGACTCTCCCTCACTCATAAACACGGCACACACGTATGTACATACACACATACACACACATATATATACACACCACCAATACACACTACACATGCACATACACACATATACACACCACACACTCATACATACTACACACACCACACACATATGTACATATACACTTACACATATATACACATTCCACAATACACACTACACATGCATATACACATGCCACACATGTATGTACATATACATATACACACATACACACATATATACATCACACATTCACACTACACACACATATACACACCACACACTCAAACATACACACTACACACACCACACACATATGTACATATACATACACATATATATATACACACATCACGTATACATGCTACACATGCTCATACACACACATACACACACCACTCACTCAAACACACACACTACACACACCACACACATATATACACACATGCCACGTATACACACTACACATGTACATACACACATATACACACACCACACACTCAAACCTGCTCACTACACACACCACACACATATGTACATACACAAATATATACACACACGCCACGTATAGAAGCTACACATGCCCATACACACACATACACACACCACACACTCAAGCATACACGCCACATACACATATGCACATATACACATACACACCACATACCACACATATATGTACATATACATATATGCACATAAACACCACACATCATACATGTGTACATGCCACACACTACGCGCACATACATATACACATACACATAATACACACCACACATACAGACACACTACACATGCACATACACACATATACACACCACACACTCAAACATACATGCTACATGCACATGTGTACATACACACATATACACACATAAACACCACACATCATGCATATACACATACATACCACACACCTTACACATTACATACACGTGTGCATATACATACACACTACACACATACACATACATACACACCACACATACATACACACTACATACCACACATACACACACATACACACCCCACACACCCATACACCCCACATGTACACAGATATACACACACTACATACACACACCACGCACATGCATGCACACACACACAGTCTGTCACGGCTCTCAGGGCCGGGCCCTCCTGCAGAAGCTGGGATCTGTAGGGCAGGGAGCTGCCTCCGTCTGAGCGGAGACCCACCGGCCTCACCGCAGAATGCTGCTGGCTCCAGCGAGGGGACGTGGTGCCTCCACACAGGGAACACGGCTGCGGTGTGGTCTCAGGATGAGAATCCCAAGAGAACAAAGTCGTTCACGTCGGTTTGAACTCAGACCTAAGGAACGTTTTAGAGCTGCTGTCCTCGCGTGAAGTCGGGGAGCACCGAGGGCCCAGGCTCCTGCAGAACACTTCCCATGGTGCAGCCGGGCTGACGCCATGCTGCCACTCCCACATGTGACACGCCTAGCATGGAGTTCAACACGTGACATGTCTAACAGGCGATTCAGCACGTGACACATCTAACAGGTGATTCACCATTGACATGCCTAACATGTGATTCAACGTGAGACACATCTAACAAGTGAGTCAACATGTGACATGCCTAACATGTGATTCAATGTGAGACACGTCTAACAAGTGATTCAACATGTGACATGCCTAACATGTGATCAATGTGAGACACATCTAACAAGTGAGTCAACATGTGACATGCCTAACAGGTGACGCAACATATGACATGCATAACAGGAGAATCAACATGTGACACATCTAACACATGATTTAACATGTGATGTGCCTGACAGGTGACTCAGCATGTGACACGCCTAACAGGTGACTCAACATGTGACACATCTAACACATGATTTAACATGTGATGTGCCTGACAGGTGACTCAGCATGTGACACGCCTAGCATGGAATTCAACACATGACACGTCTAACAGGTGATTCAACAAGTGACACATCTAACAGGTGACTCAACAGGTGACACATCTAACAGGTGAGTCGACATGTGACATGACTGACAGGTGACTCAGCATGTGACATGCCTAACACATGATTTTCCACACCTTTTCAATTCCCTTGCCTTTGGAGAGACTTGTGGTTCTGTGTGTCCACGACTCCTATTGTTCTAGAGTGACTCTGGTTAAATCGTCAGCGTGAACTTCTGCAAGGGCAGGTCAGGAGGGTGTACCAGCCACGTCTTCTCTGTGGGCGTGGTCAGGAGGGTGTACCAGCCACGTCTTCTCTGTGGGCGTGGCCAGGAGGGTGTACCAGCCACGTCTTCTCTGTGGGCGTGGCCAGGAGGGTGTACCAGCCACGTCTTCTCTGTGGGCGTGGCCAGGAGGGTGTACCAGCCACGTCTTCTCTGTGGGCGTGGCCAGGAGAGCATACCAGCCACGTCTTCTCTGTGGACGCAAAGCCGCACGCCAGCTGCTCCGGGGACTCATGCGGTCAGCTTTGTTGGTTCACAGTCACGATCGGTGAGCTGGGCACAGGAAGTGGCCGGCGACTCCACAGAAGCCGCAGAAGGAAGGGCCTGGCAGCTCTTCCCAGCACCATTGCTTTTCTTTAATTGCATGTATTTACTTATTTATTAGAAAGCCAACTCCCATGTGCTGCTCACTTTCCAGCAGCTGGGGCTGGGCCAGGGCTGAAGCCAGGAGAAGCCAACCCGGTCCCACCCCTGCCCCCCGGGTCTGCATTAGCGAGAAGCTGGCACCAGGAGCCCAGGTTCCCTGACACGGGACGGGGGTGACTTAACCGCTGGGCTACACGAACACTCCCCAGCAGCACTGGTGACTCCGCCAGGGCCAGGCTCCCCTTCAACTTCCCCAAGGGCCCGGGTGCCGGCCTTGGTCAGCAGCATCCACGCAGGCCAGGTCTGTGCCAGGACAATGGAAGGCAACCAATTGAGACAGCTGGGCCAGGGATTCTCCGTGTCAAGCCGGATCCTGCCGGCCCTGTGAACTTGGCCAGATCTGGAAGAAGGCGGCCCGATCACCCAGGCTGAGAAGGTCCCCAGACTGCGGCTAGTCCCACAAGAACCAAAATGTTCGGTGCATTTCCAAGAATGGGTCTTACTATGAACTCCTGGGTCCTCTCCGCGTAATCTATTCTGCAAGCTGCCCACTTGGAGAGGGCAGCGTGGCCTGGGGGTCGGCAGCAGGGGCCTCAGAGGCCACGTTCTGGATGCAGCCACGGCTGGGGGTCGTGGCCAAGCCACCGATGGTCCTGTGCCTTTGCGCTCTTGTCTGGAAAACGGGGACGATGGCAGAAGCTCCATGTCGGGCTGGGATGGGTAAAGCAGTGAGCCGGGCTGGAACCCGGGTGCTCGGCCCACACCGCTGGGCTTGTCACAGCAGAGGCAGCGGAAGGAGCCAGGGCACAGGGGGAGGCGGAAGCACTCGGCTGGGGCCTGCAGGGCCAGTGCGAGGAAGGGGGTTTTCTCCTTCGCCCCTTGGAAGAATAAGCAGATTCTTGTGCCAATGGCTCGTTGTTACAGAGAGAACTGCCCACTGGAAAGCAGGCCCGGACACCACTGGCCCACACACCCACACTCCAGGAAGGGATCAACCAGTCTGCAGAAGATGGGATTGGAAGATGCCTCGGGGCCAGCGCTGTGGTGCGGCCGCTGCCCGGGTGCTGGCATCCCTTATCAGTGCGCTCGCTGCGGCCCCGGCTGCTCTGCTCCAGAGGCAGCAGGTGGCCCAAGCACTTGGGCCCTGCACCCTCGTGGGAGACCCAGATGGAGCTCCCGGCTCCTGGTGTCAGCCTGGCCCAGCCCTGGCTGCTGTGGCCACTTGGGGAGCGACCAGAGGATGAAGAGCTAACTCTCTCTCTCCCCAACTCGCTCTCTCGCTCACTCGCTCCCTTGCTCTTTCTTTCTCTCACTATGCCTTTCAAATAAACAAATCTTTTTAGGATCATCTTCAAAATAAATAAAAAGACGGTGCCAATGCTGTGGCACAGGACGTAAAGGCACTGCATGGAATCCCAGCATCCCACATGGCGCTGGTTTGAGTCCCGGCTGCTCCACTTCCTAACCAGCTCTCTACTGTGGCCTGGGAAAGCAGTAGAAGATGGCCCAAGTGCTTGGGCCCCTGGAGGAGGCTCCTGGCTCCTGGCTTCAGATCAGCACAGCCCCAGCCATTGCAGCCAATTGGGGAATGAACCAGCAGATAGAAGACCTCTCTCTCTCTCTCCCTCTCTCTCTCTCTCTCTGTAACTCTGCCTTTAAATAAATAAATAAATCTTTGGGGAAAAAAAAGAAAAATCTAGGCATGGGTTTCAAGATGTTTTGTTCCAAAATAAATATTTTTTTTTATTTTTGACAGGCAGAGTGGACAGTGAGAGAGAGAGACAGAGAGAAAGGTCTTCCTTTTGCCGTTGGTTCACCCTCCAATGGCCGCCATGGCCGGCGTGCTGCGGCCAGCGCATCGCGCTGATCCAAAGCCAGGAGCCAGGTGCTTCTCCTGGTCTCCCATGCAGGTGCAGGGCCCAAGCACTTGAGCCATCCTCCACTGCACTCCCGGGCCACAGCAGAGGGCTGGCCTGGAAGAGGGGCAACCGGGACAGAATCCGGCGCCCCGACCGGGACTAGAACCCGGTGTACCGGCGCCACAAGGCGGAGGATTAGCCTATTGAGCCACGGCGCTGGCTCCAAAATAAATAACTTTTAATCCCATTTTCCACAACCTTTTTGAAGTATGTCCCCACAGCCTACATATGTGTGTGTGTGTTTATATATGTATCTATATATACACACATACCCATCTACATTCATGTGTTTATATTTCCTGATACAGAAGTGAAGTTTAGATACTTTTTGAGATACAGACAGTATAGCTATAGTCAGAAGCCTTGCAGTCACATCATCTCAATTCCCGACAACAGTGTCAATACTGCTGACCTCTGAGCAGGGGCTCCTGGCCCGGAAGATTCCACCTACAACAGGGAGCGTGGGTGGACGGTGCCGAGCCTGCAACCTCCCAGGAGGCCCCTTTTCTTGATCTGCCAGGCTCAGAATTACTCAGCTGTGTGAGAAAGAACGAAAATGGGCAGGAAGGCGACTCTGTGTGGCTGTCCTCCGGCAGCGGGGCGGGCACCTCGCTCCGTCCAGGCCCCCTTGGATACTTACAGCACCATCCGTGGGCCACACGGAATCATCAGCTTAGAAGCCAGCCTGCCGCGAATGGGTCGCACTTTGAGCCTCGCTTGAGGTTGCCGTGGCCGGGCCGGACCGAAGCATTCGACGGGCTGCAGCGTGGACGTTCCCCACTTGCATTAGGGGTGCTGTGGGCCGCATCACAAAAACCGCCGACCAGAAACCCCCACGCGTGGGTCGCTCTCACTCCACCGTGGCCACATTGTAATCCTAGGGAAATGGTGGCACCTCCTCCCCCACCCCAGTCTCTGCACAACCCTGAGCGTTCAGAGGTGTCGGGGGTCCCGGCCGGGCCTGTCTGGTACGGTGCAGCCCCGTGGGGTTACCTGGGAGCCTCAGCTGGGGTGGCAGAGGCTCCGTGTGCCACAGGCCCAGCAGGAGGAGACGCAGGCTTTCCACCGTGACAGCCCAGCCCTCCCTGCCCGGAGCGGCCGACTTCCTTGTTGCTTGGAAACAAGAGCCCCTAATTATCCTACTAGCAGGTCAAAGCAGTGCCAGCAACCCCATCACAGGGACCAGGAAAGCCGGCCGGGAGGCGCTGATTTGCATAAACAACTTCATCTCTCAGCCCGAGACAGGAAGGAGAGAGACACCCAGAGGTCAGTGCACTTTTGCTAAGAGCGATGCAGAATGACCCAGAAACGAGAAGGAAGGACCCAGAGCAAGTCGGACAAGGATTTTTTGCTTGCTTGGCTTTGTGATTCCTGAAATCGCCCAGAGATAAGGAACAGTGAGTGGTCAAGGAGAGTATTTTTTTATCTGCTGGATAATTTGTTTTCCACTTTAGGTTTCTTTATTTTTTTAAGATTTATTTTATTTATTTGAAAGACAGAGTTACAGAGAGAGGTACAGACAGAGAGACAGGTCTTCCATCCTCTGCTTCACTCCTCAGATGGCTGCAATAGCAGGAGCTGCACTGATCTGAAGCCAGGAGCCAGGAGCCTCTTCTGGGTCTCCCATGCAGGTGCAGGGGCCCAAGGACTTGGGCCACCTTCTACTTGTGTTCCCAGGCCATAGCAGAGAGCTGGATTGGAAGAGGAGCACCTGGGACTAGAACTGGTGCCCATGTGGGATGCTGGCTGGTGCTTCAGGCCAGGGCATTAACCCGCTGTGCCACAGCGCCGGCCCCTCTAGGTTTCATAAGGATCACGCGGACTCACTGTTAGGGACTTCCTGGGCATTCTCCTTCCGTCTGCTTCCGGGAGCGTACGGACAACAGCACCTGCTAAGTGCTCGCTCCCAAGAGCATGGCCTTGCGCTGTGCAGGACAGGGCCCCCGGGCACCCCCATCCTTGTCTTCTCTCAGTGATGCAATGGGCGCCTGCAGGCACCAGGCGGGCATTCAGCAGCGGCGACTCCCAGTGTTCCCGGGTGCGCCTTTTTCTCTAAACAAGTTAAATGGCGCGCCAAAGTTGGTAACACACCCTTGGGTGTCTCTGCTGCTTTGAGTGGCGCTGGACACCCCAGAACTGCCCGTCCGCTTAAAAGCACCCCCTCCAGAGGCTACAACTGCTGTGGCGTGGGAAGGATTCAGAACCCCAGCACGGAATCAACTGGTCGGGCAGTGGGGACTGATGGGCAGTGGGGACTCCTGTTCTGCTTTGACGATCCTCCTTGTCAGCCACAGGTGGAGAGAAAATGACCGCATTCATCCAAAATATTGCACGACTCCCGCGTAACATGGGGGATGCTGCCCGCAGTGTGTACCTGCCCTGTTGTGATGGGCTCTGTGCCCAGCGGCAGCACCGCCGTGAGCAGCCAGGCTCCATTCTGTGAGGTCCACTGGCCCCCTCTGCTGGCAGCGCAGAGTAATGACCCAGTGGGACCTGCCGCTTCCCCTGAGTGACCGGCAGGTGTCTCCTGCGGAGCCCACTGACGTCCAGCTCTGGGTTACTCTGAATGCTCACCGTAGCCCAGAAAAGGCCCCCACGAGCTGACAGAGGGCGGGAAACCGTTTATGGGAAAGCACACGTGAAAACGAACACACAGGGTGGAGGTGACCGCAGCTCAGCCACGCGACCTTCACAACGCCCCTGAGCCCTGCATGCACCGAGGGTCAAGGTAGCAACCTGTGGGTTGTGGATGCTTTGCCTCAATGACACACGTGTAATTTACATGTCCCTGGGAACCTGCAGGGGCTGGTTCCGGGAGGTCTGCTGGTGCCCGCATCCCCGACAAACCACAGCAGGACACCGGTGTGTAAACCACATGCATCCTCCCTCGTCCTCAGCCCCTCGCAGGCGACCGACAACACCAGCGCTCTGTAACTTGTTGGCGTGCTGTATTGCTCAGCACCCACGCCACTTATTCCCTAAGATCTTGGATCGGAAGTTGGTCGGCTCCATGGAGACAGAGCACTGGCTGTATGCAGGTGCCAGAGAGAAGAAAGCACCGTGTGTTTACAGAGTGGCAGCTCCCAGACAGGACCCAGGGCTGGCTGCCATGGGGAGAGGCAGGAGTCAGGGGGAGGAAGCCAGGAGCTCACAGGGGCCCCAAGGCAGGAACCGTGTGCCCACCCCAGTTACCCCCAGGCCCACATCTCCCCGGAAGCTGAAAGAGGGACTCGGGGCATCCCCACGAGTGGAGCTGTGCGAGGCTTTAGAGAGCCATACAGGCTGAGTCTCAGTGCACTTTTGCTAAGAGCCACGCAGAATGACCCAGAAGCGAGAAGGAAGGACCCGGAGCAAGTCGGACGAGGATTTTTTGCTTGCTTGGCTTTGTGATTCCTGAAATCGCCCAGAGATAAGGAACAATTCTAAAGATGGAGAAGGAGTAAGGAGACTCGGGGAGAAGGAATGTGTGCTCTGAGAAAGAGAGAGCAGAGGTGCGGGCCCCCCAACAGCCTCTGGTGCAGCTCCATCACCCCGGGCAGGCACAGCCACGGCACCCATCGAGGCTCCCAGCTTCTCCGGAGGAATTGAAACTTCTTCATAAAAGGAAATATCCATAATTCAAAGCAAGATTATTGTCCATCACGAGGACAGTGAAAACGGCCGCAGACACACAAAGGAGCCAGCGTGGGTTCCAGGGGCCCCTCGGGAGAGATGGAGCACAGGGAACGGAGGGCTCGGACGTGCGAGTCTGGCTGGGCGAGCTCAGGCACAGGGCCTGGACGAGGCTCCGGGAGGGGTGAGGAGACGCTGGGCGGGGCGGCTGCAGCCCGGGCCTCCCCCCGACCCCAGCCAGACACCAGCGCAATCGCACCTGTTTGCAGTGGGCGACACCCACGCGACACCTGGGGCCTCTCCACGTCTGTGACCTGTCTTTGCTGAGAATCCACGAAAAGACTGAGTTTTCCTACAAAACAGTAAAACACTCCATTATCCTTAGGTTAAAAAGAAAACACACCATTTTGTCTTTTAAAGCGACACTTTCATTGAAAATTGTGAGATTTATTTGGAATCAGACACAAAAGATAGAGAGGCAATATCTGATTTGTCAATATTGATTTGGGGCTGGTGCTGTGGCATAGTAGGCTAAGCCTCCGCCTGCAGTGCTGGCATCCCATACGGGCACCGGTTCCAATCCCGGCTGCTCCTCTTCCAATCCCGGCTGCTCCTCTTCCAATCCCGCTCTCTGCTATGGCCTGGGAAGGCAGCAGAAGATGGCCCAAGTGCTTGGGCCTCTGTACCCACATGGGAGGCCCGGAAGAAGCTCCTGGCTCCTGGCTCCGGATCAGCCCAGCTCTGGCCATTGTGGCCATTTGCGGAGTGAACCAGTGGATGGAAGACCTCTCTCTCTCTCTCTCTCTGTCTATCTTTCCATCTCCTTCTTTAACTCTGCCTCTCAAATAAGAAAATAAAATCTATAAAAACATTATCTTTCAATATTGATTTAGTGGTGGACGCAGTGGGAAAAGTTCCTTCGCATCCCCAATCCCACAGAACCTCGTATCTGCTCACGGAAGCCCCAGAAGATTCTACGGCGCTCCGGGGCCTTCTAGGAACGCGTGCTGCGAGCCCGCTGATCCAATTAGAGACCAGAGAGCGATCCTCGAGGCACGTGTAAAGAGGCTGAGAAATTCTGAAGAAAGCAGGAAAATTTAGAAACCATCTGGAAATCTTAGGGATGACAGTAATTATTCGGCTGTTTAGAAACAAGCCCTGAACAAGGAAACGAAGCTGGTCTCTCATTTTCTGCTAAAATAATTGCTTGTTTTCCCATCTTACAGTTTGGGGTTTTGTGATACCACCAGCCGCCTACGTCCCTCTCGGCGGGGACCAGTTCCATATGTCAAGCCCAGGGCCCCCACGGAGGGAGCTCCAGCCCTGTCTCCCATCATGCAATCTGCAATCCTCCACCCCCACCCCCCAAAAAAACCACCGCTAGGTCCCCCTCTGGAGCCACCTGCCTGTACCTCTCTTCCCACCTGGAACCTTTCAGAGGGTGGGGTCTACTCTCCTACCTGGAGCCCAAGCCCCGCCCCAGCTGCTGCGGTCAGCCTGCTCCCAGCACAAGGAATGTGAGGACGGCTTGGTTCACTGGCCCACACAGCCCTCTCTCTTCTAGATCTCCCCCGAGAGTCTCAACCAAGGGCCACCCTCCTGAAGACTGCAATGTGTGCCTTCTCAGGTGCCCAGAGCCTTGCTCTCCCCCAGCTGAGCCCCCAGCTCAGAACCGGAGCTCAGCCCCTCGGGGGGGATAAGGAGAGGCTCTTAGAACCATGGCAGACTGAGGGCCCTGCCCTGGGCCACTCCCCCGCCCAAGCTCTCCTGACCTCCATGTGTGCCAGGAAGCCCATTGCTCACCGACTCCCCTAAGCTGACGGTACCCCGACAGCCAGGGCCTCTGAGAGCCAGGTCACCCAGCCTTCAGTTCTGGGGAGGGGCTTGCTGTCTTGGCTCTGAGTCCTGCCCGCCTCCCCAGCCCCAGCCCAGTAGGTCAGCTCTGTGACTAACAAGAGCCCCACTTTATCTGCAGGCGTCCGTTCCAAGGCCCCCAGCGGAAACCTGAACCAGGAGCCAGTCCCCAGAGCTACACACTGTGTCTCCTCCCATGCGGCCACACCTGCGATAAGTCTCACTTAGGAACTCAGAGGGAGGCAGCAATAGCTAAGAGCTGCCTTATCACTCGATGGAAGCCCACACAGCGTCGCTGCGGCATATTCGGAGCACCAGCTGCACACTCCTGCACTGTGGAGCCATCATCACTATCATGTCAAGGAAGGGTTACTGTGCCCAGCTAGGGGGTGGCGTCGTGGCGCACTGGGTAAAGCCGCTCCTGCGACGCCGATGTCCTAGTCGGGTGCCAGTTTGTGTCCTGGCTGCGCTGCTTCCAGTCCAGCTCCTTGTTAATGTGCCTGGGGAAAGCAGCAGAGGATGGCGCAAGTGCTTGGGCCCCTGCACCCACGTGAGAGACCTGGAAGACACTCCTGGCTCCTGGCTTCGGATAGGCGCAGCTCCAGCAGTTGCGGCCATCTAGGGAGTGACCCAGCAGATGGAAGACCTCTCTGTCTCTCTCTGTCTCTCTGTCTCTCTCTCTCTCGCTCGCTCTCGCTCTCTCTCTCGCTCTTGCTCTTTCTCTCTCTCTCTGTAACTCTGCCTCTCAAATAAATAAATAATAAATCTTTAAAAAAAATGCTATCATCTACTCAGAAAGGCACCCTAGGTACTGGCTCTGGTCTAGCAGTTAAGATGCCCATAGCCCATAATAAAGAGCTTGGGTTTGACCCCAGCTCTGGCCGCTGACTCTGGCTCGGTGCCCACACAGACCCTGGGAAGACGGCTCAGGTACCTGGGCTCCTGCCTCCCCCGTGGGAGACGGGTTGACCTCCCAGCCCCCAGCGGCAGCCAGACCCTGCAGGCATTTGGGGAGTGACCCAGGAGATGGGAGCCTGGTCTCTCTTTGTCTCTTTCTCTCTCTGTCTCTCCAATGCACTGATTATTTTTAAAGGACGGTACGCGGATGAAAACTTACGATGTGCTTCTTTCTGGAACATTCCATACAATGCACTCAGACTGCGTTGGTTGGGACAGGTGCAGCCTTGGACAAGGGACACTGCTCCACCTTGCTAAGCTCTGTGGTGACCAGCGTTCCCTCTTCCCCCAGAATTCTCCAGAAACACCCTCTCCTGGCTTCCGGCAGCTGCCGCATGGTCTGTTCACCCAGGTTGGCTCAGGCTCCATTCTTTCTTCCTCTCCCTCACCCTGGCCGCATTCAGGTCTTTATCTCCCCCCTAGACCAAGAATCTGTGAAAAGGCCAGAGCAGGAGACAAACCGATGGGCTGCACAGATTATTTGCTTAACAATCTAACCTGCAGGCACACAGCCAGTCACGCCACATGCAGATGCGGCACACTGAGGCTAACCAACAGAGATCTGCTTCTCACACTCTGCAGGCTGGAAGCCGAGATCCAGGTGTGGGCTGGGCTGGCCCCTCTCCTTGGCTGGCCAACGGTGATGCCTCCCTGTGTCCTCCCGTGGCCGTCCCCCTGGGTGTGTCTGGTCGGAGCGGGACTCACTGTCAGGGCCCCGTTTTGATGGAGTCACTCCTCTGTAACCCCCGGTGCCTCAACTGGGGGAAACTCCTTAAGGACACAGCGTGGCCGAGAGCTGGCAGGGCGGCCCCCGGCCCGGGCTGCCAGGGCTACAGACTGCCTCCCGACTCCCCACTGCCCAGGAAGCTAGACTGAGCGAGTGACCACAGGGCCACAGCCCCTCCTCTGGGGGAGGAGCCAAGGGCTCCTGTGCAGCCCCCAGGGGCACCCACTCTGTGGTGTGGCTCGCGGTTGACATAGCTGATAAGATGGGAACTCAGCCAAACCAGAAAAATCCAGCTTAGTGCACATGCACGCCGGGACCCAGCGTGATGCTACTGTGGTCCTGTCTCATTATACGGTCATTAGCATCTAATTAGCATTGTGTGCTCAGAGCAGCATCCCAAATGATCCAATGCCACATCGATCCGATGGCCGGAGGATGGCAGAGGAGAGGAGGGAACCCGATTCTAGGAAAGGGATGTCCCTCTCCAGGAAAAGTTCCACCCCTGATGTCGGGCAAGGAAAACATGGCCACATCACAAACACAGTGCCCCGTAGAGGCAGAAACCCCAGACCCTGAGGAAAACCGGGCTCTGACCCATTCCTCCCTCTGGAAACACTTGGATAAATTTTGCTTCGCTAAACCCACTTCCCTTTTGCCGATCTGTATCTCCTGGCTGCTCCAGCGAGAACCAAGGCAAACAAGCAGGCCACCACCAGGAGCACCAGTGGGTGCCTCCACACCAAACAGGTGGCGGGCCCAGAGGCTCCCCTCACCCCACCCCAGAACCGCTGTGCACCTGCAGGAGGTGACGACGTGCACTGCCCTCTTGTGACGAGAAGGAGGAATTGCATGCTCTCAATGATCTATCCAGCTTACTTTGACCCCTGCACAGATGTCAGTCAGCCCAAGCAACACGGAGACAATCCTGGAACTCCCATCAGCCAGCTGGCCGTGTGTGAGCTGTGCCCCACTCCCCAGCTAGGGCAGCAAGGAACCAGTGGCACGGCTTGTGCAGGAAGCAGGAAACAGCAAGGCGCTCGACCCCAAGCCCAGCAGGACGCCCCAGAGGACTAGCGCTGGAGCCAGGCAATGTGCAGAGAGCCCTCCGCAGAGCAGCTCGCTGGCCTTCTCCGCGGCTACCGCCCAGGGTCTAAATCATCGCCTCCCCAGTGCACACAGAGAGTGAGCAGCCAGCCCAGTGCAGTGGCGGGGCAGGTCTGTGGGCACTGGCAGCCCGGCTCCGGGGCCTTGCTCCTCAGCCCTTGGCCATACCGCATCCTTGACGAGTGAGGAGACCTGCTTCTCCCTGAGGAAGGCACAGCCCCTGTGGTGTTCCTGCTATCCCACCCTTCCCTTTGCTGTGCAGCCTACAAGCTAAAAGACGGCTGGTCCAGAGTACCCCAGAGCACATGCCCCTGGGCTGTCCCCGGCAAGGGCACAGGGCACTGGGCAGTCATCAGGCACCTGGCCCCCAAGCAACAAGAAATAAGCTGTCTTGTCACTCTAGAGACCCTGAGATGGGGAAACAGAGAGCGACATGACAAGGAGCCTGCCGGGAACAGACGGGACTGCGTCTGCACCATGACCTGACAGAACCGTGGGCGTCTGTGAGCAGCGACCTCAGATGTCCTTGAAGCCCCCCAAACAGCTCAGCCTTCAGCCTCCTTCCCAGCCAGGAGCCGCGTAGCCCCCGGCGGAGCAGAGCGGCCCCTGACTGGGACAGGGCCGGCCCCGCCCACTGCCCGGGACAGCCTTGTCCCTGAGGGTTGGAGCCCTCGCTCTGACTCCGAGACAGTGCACGTGCCTGCCAGGCACCGGGTGTCTCCGCGAGCAGCGGCCAGGCACACTTTGACATAAAACAACGTGACGTCTCCCAGGAGGGACAGGGAGCCGCGTTCGGTTGCAACCTGAACCATTTCTCCGGGGCAGCTGCACTGTGGCCGCCCCCGACTCTCTCTTCAGAGCGGAGCAGCCCTCGAAGCACCCAGGGGACAGGACAGCCGGTGACCTTGGCGGGCGCCCTGGCAAGGGCAGTGCAGGAGGCACTGGCCTCCCGTGGTGGGGCTGAGGGTCAGGGCTGTGCTCACCAGGAATCCCATCTGCGTGGGTTTGAGCGAGCCAGATACGGGGCGCAGGCGGGGTCTCACTCACCTCTTGCAGACCCCCATCTATTCATTCGTTGGAAGACGCAGACTGAACACCGGAGCCGCTCCAGTCACCAGGAATCAAGCAGCGAGCAAAACAGGGATGCACCTTCCAGGGTCCGGCAGTCCCTGCACGGGGCAGACTGCGGCCAGGCTGCACCCGGGTGTCGCGGGAAGAACAGCGCACAGCACATTGTGCGAGCTTCCTGCCGTCCTAGAAGGGGGCCAGCCAGACAGGTGGCTAAGAGGAGCCGGCTTGCTGGGTCAAGGACATGGGTGGTGGGGCAGCCCAGTGCCCCAGGCAGGAGAAAAATCCCAAGACAAAGATGTGGCTTAGCAGTAAGAGAACAAGGCGGGAGCAGGCACCTGTCCCTCATCAGCGCCCCCGGGTCCCCACCCCCGGCTCTGGCTCCTGACTCCAGCTTCCTGCTCACTCAGACCCTGGGGGCAACAGCCGATGGCTCAAACAATTGTGTCCCTGCCCCCCCCCCCATGGGAGGACCAGACTGAGTTCTCCCAGCTTTGGCCCCGGTCAAGCTCCAGCCGTTGTGGGCATTTGGGGAGTCAGCAGATGGTCTCTCTACCTCTCTCTCTCTCTCTCTCTCCCTCCCTCTCTCTCCCTCTCCTTTCTAATAAATCCATTTAAAGGGATAATCTTTAGAAGAGAGAGAATAAGGGGAGGAACAGAAAAGAAGGAGATGAGGCTGAGCCCTAGGGCGTGGCATCGGAGCCCTCGCTCACGACCCCCCTAAGAGCTCCAGAGGCAGAGTGGGGCTGGAGGGGAGAGCCCCAGGCATCCTGTGAGTGTGCGTAAGGTCGAGGTCGTGCAGCAAAGACAGGTGGGACTGTGTGTGCATTTCCGAAAGGCTACTCTGGCTTCAGTGCCCAGTGTGCACTGGGAGCGCTCTCATCGGGAGCCCCAGTCAGCAGTCACAGCAAGAATCTAACATGGTGGGGGCGGTAGCTACCCTGGACATGCAGGCCAGAGGGTTCCTGAGGTCACAGTTGCACATGCTGAAAGTCATGGGCAGGAGGCCAAGGCTCCCGCTGCGGGGCCAGTGTCATGGGGCAGTGCGTGGAAAGGCCAGAGCCAGGGCCAGAGAGAGATGAGAACCACCTCACCCCCATATAGGGGCAGCTCCCCAAGCTGAAACCCCCAAAACCGCACGCCCCAAGGCCGCCAGACTGGGAACCCGGCTTCCAACGCACGAGCCCCAGGGGCACTCAAGCCACATCCAAAGTCAGGCGGCTCCTGGTGTTTTCCGGGACCCTGGTGCCTGAGGGATGGGTGGGTGGGCGGGTGAGGAGGAGGCACCTCAGGCCCCGAGGAGCTGTCCAGGTCTCCGTTGCCGATGGCACAGGGCGTCAGTGACAAGGAGCAAGGGTCCTCCTCCACGGAGAGATCTCTGTGGCTGCTCCCAGCCACCAACGCAAGGACCACGAGCATAGGACACAGCAGAGTTCTGCCTCCTGCTGACGGCCACACTGTGGGGGGCTTAACACTGAAGCAGGTGCTCCCTCTCCATTCTGGGGTGGGATTCTGCCGGGAAGGCGCCCCAGGGCTGGCTCCTCCGCGTAGGGCCCTATCAGCTGCCAGCAGTCCTCGGAGTCACCGTCAGACCCAGATAAGAGCCGCCTTGGCTCCGTCATAGATGGAGGGCACCACTCAGAGGGGCGTCTGTGTGCACCTGCCGGGCGCACCCAGGGGGGAGCCCAGGCTCTTTGAGGTGCGTGGTCCTCCAAGAGCCACTCCTTGCATGGACATGACGAGGAAGAAGGGTCATTAGCTGGGACGGGAATTTCACACCCCTCCATGGTGTCACTGTCCTCTTAGGGGTCAGCTTTCCCAGCAGGGAGATGGTGAAGGAAGCATTCCGCATCCCTGGGACGCCTGTGCCTCCCTTGCCGTTCCCAGAGTCCTCGCAGACGCCTGCCCGTCAGCGAGTCTGCTCATCACTCGCGGCTGGCGGCCCCTCCCACCCCAGCACCTGCTCCCCTTCCCGTTCAGCTCGCGGCTCTCCCTTCTTGCAGAATTTTGAGGATTCCAAATCTCTGCTACTTTTCCTCCCTCTGGGAAGACACAGATGAACCAAGCACGTGGTTGATCTGCTTGCCACTGGCTGGGTATTTCTACGAAAATCATCTCGGAAACCTGCCAGCTCTTGACATGATCCTCACAAGTAGCTCCACGAGAATCCTTTTCTGCAGCCAGCTCCCTCGCTCAGGGCTGCCCCCTGGGGGCGGGCAGGTTTCACAGTGACTCACACGGGCAGACTGAGCAGGGCTCCCCTCACACACACCCACTGTTCCTGCTCCTCCTCCCACCACCAAGCCTGCTCCCCGTGCCTTCCTGGCCTGAGCCTCATCCTTGATCTTATGTTGCTTTGTGGTTTTGTGGATATTTTGTAACTTACCAGGAAAAAGGGACTGTAACACAGCAGATACCTCCATCCCTTGCTATCTAGAATTAAACAATGCTTATCAGGCTTCAGATCTATCCTATGTGTCCTGATTAATAATAAAATATCACAGAGTTCATCTCTTACCTATCATCCACCCCACGTCTTCCTCCCCGCCCCCAGAGCAGCCGCTGCTGTGAACTTGCAAGCTCCCTCTGGCTGACCTATAATTCCTTCCATACACACATCCTTACAGGATGCCGGAACCCTGGGGGTCAGCACTGGCACACAGCGGAGCGCCCTCTGGCTGGAGTGGGAATCAGTGCACAAGGACTTTACACAGCCGCCCTTGGTCAGGAGGTAGACTTCAGATGGCATCACGCTGCAGCTCCTTGACCACGTCCATGGGCCCTGCACTCTGCCCCAACGTGCCCACCCTCAGCTCCAAGCAGTGCGATGCAGGCTGGGTCCCCGTGTCCCTGGTTACGGTGCAGCAGGTGGATCTGACGACCAGGTCGACACAGCCAAGCGCTGCCTCCCAGCCTGGCCAGAATGCACCACACGGAGGAGCTCTGGCGTGAGGCTGCTGCAGTCTATAATCTCTAGAATAAAGAGAGACAGGCCGAGTGGATGCGTAGCTAACTCTCAGTGCATGTGCGCTCAGCTCAAAGGGAGTTGAGTGAAAGCCAGACTCCGAAGCGTGTGCACGGCACCGGAGGTCATGCGGGGCTGCCCGCGTTACTGACGTCACTCACGCTCGTTGGACTTCAGCACCACAGCATTGTGCCCACGTGCAGGGTTCGGACTCGCACCTGTTCCTTCTCCAGATGTTACAGGATTCCAAACCTTAGCTCCTTGTGCACCCTGTGGGAACACGGGCACTCCTCTCCAATCCAGCGCATCCGTAGGGCATATACAAAACACTCCATCACACTCGACACGAAGGCCATCAGCCACTTAATGAAACCTCATCTGTGGAAGGGTCCCGAGCCATCGGACCCCTGGGATGTGGCCTCCCACCTAAAGCTTGCTGATTGGTAAATGTGTCTTAGACGTATTAGAAATGGAATGGCCATCTCTTCTTGTGTTCTGGGAGGTGGCAGGGACCCAGCAGAGTCTTGGGGTGGGGTGGGGGGACATATTGCAAAATGCTCAGGGCTCAGCCAAATCTGAGCAGCCAGGCACCACTGTGAGGGCTACCATCTGCCAGATGCTGCCAGTGTGTTTGCAAAATGGCTTGCGGATGCTCCAGTAATGCAGCAGGTGCCTCGTGCCTGCTACACTGCTGGGGCGGGCTCAACAAGAGTCACCGGTCCAGGAGGCACGGGGACTCCACAGCCTTCACTCCCCTCAAATGCCCAGCCCCTCAGCCCTGCAAATACCCCAGCCGGGAGGACTCTCCGAGCCACTGCCTCTTCCCACAGAGAAGCTGACCCAGGCTCAATCCCGATAGCAAAGAACCCAGCACAGGCCAGGGTGTCTGAGAGGGAAGCGGCCCGCTCCGTCCGTTGCTGCCGCTGTACCGGAGTTGCTGGTGATGAACAGGAACGTGTTTGGCTCCCGTCTTTGGAGGCTGGGAGGTCCCAGATCAAGAGGCTGAACCTGGGCAGGGCTTTCTCGCTGCCTCGGAACATGGCGGAAGGCAGTAGGCGGTGAGAGGCGGTGGGGAGAGACCAAGCGTGCAGCCTGGAGCCTCATCTCATGGTCATTACTCCTCCATCCTCCAGAGTGGAGGTTCGTGGCCCACACGCCTCCCCCTGGGCCACGCCTCCCCACGGCACTGCGTGGGGCATGCAGTGTACAACATGTCCATTTGGGGGACACACCCATACCCAAACAGTGCTTGCTGGTGATGAGCCATGCTGGGGATCACCGGGCTGTCCCCGGGAAGTGCCACCTTGGGGCAATAAACACATGCCCATCCCCCCTCCTCCCACCTCCCAGTGGGGCTTGCATGCAGACCCGGCAGCCCCAGCACACAGCCTTCCTGGCGCATTGTTTGTGTTGTTTAAAGATCAGTTATTTATTTTGAAAGAACTACAGAGAGGCAGAGGCAGAGATCTTCCATCCGATGGTTCACTCCCCAAATGACTGAAATAGCGGAGGCTGGGCCAAGCCGAAGCCAGGAGCCAGGAGCTTCATCCGGGTCTCCCACGCAGGTGGCAGGGGCCCAAGCACTTGCGCCATCCTCTGCTGCTTTCCCAGGCACATTAACAAGGAGCTGGACTGGAAGCAGCGCAGCCAGGACACAAACTGGCACCCGACTAGGACATGGGCGTCGCAGGAGCGGCTTTACCCAGTGCGCCACGACGCCACCCCCTAGCTTGTCGCTACAGTGGCCGAATACACATACCACGGAATTCCCCATTGTACCCATCTAGGAGTGCACTCCAGCAGCATCAAGGACAGTCACTCTGCTGCGTGGTTGTCGCCACCACCCATCCCCAGGACCGCTCCCCCTCCCAACCTGAACCTCTGTCCCCCTTCCCCACGCCCTGCAAAGCCTCAGCAGCCCCCACTCTGCGCTCTGCCTCTGAGAAGGTGACTATTCTGGGAGCCTGCTGTGCGTGAGCCACACTGCATCTGTCCTCTGACGGCTCATGTCAGCGAGCATGGTGTCCTCGAGTCCATCAGCGACGGAGCTGGTGTCAGGGTCTCCTTCCCTCTTTTTTAAAGATTTATTTTATTTATTTGAAGTACAGAGTTACACAGAGAGAGGTAGAGACAGAGAGAGAGGTCTTACATCACTGGTTCACTCCCCAAATGACCAAAATGGGCAAAGTTAAGCTGACCCAAAGTCAGGAGCCAGGAGCTTCTTCTGGGTCTTCCATGTGGATGCAGGGGCCCAAGGACTTGGACCATCTTCCACTGTTTTTTCAGGCCATAGCAGAGAGCGGGATCAGAAGTGGAGCTGCCAGGACTTGAACCGGAGCTCATAGGGGATGCCAGAACTGAAGGCCAGGGCTTTAACCCGCTGCACCACAACGCCGGCCCCTCTCCATCTTTTTTATGCCTAAATTGTATTCCACTGTGTGTATACTACATTTGGCTTGCCCATTTATTCATTTCTTTTTAAAAAAAAGATTCACTTTATTTCTTTGAAAGGCAGAGTTATAGAAAGAGAGAAGAAGCAGAGAGAGAGAGAAGTTTTCCACCCACTTGTTCACTCCCCAAATGGCCACAGCTGCCAGTGCTGGGCAAGACCCAAGCCAGGAGCCAGGAGCATCTTCCAGGTCTCCCACACTGGTGCAAGGACCCAAGCACTTGGGCATCTTCCACTGCTTCCCAGGTGCATCGGAAGGGAGATGGATCGGAAACAGAGCAGCAGGGACTCAAACTGGCACCCATTTGGGATGCCAGCACTGCAGGCGGCGGCTTAACCTACTACACCATGGTGCTGGTCCCCCATTCACCTACTTCTAGTGTGTGTGTGTGTGTGTGTGAGAGAGAGAGAGAGAGAGAGAGAGAGATCATCGTCCCACACTCAGGAGCACACACTCGGCTTCTCCCTCCTCATTCCAGACCAGCCTCAAACACTTGTCGAAAAGCGAACGGTCTATCCTGACTTGCAGGCTTCCTTCCACCTGCCTGCAGTTGACACCAAAGATCTGACTGTAATAGATCACCCCTGTGGTCCCCGACGCACCCACGACCGGGTGACACGGAAGTGCGTCGTCCTGGGAGACAATGCCATCTGCCACAGTGCCAGCTTCCTCTGTGGCTTTGGGAAGTGGGGCTGGTGAGAGAAGAGATCCGATGGGGGGAGAGTGGAGGAGGAGGAGCGAGAGTTCTACACCGTGGTGCTCCGCTCAGAGGAAAGGACCTGAACGGAGATCCTGCCAGAGGCGCCAAGGACACAGGTGTGTCCAAGAGCAGAGCTCCCGGGGGGCTGAGGAGGGGGGCGACAAAGAAGAAAGGGAGAGCGAAGGCCGTCTCTGAGGGTCCCGCCTCCTGCACGGTACCCTTCCATTTGCTGTAGACCCTTGTTCAGGTAGACCACCGAGCCTAGCAACTGAGGCACCAGTGAGGTTTTACCCAGAAAGCCTAAGGATCCCTAAGAAAAGACAGCCAGGGTGCGTATCACAGCCAAGCGCAACTGAAAAAAAAGCTCAGGGAAAATGCATATTATGAAGAACAGGAAGAACTGCATAGATTTCAAAATATTTTTACAGCAAAATCCACTTGCCTTCTAATTCCATTCTCCACGAACGCTTGTGTAACACTCTTGCATACAGCAGAATCGACTCAATTATCGACTCACACACTGAGTTTTCTCATCTATACAATGGGAAGCAGAGACGGATTGGGATCCTAGCGATGCGCTGTAGCATTTCAGGCCACGCTCTGCTCCTGCCGCGCCTGCCTCTCCTCTGTGTCTTCCTGAAGACTGGCCTGGCGCTCAGTATCCGCTGCTGGGCTAGGGGACCCAGAGCCCAGCTCAGCTCCGTCCCAGAATCCTCTCTCAGACGAGGCAGCACGGTACGGAGCACCACCCGCATATTAACGCATTCACTCGTTCCTCTAATTTGGACTTGGTGAGCTCACGGCCTGCACCCAGCTGTGTGACTGCAGCCCCTCAGTGCCCAGCTCTGCCCGGCGCATGGGCAGTGCTCGGTCAAGTTGGAGGGGGTCTGGCAGCTCTCCAGAGAGACTGAGCGTTGATCATGGGACGTGCTGCGCCCCGAGTTCCCTCTGGGCCCCACCTGCTCCCTGTAGGATGTGTGATCCGGACCGGAAAAGGGGACGCAATGCTAAGCTTTACCGGCAGAGGGCGCAGGAGGGGCACGCAGGAGTGAGAGGCTGGATCCAGGAGCAGGTGTGAGGATTCCTGCGCAGTGGGTCCGGGCGGGTGGGGGGATGGGGGCAGGACAATCACTGTGCTGCCTGATGCCCTCAGCCTGGAGCAGCCCTCGGTGGGGAAACCTGGCTGTGGTGCAGCCCCTGTGCGCAGAGCCCAGCACCTGCCTCACTGCACAGCCTGCACACTTGGGGTGTCCTAGGCTCACCCATACCAGTCCTTGCCTGACCACCTGGGTGCCCCCTGCTGTCTCCTGCTGGACCACACCCTCCGTGTCTGCCTGTGTAGGGCGCCTCCCTGAGCCCCAGGCCTCCCCGCAGAGCGCCCCGTCTTACAGATCCGGTGCTGTCATCTCTCTTAGTTGACCTCCGTGGCTTAACCCACCGCCCAGCCCCCATCTTCTCCCTGGTTGCCACAGGCAGCCTAGACTCAACCACTCCCCACACCTGACACGGCAGCCCTGGTCCTAAAGCCCACCCGGGAAGCCCTCACTTCCCTGCCCCCTGCGCAGGGGAGACCCTGGGCCCTGCTGACCGACAGTGACTGAGCCCACGTGGCAGCTGGGTGACAACGAGGAGCCCGGGTTTCAGGTCTGGTATTAGGTCAAAGGGGATTGGCGTCTTTTCTCAGGAATTGGGTGGGGACGGAGGGGGTCTGCATGCACCTGGAGATGGGCCAGCACTGCTGACCCCTAGGCCTGGCACAGAGCGATGGCCACCCCTACCCGGCCCTGCCCTGAGCTTCCCACACGATGCAGGCTTCATTCCTCACAACAGCCCGGAGCGATGACACCTTTGTTTTTTGTTGGCATTTCTGTTTTCAATCAGCTCCAGGACAAAGCAACGTCAAGACCACGCAGACCGTAAGGTGCGGCACCCGAACCCAAGCTGGCTGGTCTCCATCATGTACATACAGGGTAGATCTGTGCACACACCACAGGGGACACCTTGTTAAAAAGTCATCTTCCCACTAAAGGACAGCTTGAAACACATCAACCCGATTGCCTGTGAAAGGGGGGAAGGCGACAGGGAGATGAGAAAGAATCGGGAGGTGCGGGCCTGCAGCGTGCGTGTGCCGTCACACATCATGCAGCCACGGTGTGGCTGAGCCGGTCCTCTGCCTGGTGGCGGGGCAGGGGTGCACAATGCATGCCCGGGGTTCAAGACAGCGCTGCCAACAGCGCATCCAGCCTCTGCGTTGGGATCGAGTCGGGAAGCGCAGGCAGAGCAGGAGTGGCCAGAGCGCCTCTGGGTGCACCTGCTCGGGAACAGGTGTGGCCAGAGCTCTGCTGGCTGCAGAGATCAGAACGGCACTGCTGGGATGGATGACTGGGGATTTCGTTCAGGGTCCAGGACGCAGCCTGGCCTACAGTGATTGAACGAATGAATAATTGAACGAATGAATGAACCCAAGGGCAGCTCTTTCCTTGGAGTCCGCAGGCTGGATGGAAGGGGGGAGGCCCAGCATGAGTGGCCGCCTCCAAGGTCAAGTGCAAATGCAATCAAGTCAGCCATCCAAGACAAATCTGCTCTTCTCAGCTCCAGAATGCAAATCCTTCAGAGACTGTACATATCACCAATCATGTCTTTACGTTCGGTTCAGCGATGAGCCCATCAGGTGTCCAGAATAAGCCCTTTTGTGCACTGGTTTTTCTGCCCTTTGGAGAGGAGAGGGTACCCAAAACTTAATACCAAACTAAAGCAAGGGATTGATTTTAAATGCTAGCGAGAAATTACAGCACACCAAGCCAAGACAATTATCTTCGAAATAGCTGTTTGCTTTTCTCTCTAGGCAGAAATAACACTCTTGACATGACTGGCATCTGCCTACAGGAGCAAGAATGAAATGAACGTGTGCCCCAGGAGATGCCCCTAATACACTCCGGGCAGAGACATTTAAAGGTGCGCACGCAGGACTCTGCAAATTGCCATCCACACCCAAGCACGTGCCAAGTTCTCCAAAGCTGGAGCTTCATCTAGCACTAGTTCTGTCTGTGTGCCTTCATCAGGAGGAAAAAGAAAAACCCTCCACACACTTCTTTCTTACTCTCCCACTTTCAGCTCTGCAAAAAATAGCAGCTTCCTGCTACCCAGAACCTACTTTTCCCAACAGCAGCTTGGATCTCTCAGACGATATTCCAGAACCACCGAGCATCCAGTCCCACAGCAAGTTGGTAAAGAGGACAAGCACATGGCTTTTGCCAAGATGCGAGCCTGGAGCCTCAGCAGCTGAGTTAGCCCTGCATGTGGAAACTCACGCACAGCCCACAGATGGGCTTCCGAATTGGGATCCAGTGGCCAAGCCATGTGCCGGTCGCGGGTCACCTGTCCTGGAGCACACGCCCACAGTGAGGCTGGGCGACAGGTAAGCCCGTCAGTGAAGCAGGCTGATCTCAGCTCAGAGGCGGAGACGGACGCGAGGCAGCTGACGAGTGTGGTCAGAGCGGTCCACGCCACCCTAGAGCCGCCAACCACACCACCCCTGCACGACCCCTACAGAGCTGGGTCCCAGAAGCATGACCAGGCTGAGAATTCCTGTGCTGGGCATGGCTTGGGGCGTAGTGGAGAGCCTGAGAAGCCCACGGGCCTCTCTCACTGGCTTCAGCATTTTAGCTCCTTGCAGAATGGTTTGCAAAAGAGGAACCTCGAGGGGGCAGTGCCCCAGTGATAGGGATGCACCATTCTTCTCTTCACAAAGCCCAGTCTTGTTTCCAAGAGGGAAAGAAGTAGAATAAGCAAGTAGTTCACCCTCAAAAGGACGAACGCAGGAACTTAGCTGTCCATTAGGAGGCAAGCAGGCAAGTGGATGAGGCTGGGAGGGCTGGAGCCACGCCCACAGCCTACTCACCGGGCACGGCCCTCCTGGGACCCAAAACTGAATGGCAGCCAAACCCTGAGCTTTGGGGTCACGTGAGTCCAGCCCCAGTGTGAGCGTATTCAAGTCATTTTAAAAAATTTTTTAGGATTTATTTATTTATTTATTTGAACTGTAGAGGTAGAGGGAGGTAGGGAGGGAGGGAGAGAGAGAGAGAGAGAGAGAGAGAGAGAGAGAGAGAGAGAGATTTGCCAATCCACTGGCTCACTCCCCAGTGGCCACAACAGCCAGAACTGGGCTGATCCGAAGCCAGGAGCCAGGAGCTTCCACCAGGTCTCCCACATGGGTGCAGGGTCCCAAGCTCCTGGGCCATGTTTTACTGCTCTTCCATGCACATTAGCAGGGAGCTGGATCAGAAGTGAAGCATCCAGGACTCGAACTGGTGCCGTTATAGGATGCCGGCACCACAGGCAGCAGCTTTACCTGCTACTCCACAGTGCCGGCCCCTAGTCACTTAAGTTTATCATTAAGATATATCTGGACAGTCGTTCCAATTGCTACGATATTGTTTGTTGTGCCAGGATCTTTGCATTGAAAGGCTCTGCCCTCCTCACTCCAGGAGCTGAGCTAAGATTGGACGACAGGTGCAGGGAGAGCAGAATTGTTCGAGCAGACACAGGAAAGGCCTGACTCACCTCTCACCCCATGAGCTCACAGCCGTCCTCTCCCCATCACCACGCATCAAGAGCACAGACGGCTCCGCCCAGCCCCGCTCCCAATCAACAGCCACACGTTTGCTCCCCTCCCTGCCTCAGCACGGCTCCGTGCCTGTGGGAGGGCTCTCGTGTCACTCCACACCTAGCCAGCCCCGAACGGTAAAGAACTGAAGGAACTGTCAGCTGTCAATAAGGCTTTGGTGCTAGGCAACCCCAGTCCTCAGGGTGTTTGTCACCTATCCCGCTGAATGAACACTGATGAGGCTTGGAACTACGTTCCCGTGGATGCTGCAACAAATGCCCCCAAATTGGTGGCTTAGAGCAACAGACGTTTGTTTCCGTGCGTTCTGGAAGTCAGAAGCCTAAAGCCCAGCGTCCACGGGGCTGTGATGCTTGCGAGGCTGCTGAGGAAATGGGCTTCCTTGCTTTCTCCGGGGGATTCTCCACTCCTCGGCCCGGGGCCCCTTCCTCCATCCTCAAAGTGCAGCACTGTAGCCTCTGGCCCCGCGTCACATCTCTCCATTCTGCTCCTGTCCCTGTCCAGATTACTGTGTAAGGAGAGCAAACCCAAACAGCATCGTCATCCCGCTGAGCAAGGGATTCAAGGCTCGGAGCTCGGCCGCCAGGACCTTGGGAGTGGGTAGAGCTAACTCTGGGAGCGAGCTCCAGTAATCGCTACAGGGGATGCAAAACTGTGGGTGTTAGGAGGGGAGTCCACGGGCCCAGGCAAAGAATGACCACTGGGAAGCTGGGAGCCACACAGAGACTCAGGAACTTGCAAAGAGTTCCAGCTGACCAGAATTAAGGAATCTCACAAAGGCCCTGGGAACTCGATCCACACCTAGGAAATGCCACGTCCCAGAGCGGTGGTCCTCCACCCTCCCAAGCTCAAACACAAGCCCGGCAGCATCTCGGTGAACCACAAGGAAGTTAGCTACCTGCCAGGACAATGCTCAACACTTGTTAAGAAAGCTCATTGTCCAGACAAGTAACAAGCTAGGTGTCCACAATGTCCATCGTGAAGGAAAAAATGACAAGACACACACACACACACAGGCAGGGTAAAATGACCTGTTACCTAGAGGAAAATAAGTCATTAGAAACAATCCCAGACATAATGAAAATTGTGGAATTATCAAAGAACCTGAAGCAGCTATGAGGCACAAGAGAGCAGACTTAAAGGAAAATGTGAGCGTAAGGAAGGGGGCTGTGGGCGTGCAGACCTGGATTGGAAGATCAGGTGGTCGGGGCAGGCACTTGGCTTAGCAGTTAAGACACTGCTTGGGATCCCCATGTCCCCTATGGGGGTGCCTGGGTCTGAATTCTGCTTCCAATTCCAGCTTCCTGCTAGTGTGCACCCCGAAAAGCAGCAGCGAGGGCTCAAATGCTTGGTCCACTGCTCCCCACGTAGGAGACCTGGACTGAGTTCTAGGCGCCTGGCTTCAACCTGTTCTAACCCGAGCTGTTGTAGGCCTTTGGGGAGTGAAGCAGCTGTAGGAAGATCTCTCTCTCTCTCTCTCTCTCTCTCTCTCTCTCTCTCAAAAATACATAACATAAATTTTTAAAAGATTTATTTTGGGGGGCAGGTACTATGGCGCGGCAGGTTAACGCCCTGGCCTGAAGCACCGGCATCCCATATGGGCTCTGGTTCTAGTCCTGGCTGCTCCTCTTCTGATCCAGCTCTCTGCTATGGCCTGGTAAAGCAGTGGAAGGTGGCCCAAGTCCTTGGGCCCTGCACCCGCATGGCAGACCTGGAAGAAGCTCCTGGCTCCTGGCTTCAGATCGGCACAGCTCTGGCCATTGCGGCCAATCGGGGAGTGGAAGACCTCTCTCTTTCTCTTTCTCTCTCTCTCTCTCTTTCTCTCTTTCTCTCTCTGTGTAACTCTGGCTTTCAAATAAATAAATATTTTAAAAAATAAAAGATTTATTTTTGCAAAAACAAGATTTTTTGAAAGCTTGACAGCTTTTCTAATAAGACCCATATTCCATGATCGTTTTGAAGACCCCTTCATATGGGGACTCTCAACAGCCAGACAGAATCTATGAGGGGAAATAAAAATAAATAAAAATTGCATTCAAAAATAAATGAGAAGTCAGGATATTTTCAAACAATAGAGAGACTTTCACGAGCTCACCTGAACAAGCAGGAATATTAAAAGTTTATGGGACCAGCTTTGTGGCTCAGCAGGTCAAGCCGCTCCTGCAGCCCTGGCATCCCCTATGGGCACCAGCTTGAGTCCTGGCTCCTCCACGTCTGATCCAGCTCCCCGATAGTGCACCTGGGAAAGCAGCAGAAGATGGCCCAAGTGCTGGGGCCCCTGAATCTGCATGGGAACCCTAGAAGAGGCTCCTGGCTCACAGCTCTGGCCATTGCAGTCACTTGGGAACTGAACCAGCAGATGGGATACCTCTCTCCCTCTCCCTCTCTCTCCCTCTCCCTCTCCCTCTCCCTCTCCCTCTCCCTCTCCCTCTCTCTCTCCCTCTCCCTCTCCCTCTCCCTCTCCCTCTCCCTCTCTGTAAATCTGCCTTTCTAAACATTTTAAGAAAATCTAACAATTCCAGCTGGAAGCTCAAATATGAGGGAAGAAAGAAAGAACTCCATAAATGGGAAAAAAGAGTCAAATGAGAAAAAACAAACAAAGCTGAGATGTATGACGTTTGTGGAAGCAACATATGTGGCGTGGTGGGAGAGAGCGATGCCTCCACGCGGCCGTGACGCTACGTGTGAAATGATAGAATATTGTTTGGCAATGGTCTGCCAGTCAGGGCTGTGCACGGCGAGCCCGGCGCCGGCACCAGAAAGCACCAGTCAGCCGTCGCTGGGGAAGCAGGAGGGAATCGGCCAGGGCGGCCCTGGGCTGCTGCCCAGCAGGTGCACACCGCGGAGGGACACCGAGGCCTCCCACTTCCTGCATACCTGTGTCTCAGTGGCGTTCGGCCCGAGAAGGAACCACAAACCTCACCAGCAGAGAGCAGCCGGCCGGCCCAGAGAGGGGGCCTGGAGGAGAACGCCTCAGGGCACGGCTGCTAAGGGACTGAGCAGGAGAGCTGGGAGCCGGGCTCCTGCCCGCGGACTGACAGCTGTCTGCCTGAACTCAGCAGACGCCAGCTGGCAGACGGGGCGTGGTGAGAAGCATTCTTGCAAAAACGTTTGCAAATTCAAATGGATAATGTGCACACCTACATGTGCCTGTACACACACACACACACACACACACACAGGCGCTCCTGGGAGTTTATGAGAACATAGAATCAGGAGATAAGTGTGGGGGCAGGCCTTTGGCCTGGGGTTAGATCCTTGCACCTGCTTCGCGTGTCAGAGTGGGTGGGTTCGAGACCCAGCTCTGGCTCCTGACCCCAGCTCCCTGCTAATGCACACCCTGGGAGACAGCAGGTGATGGTCCTAGTACTGAGTCCCTGCACCCACGTGGAGGCCTGGATGGAGCTCCTACCTCCTGACTTCAGCCCAGTCCAGCCCCAACCACTGCAGGCATTTGGGGAGAGAACCAGCAGATGGGCACCCCTCCCTCCCTGTCTCTCTCCCTCTCTCTCTCTCCCTCTCTCTCCCTCTCTCTCTCTCCCTCCCTCCCTCTCTCTCTCCCTCCCTCCCTCCCTCCCTCTCTCCCTCCCCCCTCTCTCCCTCTCCCTCCCTCTCCCTCTCTCCCTCCCTCTCTCTCTCTCCCTCCCTCCCTCCTTCCCTTCCTCTCTCCCTCCCTCCCTCCCTCTCCCTCTCCTGAAAATAATGTTTTTTAAAGATAAATTTGTTTTGGTAAAAAAATTTTAATCTGTGCATATACGGAGGCTCCAAAAATTGATGTAAATGTGTATTATAAAAAGGTATGCATGGATTCTAATTTTTTGTGCCAAAATAAACTTACCCTTTTTTAAAAAAAGATAGATTTATTTATTTATTTATTTATTTATTTATTTATTTATTTATATATTTATTTGAAAGAGTTACAGAGAGAAACAGAAATCTCCCACCCACTGGTTCACTCTCCAGATGGCCACAACAGCCACAGCTAGGCCAGCCCAGAGCCTGGAGCCTCCCACATGGGTCCAGGGACCCAAGCACTTGGGCCATCTTCTGCTGCTTTCCCAGGTACATTAGCAGGGAGCTGGATCAGAAGTGGAGCAGCCAGGACTCGAACCAGCTTCTATAGGGATGCTGTACTGCAGGCCATGACTTTCACCCACTGCGCCACAGCATTGGCCCCTAAACTTACCTTTCTGGAAGTGATTATTTACTCGAAAGATACAAGGGGGGGAGAATTCCAGCCACTGGTTCACCCCCCAAACGGCTGCAACAGCCAGGTCTGGATCATGCTGAGACCAGGATGCTGGAACTCCGTCCAGGTCTCCCACTTGGGTGGCAGGGAACCAGGCATTTCTGCTGCCTTCCCAGGTGCACTAGCAGGGAGCTGATTGGAAGAGGAGCGGCCAACTCCACTGAAGGACACCAGTGTGGAAAACGGCGTAACCCACTGCACGTCACACCCACCTCCAATAAACTTCTCCTTTGATGCCATTCCCCACAGCTCACCACTTCTCTTCACTTGTTGGCTAACACCTTCCACCTCATGGAGCTCCATCCCTTATCTCGACTCCTTCTGCCTGATCCTTAGCAAATTTGGTGAAGTTCTCACAGCAAACAGAGGACGCTGCACAGTGGGTAGACCAGTTGCCTCCTTCACACTTTCTCCAATAATCCTTGATCTTAGATTTTTTCTAGCCAAGCCCCATATGAAGAATAACTGGATAAATAAGGAAGGCCTCATCATGGCCTCTCTGGAATAGACTCCAATGGGAGACGCAACACCCACACCAATTAGTGCCACTCAAGTCATTCCTCCTCCCCCCAAGCTACCCCAACCATGCAGTTGGCCCATAGCTTGCATCATGCATCAGCACGTCCAGGGGGTGGGGTGTCCTTTACCCCTGCCCCTGCTTCTCCGCCCCAGGGCCACCTCTGGTCACAGAGCTCACTGAGCACAGGGCTAGCAGATGGACGTGTTGGGACAACCCCATCAGTGGTGGCTAAACATTCCAGCCCTCCCCAGTGGATAGGACCCCCCGGGGGCGTGCACCTTGTGCGCAGTGTCCCGGATGGCTGCACAGGGGCTGGGCCCAGAGTGCACACAGCGGCAGTCACTTCATTATTCTCTCTCTGGTCTCAAACATGTGGGTGTCGCCCTGAGGGAGCCCGGAACATGCACGCCAGCTGTCCATGCGAATGCCCCTTCCCTGGGTCCTCTGGCCCCACCCATTGCCCCAGGCTGTGAGGACGCCCCTCCCCCACCAGGGTTCCTGGACCCAGAGGGAAACGTCCTCCGCTAGTGGGGCTGTCTCTGGGGGCGCACTGGCACTGATCCTGTGTGTGGCTGCAGGGGGCAGCGCCAGGGCTAAGATAGAGTAAGCAGTGCTCTGGGCCTAATCTCCATGCCCCAACCCTGCACCTGTGCGCCTCAGGCAGGTCACCTGACTGTCCAAGGCCCTGGGGCAGCTGAGTCTCTAAGTCTCACTTAGGAAGGTGAATAAGGACATGTAGCTCACAAGGCCACCTGGAGGGCTGTGGTGGGCTCCCTTCCCCAACCCAGCCTCCCAGGAGGGGCCATCCTGTTCTTCCCCCCACCTCCCTTCTCCATCAGCTACCAAGACGCTCACCCTGCTGTCCAGGTGCCACTCACAACAAGCCCACAGTGGCACAGGGTGATTTTTATCTATTTTATGTGCAGGCGAGAAATTGATCTTCCATCCACTGGTTCACTTGCCCAGTGCCTATAACAGCCGAGGCTGGGCCAGGCCACAGCCAAGAGCCAGGAGCTCCGTCCAGGTCTCCCATGTGGGTGGCAGGGGCCCCAGTATTTGAGCCATCACCTGCTGCCTCTCAGGTGCACTAGCAGGAAGCTGGCTCAGAAGCGGAGGGGTGGGGACAATCCCAGCACTCAGACACAGGACGTGGGTGTCCCTGGTGGCTGCACCACGGCGCCTTCCTCTACACGTGGTTGTTCTGTTCCCCGAGCGCTTGGGCTGCGCTCTCAGAGCTCCGTGACAGCCACGATCCGTGCCGTCCACTTCACCCTGTCCCACAGCCCTTTGCTAGCTCTGCCTCCTTGACCCCTTCTGAATGGACAGGCTTTGCTCTGCAGGCTCCCCGCGGCCATGACTGTCACCTCAGCTGTGACTGCTGTCCAGCTCAGCGCAGCCTCTCCTGAGCTCCTGTATCCAACCATCGTCACTGCTTGGCGACAGGGCGTGTTCTAGATGCAGCACTGTGTGGGCATCACAGCCCTGCACTAGAGGGTGATTCTATCACCGAGTGATACAATGTATCAAAACACCAGTTTGTGCCACGTGGCTGTAGTTACCAGAGGGCTTGAATGGGTTGAGGCGTCCCTCCCCAGACGCCTGCAGGTTTGTAGCCCCTGATGTCTTAGTGTTATAAGTTGGTGGGTTTAGGGTGGAGACCCGATCTAGTTCTGGGGTCTGTGGCGTGGGCCTGGTGGGAGGTGTCTGGTCATCAGTGGGTGGTTCTGGTGAGAGAGGCTTCACTTGTATCTCACCCTAGCCGTTCTCTCTGCCTCCTGCCTCACCACGTGATCACTCCCCTGCACCTGCTGTGACCAGTCTCCACCAGACCCTGGGGCCACCCAGTCCTGAACTCTGACCTCCAACTTGGAGGTCCAATACCCTTTCCTTTCCCAAGAAGCTGCCCTCGGGTGCTTTACTAAATGAGAGGACGAATGTGTCTCCTGGAAGTGGAGCTGGGCGTCTCCTCTGTCCTCCCCGCCTCCTCTCCAGCTGCTGTTTGGGCTCCCGCCATTGCTACCGCTTTCAGCGGGGCACAGGAGGAGCCCAGGGCACTTCAAGCCGGGTGCCCGATTGCTTCCTCCCCAGGACACCGTGCTGCAGTAACTCCAGCCGCCGGCAGGAGCCCACCCTGCTAAGTGGGGCGGATGCACAGCTGGAGGCCAGGCTGTTGACCAGCTCTGACAACCCTTGAGAATGGATGGAGGCGGGTGCTGGTCACCCCCTTCCATTCAGCCACACTGGGCTTTTATACAATGGGCCACTCAGACGTAACAGAAAGTGTGCCTCCCTGGTCTTGTCTCCACCCGCCCCAACATCCCAGCTCAGCGATGGAAGCACCCAGCTGCAAATGTCAATCCCAGGTCCAGCCCGTGAGCGACGTCTCCCAGCCCTGGCCCCCCAGGACCCCCCAGCACTGCCCACCTTGCCCTTGCACCACCTCCACACACTCCTGCCTCCACACCCCTTCCCTTGTCAGCTCCCCACGCCCCTCCCCACGCCGAGGGGATAAATGCTGTGCGCCTGCTTCCAGCCTGCAGGAGCCTCCCGCTGCATGTGGAACGAGACCCGCGGCAGCTCAGCTTCTGAGACTCTCGATCGCCGGCCAACAGGCGCCCTGCCTTCCCCAAGCCTGCGGCCCTGCTGCTGGCTCCCACCCCTTGCACTTGCACTCCCACTGCCCTCAAACACCACCTAGAGGTGGACTTGGCCTGGCCCTCTCCTTCTCTCTCCTGGGTCCTGCAAACTCCCCTGCCCAGAAGCTCAGCCCCGCCCCCCTCTCCGACCTCTGCCTTCTTCCCCTGTGTGCACTGCTAATGTGTATCATGTCAGATAGCAGCATCTGGAGAGACCCTGGCCATCCAAAACCCATGGAGGAGCCGGCGTTGCGGTGCAGCGGGAAAAGCCCGTTGTCCTGTATTGAGGTGTCGCGCCCCCCCTGTTCCACTTCCGATCCAGCTCCCCACTAATGCACCTGGGAAAGCAAGCGGAAGATGGCCCAAGTGTTTGGGTCCCTGTCACTCACATAGGAGACCCGGATGGAGTTCCTGGCTTCTGGCCTTGGCCTGGCCATTTGATGAGGGAACCAGTGGATGGAAGATCTCCATCTGTCTCTGTTGCTCTCATTCTCTGTCGCTTTGCCTTTCAAATGAATAAAAATAAATCCTTAGAGGAAAAAAGCTAAATTTCCAGGAAAGAGCCCAGCCCACCTGCTGGACACCGGCTGTCCCCCCACGTGCCCGTACCTCTTACGGCTCCTGTGTGCTACCCCACGCTGTTGTCCTCTTTCCTAACCGAGATAGCTGGAAACCAGGGGCTGCAGCTTACAGAGCAGCGCCTCAGCTGCTCGCAAGCCCAGAAAGCGAGTCCTCTCCAATAACTCAGCCTCCGTGTGGTTACGAGCAGTGTTGGTGAGCTTGAATGCATGCTGCACGCACTGAGGCCGCCTCCAGGGATTGCCGGCTTCCCTAACGGAGCTGGGGCCGTGCATACCGGAAGGTGGACGCCAGCAGCGGCAGGAACCCTTCCCAGGTGTCTGCAAGGCCGAGGAGCACCGCGGGTGCCCCCACTGCACGCCCTGGGCTCGCCCCTCCCATGTGGCCTATACCACGGCCACTGCCAGTGAGGGCAGCATGATTGTTTGCCAACCGCATGTCCAGTCGTCTTGCCCCTGCCTGACGCCGGCGAGCACTATGTACATGCCATGGCGGGGCCCCCACGTCCTCTGCAGCCTCGTGGGCCTGGGGCACACAGGGCCTCACGCCACCTGGACACAGCTGCTCTCAAAGGCATGGCCCCCAGAAGGGGATCTGCGTGGCCCTTGCACAGCCTGGCTCCCCAGCCTGTCTGAAGCCCAGACGGTGGCCAGGCCCCAGTGTAGCAGGGCTCTGCTCGAAGCTCTCCATCCTGAGCCGGGAGGCGCACCTGTCCACCCCACAACCGGGGCGCTGACCTCCACCGTGTGCGCGACCCCTGCACCGTGAGACTCCATGAGCCGGGGAGTCACTGTGCTTCACAGGACATGCGCGTATGCACATGGCACACACGCATGCAACACACACTCAACACGCAGCGCACATGCACCCTCGGCACAGGCAAACACAACACACACAAGGCAAAACGCACCACTCGTGTGTACACACAGCATGTGCAATGCATGGACACAACAAACAACGCACACAAGTGTGTTCACCGTCTAGTGCACACAATACACGAGCACACATCATCGGCATGCACGGGATACACGCACACAAACACACACGCAGACGTGTTCCGCTTCTGCTTCTGACCAGAGCTGCTGAAGAGCAGGTGGGGGGGGCGCGTTGTGGCGCGGGGGTTAAGCTGCTGCTTGGGCTGCTCTGACTCTGACCCAGCTCCTTGCTAAGCTCCCTGGGGAGACTGCAGATGACAGCCCAGGTACTTGGGTCCCTGCACCCACATGGGAGACCCAGTCGGAGTTCCTGCTCCCGGCTCCAGCTTGGCCCAGATCTGGCTGCTGCGGCCATCTGGGGAGTGAACCAGCAGATGGAAGATCTCTCTCTCTCTCTCTCTCTCTCTCTCTCTCTCTCTCTCTCTGTCTCCCCCTACCCTTCTGTGCTCTGCCTCTCAAATACTACATAAATATATAAATATGCATATATTTAAATGAAAGCATGGGGAGGGTCCATGGATTCTTCCTGCCCCCTCCCACTCTCCTCCTCCCCCTCTACTTTCCCCACAGCAGCTGTGGCTCCAGGGCTGTGCCGTTAGTCAGCTTCGGGAGCTCAGGCAACTGCTTCAGCTACGCCCTCTCAGTTTTCCCGTCTTTAGAATGGGCCTAACGGTCCCCGCGTCACAGGTCTGCAGTGACAGCGGGTGAGGTGCTGGTCAGTGGCTCCACGACTGTGGTGTGGAGGTGCTGGCCCTGGGGATCCGTGAGGCTGATACCTCAGGCTCCCCCCGCCCAGGGATTCTCAGTGGCAACGGGCCAGGAGCTTTGCTGTGCTGGTGTGTGCAGCGCCAGGGAGCAGAAGTGAGCAGCCGGCTGTCGGGTGTGCGCTGTGGAGCCCGTCACCCCTACAGGAGAGGAGCGCCAGGCACAGGCGAGGCCGGGAGGTCACACTGGAGCCGAGAGGACTCAGACACAGCCTGGCCTCCACCCTGGGACAGCCTGCTTCCTCTGCCTTAGCACGACCTGTCACCTCCACCCTGGGGACAGCTGGGCTCTGGAGGGCCCTGTCAGCCAGCCGCACAGGCAGCCACACTCCGGCCCAGCGGCTGCTGCTGTTTGCTGTGCTGATGTTTGTTGTATGGGTGTTGCCCTGCTGCTCTTATCAGGTTGTGTGGCTGTTCGTTCCGGCTGTTGTGGCTTCCTCCTGTTGTCATCGTGTTGTCCTGGGTTGCTGTCGGTTGTTGTTGTCGGTGTTGTGCTACTGCTCCTGTTGCCAGTGTGTTGTGCTGTGTTATGTTGCTGCTGGCTAGGTGTTGCGTTCCTGTTGCCATGGTGTCGTGTTGTGTTGCTGTGGGTTGGGTGTTGTGCTGTAGCTCCTCGTGTCGCCTCGTGCTGGTGTCAGCTGAGGGTGTGCTGCTGTTCCTGTTGCTGTCACGTTGCTGTTTTGTTGTTGGTTGGGAATGTTCTGCTGTAGCTCCTGTTGCCATGGTGCTGTTGGTTGGGTGGTGGTGTGCTGTAGCTCCTGTGGCCATCACGTTGGCTCGGGCTGTTGTCAGCTGAGGGGTGTTGTGTTGCGATGCTGTCTCGGGCCTGGAACCACGGATCTGGAATCTTCTAGGATTCATGGCCCCTGCACCTCCCCCAGCACCTGGAGGGCCTCGCCAGCTGTGAAACAAGGACTGATGGAGCAGCGTCCCAGGAGAATAAATAGCATGAACGTGCCAGCCAGTGAGCAGTGCCGGCAGGCATACACGTGGCCTGGCTCTGCACCCAGCGCGAGTCCAAAGCAGACAGAGCCAGGGTCTGGGACTCCTGGGCCCAGGGGAGCCCCACAGGAGGTGCCCCCTCCCACACCATGCAGGAGAAGCCCACTCTTCACGTCAGGAGAACCAGGGACTCCTGGCTCCAAGCCGGGGAGCTCTGATGGAATGGGGTGCAGGGTGGGTGCCCCAGGCCCCTCTGCTTACAGCCCAGCCAGGGGGTGTTCTGTAAGTGGGCGTGGCCTGACCCCTTCCATGTGCACTCACTGAAGTGCCCCCAGAGGCCCGCCGTGGACGGCCTGAGAGGAGGCAGTGAAAGCCCAGAGCTGCCCTGGTGCGTGGGCTCTGCTCCAGGGGGAGACGGGGGCTCCTGGCAGCCCCGTTGTTCCTCCTCACTCACTCCTGGGTAAATGTGAGTGACACCAGGAACCCCAGAGGCAGGGGTGCCACCAAAGAGGGGCAGTGACTGCTCACTGGCTGAGAGAGCCCAGGTTGCAGGGTGGCCCAGAGAGGGGACAGCGGCCACAGCTCGGTCCACGCTGTTCCTGGACTCCGGGTGACAACAAATCTTCGGTTCTGGGGGCCTTGCCCAGGGTGGGGGAGGGGAACAGGAGCCCCCACAGCGGCTGGGAGCCCAAAGCTCTGTGCCGTGGTCTGATGCAGGCCCCCAACTTAATCCCCAACTCCAGGGCACTGAGAGGCAGGACTTAGGAAACTAGGTCAAGAGGACTCTCCCCTGGTGCCTGGATTAATGCCGCTGTCATGGCAATGGGTTCCTGACGAGGCTTGCCCCACCCCTCCTACAGGTCCATCTCTGCTCCTCTGCTAGTGATGACTCAGCAGAAAGCGCTCTCCAGCTGTAGGCTCCTTGCTATGGGATGACTCAGCAAAAAGCCCTCTCCAGGCGCTTCTGCTAGTGATGACTCAGCAGAAAGCCCTGGCCAGCTGCAAGCTCCCTGTCCCTGGCCTTCCCAGCCTCCAGGTGTGGAAGAAACAAATCTCTGTTCTTGGAGAGCCCCCCAGTCCCGGGCCCCCCCGCAAGGCAGCACCATGTGCAAGCATGCCCGCCCGGGAGGGCTGAGTGCCGGGACACACGGCATCGCCGCACCTGGCTCAGCACTCCAGACGCTGCCTGGATGTGAACTTCGTGCCAGCCCCAGTTCCCCGGGCCCTGTGTCGATGGTCTCTCGCGCTCATGCCAGCCGGGACTTGTGCCCAGGGGTGTGTCCCATTCCCCAAGCGCAGCAGTGACATTTTTCACCAGCAGAGGGAGCCAGGAGTGCAGAGCCGGCCAGAGGGGTGGACGGGCCGCATGCTGTGTGGCCTGGGCTCCTGGTTTCCGACTGGCTGCGGTGTGCACGTCCTTGGCCCTCACCACCCCCGCCCCAGAAGGTCACACCCTGCTTTGCTTACTTATTACTGGATTCCCAGGGCCTAGACCAGTGTCTGCCTATGCTATTGGGTGCTCAAGACGTCAATCAATCAATGAGTCAGTCCATTGGAAGGCTGAGCAGCCTCAAACTCCTGCCTTAGCCTATTAAATATCATAGCATTAAACTGTTTTTTACTGTGGTCATCATAGACAACCCTACAATGTGTTTCTGTCTCTGCTCCCAACAATACGTCTTTATGAAATTATTTATTTGAAAGGCAGAGTTGGGGGGGGGGGGGTCTTCCATCCACTGGCTCACTTCCCAGATGGCTGCAACTGCCAGCAATGAGCCAGGCTGGAGCCAGGAGCCTCATCCGGGTCCCCCACAGGGCCTTGGGCCATCTTCCACTGCTTTTCCAGGCACATTAGCAGGGAGCAGGATGGGAATTGGAGCAGCCAAGACTCGAACCGGCGCCCTTATGGGATGCCAGCATCTCAGACGCCCATGTTTACCTGCTGCACCACGACGCAGCCCCCACCGCTTCTTGGATTAGAGGCAGTGAAAAATGTAACCAAGGGTGTGGCATTAGGGTGAGAAATTCCTAATCAATACACATTCTTCCCTTCCTGGACTGCCACCCCACTGGGTAGACAACCAGCCTTCAAGTGTGTGCCTATGAGAGCCCTCACAACGGAAAAGAGAAAATGAGGTTTCTCCCTCCTTTCTCCATTCTGGCTCCGAGGCGGCTCCATCTGCCGCCAGCCCTCGCCCCGCCCCGCGCTGCTCAGTCAGGGTGGCGGTGACGGAGGCCGGTGGGAAGGCGCGCAGAACCTCGTCCCGGCCCACGCTGCTGAGCGGGCGCCAGCCCCGGCCCTCACAGATGGCTGCGGCTCGTCCACGTGAGCTCAGAGCTGAGAAGAGGCGTTTTGGCAGGAAAGGCGGCCCTGTGTGCGTCTGACGCAACGCCCCACTCCTGCCCGAGACTCGCAGGGGGAGCAGCGGGACGTGCGAGCGGCTTCTCCCCACGAACACCGCCGCCTTCACCGGGTGCCACGCACCTGCCCATCTGCCCCACCCGGCCACAGCCAGCTGCCTGCGGGCATCGGAAGGGCCTTCGGAACGTGGGCGGAAAATGGCCATGGTGACAAAAAACTTCGATGGAGTTCGAGATGTTTCGTGCCAGAACAAGCGCATACGTCTTTGAGCTCTGTTTTTCCATGAACTGTTCGACGTGCCCTTGTGCTCATTTCCACGGGGTCCGTGGCCCTCCCAGCAAGTCCTCCCTGTGCGCGAACTGCAAGGCTGGGACCAAGGATTAGCATATCCACTTTACAGAAGAGCAGACTGAGGCACAAGCCAAGGGCTTGCCCCAGGTGACACAGCCAGCAGAGGGCAGAGCCTCGGGCTCAGATGTGGGCACTCCGTCAGCTCCTGGCGCCCTCTCTCCCGTGGGCTGGGCCCGCCTGTACCTCACCCTCCAGAGCCCTGGTGCACATGGAGCTGACCCCAGCAACCCTTTCATCATGGCCAAGGAGTTGGAGGATGGTGCCTGGAAGACTCTGTCCCCGGGGGCTTCCAGAACCTTCCCTCTCCTCTTTGTCCTGTGCTAGAGGGAGGCCGTCAGAAGAGACTGTTCTGGCTCCTTGAGACCAGCACACCTGCTCAGAGGCTCCCGGGTGTTCAAGGCAAAACCACACGAAGTGTTCTCAGCATTCTAGAAAATCCAAGATAATTTCCTTCCCTTCCCACTGCTTCAATCTGCGTAATGTTGGGCAAAGGGGTGTCAAGGGGTGGAACAGCCCACTGGGGAGCCAGGGGTATTTCCTGAGTACAGTTGAAAGCCTGAGGCTGGGGACCAGCGCTGTGCAGTGGGTTGTCGCTGCCAGCCACACCAGCAGCCCCTGTCGGCTGCTCCGCTTCTGGTCCAGCTCCCGCCCATGCACCTGGGACAGCAGCGGAAGACGACCCAGGTGCTGGGGTGCAGTTCCTGGCTCCTGACTCTGGCCTGGCCCAGCCCCAGTCATTTCAGCCATTTGGGGATTGAAAGACAAATGGAAAATCTCTCTCTCCTTCTCTCTCTCTCTCCCTCTCTCTCTCTTCTTCCTGCTCTCTCTCTCTTCTTCCTGCTCTCTCTGTCACTCAGCCTTTCAAATAAATAAAAAACAAATCTGTCTTTAAAAAAAAAAGCCAGCCAGGGTTTGGCTGTGACACTTGTGTAGCACATACAAGCAGGCGGCTCAGGGTCCTGGGCTTCAGGGCTGTGGGCCACCCCCGATGTGTGCCCGCTGGCTCGTTCCCATATTTAATTGGCTATCAACACCCACCTGGCTCCCGCGGCTCTCAGCCCATGACACCATGACCTAGGGTCCCTGCTGCTTGATGGGGAGACACAAACCAGCGCGTCTGCATTTGGAGAGAAAACTAAAGGGGCACAAAGGATCAGCTGTGTCCAGGGCACAGGGGAGAGCGAACGGCACCACCACGGGCCAGGAAGGCCGTGGCTGCCGTCGGCTGCTGGCGGCTGTGCCCCCGCCCACCGAGCTTTCTCAGCACCAACGCTTCAGCGGCGTCCACGGGTTCTTTGTTTTCCCTCACACACTCACAGGTGCCCGCCTCTGCCCTCCAAGTCCATGTCCAGCTGTCCCAGGGCCAGCCCCACCCAGCTGCTGGGCTCACAGGTGCAGGGATGCGTCACAGACTCCCGGCACAGGTGTCCACCACCTGGGCAGTGGCCAGGTGGCTTCTGCACCCCTGGGCTGTCCTCCTCCAGAGAGCGGTTCTTACCTTGTTCCCTGGAGTTGCCCGACGGCTTGAACAACAGATTTATGTGCTCATGGCTCTGGAAGTGGGGATCAGGACGTGGTCTGGCCCAGGCCCCTCTCCCAGCATCTGGAGGCTCCCGGCCATCTTGGGGTTCCTTGGTTTGTGGGAGCATCACCCTGTCTCTGCCTTTATCTGCGTCCAAGTCCCCCCTTTTATAAGGATGCCACCCCCACCACCGTGACCTCCGCTTCATTGACTTCATCTTTGGCAGCCTTGATTCCAAATAAGGCCACGCCCTGCGTTCCTGGAGATGGGGCCCTGGACAGGCGCAGTGGGGACGATGTGGCGCAGCCCACAGCCATGCCGATGGCCCCGGGGCAGGTCTCACCGAGGCTGCTGTTCCCAAGCTTCTCACCCCATTTGAGGAGCAAAGGAGCAGGAGCTGCTGCTTCTCGTCTCTGAAAGATTCCTTAAAAAGCAAGAAGCTGGGGGCCGACACCGGTGCAGTGGGTAAAGCTGAAATTTGCAACGCCAGCATCCTGCGTGGACACTGTTTCATGTCTCGGCTGCTCCACTTCCGATCCAGCTCCCTGCTGTGGCCTGGGAAAGCAGTGGAGGATGGCCCAAGTCCCTGGGCCCCTGCACCTGCATGGGAGACCCGGAGAAGCTCCTGGCTCCTGGCTTGGGCTTGGCCCAGCCCCAGCTGTTGCAGCCATCTAGGGAGTAAACCAGCAGATGAAAGAGTTTCTCTCTCTCTCTTTCTAATGAATAAATAAATATTTTTTTAAAAAATAATAATGAAAAAAGCGAGACGCTGAATTCCTGGGTAAGGAAGGGCCCCTCCTTGCAGGGCGGAGCAGAGCACACAAACCTCCTGTCACTCTGCAGAGAGCAGCCCCATCCGCTGTGACCCCCCCTGCTCCCAGGGGTGCGGCTCGGCAAGCCTCAGGGTGACCCGGCCTGGTGTCTCCCTGTGGAAGCCCCCCGGGGGGAACCAGTAAAGGGGGATGTCTACCCGGCCCTCGGGCTGTAGTCACTCATTCTCTGGACCTGACCACACACCAGGCCCCAGAGGCAGCCGCAGGCCACCAGGCACCTTGGAGCTCGTAAAGCCCAAGGTCACGTTTCTCTCCTTGTGTCAGCCGTGGTGGTGACAGCGGCCTCTGACGGCTTCGATTTTCGAACAACAGAAAGGCGACGTGTTCCCAGCATCCCCTCTGGCTCACAACCAGACCAGGGACAACCTCCGGAATGCTGGCCCGGCCATCTTTCCATGGTCAGCAGAACCAAGTCGCCAGTTAAGTGGAGGGAAGAGGAGGCCTCTGATGTGAGCTGGCGTTGGGGCCCCCGGGGGCCGGGCCCTGACCAATGGACTCGCTCTGGACACCACCTTCCTTTTGCTTGTCTGTGTGCCCAGTGCTTGGGGGGGAAACTGAGGCCCAGAGCAGGAGAGACCCTGCCCAGAGGCCCCCAGCCACAGTGACGTGCTGCCGGGTTCCGGCTCTCCCTGCAGCTCCCGGATTCGGGTCAAAGCCGAGCTGGGGACCCAGCAGAGACCATAGGATGATGTATCCTTGCGTGAGGAGACCCCATGGCGAGGCCCCTGCAGAACAAACCAGGAGTCCCCAAGGCTGCCCACTGCTGGGGAGTAGGAGCACCCCCACACACCAGGCTTCTTGTCCGGAATTCTTCTGAACTCTGTGGGCAGAAAGGACGAAGGGGAAGCAGGTGCAGCCCCAGACCGGTCCTTCTGGTTTCTCCCAGTGAGCTCAGCGCAGGTGACAAGGACCCACCCATCACCAGAATTCGGGAACGGGCAGTGAGGGAGGGGCACCTCGGCTCCAGCATCCACGGCTCCCTGTCCCTGCTCAGTTCCTACCTGAGCGACACATGCCCAGTGTCCTCCCTCCAGGGGGCTGTGTGGGGTCCTGGGCGCTCTGTGCCCCCAACCCCCACCCAGGGCACCACCCGACCTCCAGGGCTCAGCTGTCCTGGTCACTGCCCAGTGCAGCAGGCGCCAGGGCCATGACAACCCCCAGTGCTGCACACGGGAAGGCAGGGTGGTGGTCTCCCCCCTCCCAACCCCCACCCCCTCTTGCCGAGCCCATCAGGCTGACACCCCAGGAGCCGTGACCCCCCCTTCATTGTCCACCCAGTGTCTTCCTCCTCCCCACACACCGCTGCCTGCAGAGCCACGCCAGGGACAGAGGAGCCACCAACACTGTGTGTCCACGGACCTGCTGCCACGGTCTGTGTCCATATCCAGACCCATCATTTCAGGAAATAAACGAAGGGCTACCGAGGAAAACGCCTGACGATCTAAAATCGAATCCCAGCTCTGCCGCCGACTAGTATTTGTGCCTTCCAAGATAGGATTTCAGCCTGCTAAGCCGTGGGCTCCACACTCTGTAAAACCAGCGACTATGAATGTTGCTCCCGCACCTGGCCAGGTAGATGCGAGGATCCAATTATCCTGGGAACTATATCTAGAGGGTTTTTTTTTTCCTAGTGTAAAAAATACTGCAAAAATGCAGCGTATTCGTTCTTGCCCTGTGGTAAGGAGACCGTTAGGGTAGCTGGTGTTATAGTCCCATTCTGCTGGTTCTGTGGCAGGCAGCATGTGGCACAGATGACACAAACCCTTAGAAGTTTATTTTCTTCAATATGTGATGCTTGAGAAAACAAAGTATTTACGAACGTCTAGCAAGTGCCTCTTTCTAAAACTAATCCGGAGGCTACCTTTCCTGCTCAGGTGGCTGCTGCAGGGTCCAAGTGTCAAGGGTGAAGCCAGAGCCGGCTTTGAACTCTGAAAGCAGTTCGCACATTGCCTGGGGCTGCCCTTCTCTTTGGCGTGGGCCAGGAGACGGTGCCCCACCAGCCCTAGATGGGGCAACATTAGACCATGAAAGAGAAGAAGATGGGGCTGGCGTTATGAATTAACCCACGGCCAGCAACTCCGGCCAGCAACTCCAGCATCCCGCGTGGGCACCAGTTCATGTCCCAGCTGCTCCACCTCCAGTCCAGCTCCCTGCTGATGCAACTGGGAAGGCAGCAGAGGATGGCCCAAACGATTGGGTCCCTACCTCCCATGTGGGAGACACAGATGGAGTTCCAGGCTCCTGGCTTCAGCTGCCATGCCCTCGCAGTCATCTGGGGATGAACCAGCAAATGGAAGATCTCTGTCTCTCACTCTCTAAGTCTGCCTTTCAAGTGAATAGATAAAATCTTCCACAAAGGGTGGGGGAGAGGAAGACGACAGAGGACGGAAGGGGATAAGCATGGGGACAAAAGACGTACGGCAGAGGGGTCCTTGCTGGTTCCCGGACATCACCACCTTCCCTGGACTCACGATGCACCTGGCAGTGCAGCTCCCCAGGCAGAGGAGCTGGGAGCCCAGCAGCCCCTGGCCCAGCCAAGACACCTGTTCCGCCTGCGCGTGCACCGTCCAGCCAGTAGTGGGCGCTCCTGGGGCCAATCTTTGCCCACCTTACCTGTTCCACCTGCGTTTTAAGACAGCCGCCGCCAAAAGCCCATCACGTCCTCGCTCTCTTCTCCATGGACCCGACTGTGAGGCTGATGCAGTCACGGGGTCTCCTTTCCATCTGCAGCCCACCCAGACACACGTGACACTGTGGGGCCTGCAGGGCCACTGACCACGCCCCTCTCCACCCTGAAGCCCAGACTCTGCTGTCCTTCTGCAGGATGAGGGCGTGAGAGCTGTTGTCTTGTGAACGCTCCCTCCTTCTGGTCGCCCTGAGCAGGGAGGCGCGACCTCTTATTGCCGTGGAATTCACAGAATGAACCTGCGGTTTCCATGAGGCTTTGAGCCAGACGTTAAGGGAAGCAAACGAGTCCACGGCAACACTTAGAGTTGTGCAGCAGGTGCATTGCACAACCCGAGGGGTGATGGCACCTTCGGCCCCATGCTAGAGAGGGTGCCCGGCGAGGGCTGGCCCCCACCCGCATGTCCACTCTGGGGATAGCAAAGGACAGGAAAATGGCCCGGTGCAGCCAGCAGTGTGGGAGTCGGGGTGTCGGGAGGAAGGGAGATAAACAGAATTCGTGGAGGCGTGGGGCACAGATTCTTTGGCTCTGTTCCCAAATGGGGCCTCTTGCTCCTGGGGACTTGTCTGGCTCTCACTGTTGTTCCTCGGGAACAAAGAACAGACACAGGAGAAAAACCCTTTCATTATCTGGTCCGAGGTCACGCACGGACCCAGCAACGCGCAATCACAGCCTGGGCTTGTGGGAGCAAACGCTGAGGGCCCCGCTGACCCCGCGGAAGCAGGCGCACACAGGCGCACGTCGCCTTCCTTCCTTTCTTTCACTTACGTATTTATCCACTTTCAAAATATTCTTACCAGGAAAAGAGGTCTGGTTCACAGGCGGGGGCATCAGCTGAGGGCTTCACTGGTCCCAATAGATGGGGATCCACTTCTGCACTATGGAGAAGGCCCCTGTGTTGGGAGCCCCCCTGTCCACAGAAGCGAGCAGACCCTGGACAGTGAAAGGGGCAAGGGAGTGGCCTCAGAGGGGAGGGCCCGCATCTCACCGGGGTCTCTGATGTGTCTCCAGCTCTGTAGGGTGGTGGATCCCTTCCACCCCCTCCACAGCCCCGGGGGCAGAACCAGGCTCACCCAGAGCTGGGCTGGGCTGGGCTGGGTGGGCAGACAGCATGGATTCGCCTCTCTCCTTTCCCTCGATCTGAGTTCCAGGCCAGCTCTGTTCCCTCAGGTAGGGCTGTGTGCAAGGTGAGACCGGGATGGAGCAGCCTGCAGTCCTCCCAGACGTGGGCCACATGGTGCTGCCGGGAAGGGGACCACCCCCAGGAGGCTACAGGAAAGTGATCCCCCAGTGCCACGGTCAGCCTGGGTGGTCAGGGCAGCCACCCCTGTCTGTGCCACTCAGCAGAGCCACCTCTGTACCTCCTTCTAGGTCACAAACACTGACTGAGCCAATGGCAAAAAGGAAGACCTTTCTCTCTGTCTCTCTCTCTCACTGTCCACTCTGCCTGTCAAAAAGAAAAAGAAGAAGAAGCAGCAGCAAGGGTTGCAGACACTCAGCCCCCAGGTCTCGGCAGAGGGTGCCGGATGCAGCCATCGTCCCCTCGGGCAGCGCACAGGGGCAGTGTGGGGCAGGGCACAGGGAGCCTTCGGGGCACCTGCCCATGTCAGAGTTTGGTGGTTCCTCTTGCACTTGGCTCCAGAGGGTCATGAGCCACGAAAGCCAGCCACAGTCTGTGTCCTAGAAAACACCCAGCTCCTCTGACCCTCCCATGTGGACGGGGACAGCCCGTGTCGCTAGATGCCCGTTGGTGGGCCCGAGCAGACTCGGCACAGGGGATCTGGGGAGTGAGGAAGTCTGGGATGGCCACGGACCAGGCGTGTGCCTCTGGGGCGGTCACCTGACACCCAGGACAGGCCTGGAGGCCCTCGGGTGGCCGGAGACAGCCTGTGTGGCCACTGCAGGACTGCGCAAGAGGGTGCTCAGCGGCTGCTGACCATCAGTCGTAGCTATTGACCTGTGTGTGTGTGTGTGGTGTGTGGTAAGTGTGCTGTATGTGCTATGTGTTGTATGTGCTGGGTGGGTGGAGTATATGTGTTATGTGTGGTGTGTGCATGACCTGTGTGTACAGTGCATGGTGGGTGCAGTCTATGGTATGTGTATGATGTGTGTGGTATGTGTATGCATGGTGTGTACTGTGGTGCATGTGCTGTGTGTGGTGTGTGCATGGCATGCGTGTGTGGTGGGTGTGTGGTTGCCCGTGTTTCCAGCCTCTTGGTTCATGTGCAGTACCCTAGAGAGGAGTGGTGCCGGCAACCCTTATATGTGCTTGTTCAAGTCCCAGCTGCTCCTTCTCCTTTTTTTTTTTTTTTTTTTTGACAGGCAGAGTGGACAGTGAGAGAGGGAGACAGACAGAAAGGTCTTCCTTTGCCGTTGGTTCACCCTCCAATGGCCGCCGCGGCTGGCGCACCGCGCTGATCTGAAGCCAGGAGCCAGGTGCTTTTCTGGTCTCCCATGGGGTGCAGGGCCCAAGTACCTGGGCCATCCTCCACTGCACTCCCGGGTCACAGCAGAGAGCTGGACTGGAAGAGGGGCAACCAGGACAGAATCCGGTGCCCCGACCGGGACTAGAACCCGGTGTGCTGGCGCTGCAGGAGGAGGATTAGCCTAGTGAGCCGCGGCGCCGGCCGCTGTCCTTTTCCAATCCAGCTCTCTGCTATGGCCTGGGGAAGCAGTGGAAGATGGCCCAGGTGCCCCACATGCCTGCACCCAGGTCGGGGACCCCGAAGAAGTTCCTGGCTCCTGGCTTCTGATGGGCCCAGCTCTGGCCGTTGCAGCCATTTGAGAAGTGAACCAGTGGATGGAAGACCTCTCTGTCTCTTCCTCTCTCTGTAACTCTGCCTCTCAGATAAATAAATAAAATCTTTTAAAAAAAAGAAAAAGATGGTGTTGGTGAGCAAATTAACTGCCCCAATAAAGGTAAAGCGTTTGCTCCTGCGTGCACAGTGGTGCCCAACAGGTGCCAGCCGGCACCCAAGCTGCTCTCCCCAGGCAAGTTCCCTGCCGGGCCCTGAAGTCTTAGAGGGACGTGGCCGTGGTGACGGACGACACCCATGACCCTGAACCTGATGAAGGGGAAAGGACTCCGAGTTTGAATGTTTGAGCCAGGACTCACGTATTTGTCCCCCAGAGCCTTCTGTGCAGGGTAATAAGAGGACGGAAGCTTAATGGGATCGCCGCAGGGCCGAGAACGGCTGGGAGCCACCCAGGCTGCAGGCCCCGCTGGGAATCTCGCGGGAAGAGGGGCTGGCCAAGCCGGGACCCCTGAGATCCCTCCCTTCATTCGCTCCCCAATTGCGCACTGAGCACCCACTGCAGACCCACCCCTGTTCTGAACCAAGCAGGGCGGGAAGGCTGACCTCAGGGAGGACCTGCTGGGGGCGGGGCAATCATGCTGGGGGTGGGCAATCGTGCTGGGGGTTCCTTTGTGCGATTTGCCCTGAGAGGTAGGTGTTGCGAGGGCGAGGGCGAGACTGCTGCCCAGGGCTCCATCCCAGCACTTCCAGGCTGCGAGGCCAAAGGCAAGATTCTTCCCCTGACTCGTGGGAGCGCATGCCCAGGGACTCCGTGCAGTTCAAGGTCCAGTGTGGTCCCGGCAGAGACGCAAGGCCATGAGTTACGCATTTGCCTTTGAGTTTCAGAGATCGGAAGCCCCCAGCCGCCAGGGGCGTAAAGAATGAAAACACAGCGACCCTGAGCACATCCTCCAGCGGGAGAGGGGCTCACCGCATCCACAAACAGCAGGGCGGGAAAGCCATGGCCCTCGCGGAGATAAAGCGGGCTCGCTCCGCATTCTCGGGCAGACTGTGTAGTTCCGCGTCTTGTAAAGACACACTGCAGTCTTTGAAGAGCGAGAAAAAGGGCGTTTTTAAAATGAAAATCATCTAAAAATACTGATAAAGCAAAAAAAATTAAAGAAATGCGTTGTCCCAAACCCTTCCTGAAGTTATTCCATGCGCTTGGGTCTGCGGCGCTGGGATCCGAGGTCTCACTGTGTCCTCCGTGGCCTCCTTGTGGACAGGGGCTGGCAGCGCCCATTGCCCACCGTCACCAAGAATAAGATGAGGTGCACGTGTGGGAGCCGGGCTCGCCGGCAGAAACGTGGATAGCGGGGTTATCCGGCTTCACCCACGAACTCTGCCCCAACTCATTCCTCAAGGGAAGCGCCCACGTCCAGATGCCAACAGACACAGGTGTGCTCTCCTGACCTCCGGGGAGCGTCCCCAGCTGGGGGCACCTGGCCTCTGGGTCTCAGGAAGAAGCCCCTCTGGCTCTCTCTCCCCCCAGACCCTGCAAAGCCCACCCTGCACAGCCAGCCCGACCCGGCACGGACCCCCGGCTCCATCCCCATGCTCACCAGGCACTCCCACCCCACAGGCCCCCGGGACCTTTTCCCATAGTGGGAAAATTTTTCTTTTTAAATTGCTTAATTTATTTACTTGAATAGCAGAGGAGAGGGAGAGAGACTGGAGTCAGACGCAGAGCCGAGACTTGGCCCAGGCACGCCACTAAGAGACACGGGTGTCCTAAGTGGTGGTCTAACCACTGCGCCACAACGCCTGCCCCTCCTGGAATTTAAGACCTTCCCAAGATGACTTAGGACACCTGGTACGATAGAAAGGCTTTGTTGCTCCAACGTACCATACTGTTTAGAAAATGACGACGAGAAAGTCTGTACATGTTCAGTTACTGATTCATTTTCTCCCCCAAACACTTGCTAGTAGCAGTTGGTTCAATCCGCAGGTGCAGAGCCCCTGAGTGCCATCTAGAAAAGTCTGCAGGGGTGGTCTTGCGGTTTTGTTTTTTCACCTCCGGGCTCCATTTCAGGATTCCTTTTCTAACAACGGCATTGTTTTTCAGTCCCATTATCAACAATTGTTTGGACTCAATTCTGTTTGATTTGTGCGATTGTTCCGCGTATATTTCACTTCGCTCTTGTTGAATACTTCCTTGTCCTTCGTTTGTTTGGTTCAAGTACAAGGATGCTTCAAGAGGTTCATGAAAAGTACATATTATGAATAGATTTCAAAGTATGCTGGCACCCAAGCACCTGCCTTTTCAATCCACTTCCCCTGCACTTTCCGAAGCACTCCCAGATTTCCTGAGAACTTTCTCAGTACTTCCTTACATTCCCCACCCCCCACAGGAGAGGCCACTGGGCCTGATAGAGAATTCTGGGAGCCGCCCTCACCCTCTGCTACCAGCAGTCCTGCCAGCCGGATGTGCAGGGTTAAGCCATTCCCGAGTGTCTTGTGAAATAAGCTCCCTGGCATTTTGCAAACACTGCCGCTGTGTCTTCAGCCCCAGGTAATTTTTTTTTCTTCTTGGAGACCTGGTTCCCAGCCGCCTTCTCGCGTTCTCGCCATCTCTGCCCTCTCTTCCTGGCCTCCTGCGCCGAGAGAGGAAGCCAGGGTCGCCTCTCACCCAGGCTGCGGCCATCATTCCCATCTGTGTCCGCCTCTTTGCTCCTGGCTGCAGCCGTCCCTGGAATCACAACAGACTTCAGCTTGGTCCCTCTGCCGTTCACCACCTCCCTCGTCCTTCTTTTCACTCCAAAATTGTTTTTATTTTCTTTTTTGAGCCCCAATGGCTTTTTTTTAAAAAAGATTTGTTTATTTATTTGAAAGTCAGAGGTAGAGAAACAGAGGGAAAGACAAAGACAGAGAGAGAATTTTTCACCTACTGATTCACTCCCCAAGTAGTCTGGGCCAGGCCAAAGCTAGGGGCCAGGAGCTTCTTCTGGGTCTCCCACACTGGGGCAGCGGCCCAAGCACTTGGGCATCTTCTGCTGCCTTCCCAGGCCATAAGCAGGGAGCTGGATTGGAAGAGGAGCAGCCAGGACTTGAACTTGAAGTAGTGCCCTTATAGGAGGTTGGCATCGCAGGCAGCGGTTCTACCCGCTATGCCACAGCAGCAGCCCCCAAATGCCCTCTCTAAAAAGAATTCAAAGATCTTGTTTTCTTGAAACAATAACTTCTGAAATTTCCCTAAAACAAAATTTTGGAGAGTGGATTAGAGAATGGAATTGGGGGGGCAGCCCCACTGGTGTGTGGGCGTGACACATGGGAATGATGGACAGCAGGGGGTGGGGCCAGGAACCAGTTCACAGATTGGTGGTTGGGGCACTCCATGTGCAGGTGAAGGTATGGCTGCTCCCTGTGGGAGGGAATTCCCAGGGCTCCCAGGAGTCCCGCACTGAGGCTCCAGGCTCACCCCCACCCCAGCCTCTCTCTCCTGGTGGAGTCTGCGGGTACCTTTGAGGGGTCCGAGGAAAGGTCAGAGAAGTTCATGGCAGGGGTGGGACAAGCCTGAGCCCCACACCATCCCAGATGCGCTGTGGGGCTACCCCACCTGTGGGATTTGTGCGCAGCGCAGGGGCCTGCCAGCCAGGTGCCCCCGACACTCTGCAGGCAGCCCGTGGGGGCAGGGTGTGGTCAGACAACCTCGCTGGCCCTGCCTTCCCCTCGGCCAATGCCACCCACGTCACTTCAGGCTGTGGCACGTGAGCTTGGTGTGTGTGGTGGTGGCAGTTGGTGGCAGGGAGGGGAGGGGAGAGAGGTCCTGTGTCCTGAGCTTGGAGCCGGGCTGGTTTCTGGGCCCAGGTTGCTTGTTTCCGGTGGGAGACGAAGGCGATCCCACAGCAGCCTGGAGACACACCGAGCAGGCTCCCAGCACCCCCAGTCTAACTGCCTTTCTCCCCTTCACCCCCTCCCTCTGTCAAACTCAGAAGTCCACGGGAAGGATAGGCCCCTTCTCCAAACAGCCCCAGCCTCCAAGGGACACCCCGACAGCGCCGCGGGCACCGACTGGAATCTTCCTGCAGACCCGCCCCAGGACAGGAGGAAACGTGACCAAGAGCAGCCGCTTCCTGGCTCACCTCCCTGCCTCCAGCCCCCTCCCCTACCAAACACCTGGAAGCTACAGCCCTGCGGGTGGAGACGGAGCCGCCTCTGATGGAAGGGGCTTCCGGGAGGCAGTCCCTTGTGTGCCCAGCGCAGGGGATGTGTAGGGCCACCCGGCCTGCCTCCCCCACTGCACAGGGGTTCACATCAAAGGCACGGCCTGAGCCCCATGACGAAGAGCCCGTGCTCAGAATTCCAGGCCCCCCACTCGCCAAACAGCCATCCTGTGCCTCTGTGTCTCCTGCACAGATGAGAACAGCAATGGCGCCTGGTAGGGCACTGCCAGCAACCTTCCCACCAGCTTATCTCCTTCCGCAATAAAACTTATTTCATTCAGATGTGTCTCCACAGAGCTCTTCACACACACACACAATGCCACAGTGCCTGAAAACAACAATAACTGCACAACGTCATCAGACCAGGGTTCAAATTTCTGCCCCATAAATCTGCCATTTTGTTCAAGTCAGGATCCGGACAAGGTCCATTTACTGCAATTGATGGACAGGGGTATGGCGACCCGCTGATCTACAGCAGGGATTGGCAAGCTGTCACCAGAAAGGGTTAGCTGTTCAGTAGTTTGGGACTCGTGAGCCACGTGGTCTCTGTGGTAACAACTTAAACAAATGGGGACAGTTGTGTGTCAATAAAACGTTATTGACAAGCACAGGCAACCGGCCAGCTTTGGGCCGAAGGAGAGGGTTTCCCCACCTGTGACACTGGTTAGCAACAGGCTTGGTTGGAGGCAGGTTTGATCCTTTCTGGCTGGAAGCAGTCGCAGCACTGCTGACCTCGGTGGGGAGTTCTTTCTCTCCTCTTTGACGTTGTCATCCAGGTACCTGCCACGCCCACATCCATTAACTCATTAAGGGGCTGGGAGAGGGCAGAGCCCGGTTCTCCCGCCCTTCTCTGTTGCTTCGCTGAAATACTTCCATACGGGGGAACTGGCTTTCGTGGATTTGTTTACTCTGAGGGACGGGATCTACGGGAAATCAAAATGGGGAGTGCTCGCCTCTTCCTTTCTCTGCAGCTTTTAAGAATAATGAGTTGAGTTCCTTAGCATTCTTCAAAGATAATCAATGTTCTTTGAAAAAGAACATTATGAACAAATAGGTTTCAACATAATTGAAGTGGCTGGAGCCATGCAGTGGCTCTGTTTAATGATGTCTAAATTCCCGGCTTTGCCCAGGCTCCGAGCAGGACCTCGGAAGTGGCCGAAGGCACCTGTGCTCTCTGGGGTGCGTTCTGCAGTCTCCCACCCCTTGATGAAACCAGCCTTCTCTGGAGGGGAGTGGCGTTCAGGATTCCCCATTTCAGGGTGGGTTGCTCACAGTTTCTGGAACTTTTTAGTACAGAGCCGGTGTTGAGGCACAACAGCAAAGCCGCCCCTCAGGCCAAGATCCCAAGGCAGAGCCCGGATTTAAGTCCCAGCTGCTCGGCTTCCGACCCAGCCCCCTGCTAATGCGCCTGGGAAGCAGTGGAAGATGCCCAAGTGCTTGGACCCCTGCACCCATGTGGAAGACGGGGATGGAGCTCCTGGCTCCCGGCTGCAGCCTGGTCCGGCCCCAGCTGTCGCAGGCATTTGGGGAGTGAATCAGCAGACGGAAGATCTCTCGCTCTCTCTCCCTTTCTCTCTCTGTCACTCTGCCTTGCAAGTGAATAAATAAATCTGAACACGAAAAGTGTTCCAGACCTCAGAAACACATCCTGAAGTTCGCACCACAGGTTCCGAGGGACCTCGGTCGCACACCCGTGTCCCATTCCACCCAGGCTCAAATCTCTGCTCCACCCGGGGACTGGTGTCTGGAGACTCCCCAAGTGCACGGGGACCTGTGGAAGGGGCAAAGACAAGATTCCCCATGATCCTAACAGGCGTGAAGCCACGGGACTAGCGCCTCCAGAGCCGGGCAGCTCAGAGGGCTCAGCCTGCGAGGAGTGAGCAAAGTGGGAAACAGACAGCGTCTTCCAGAGGTGTGACTGTAAGGGGAGGGAGAAACAGGGCAGCAGGCTGCCGAGGGGTGGCAGCCAGGAAGGGGCGGAGGAGAAGGAGGAAGCAGAGGACAACTGGGGGGGGGGAGCAGCAGCAGGAGCCCCCCATGCCTGGGAGTGGCTGAGAAGGACCAGAGAAAGAAAAGAACCAGGACGCTTTCCCCAGGCTGCAGGTGCCTGGTGTCAGCTAAGGCCGGGAGGTGCTGGGAGAGACCCGAGCAAGAAGACCCCAGCCTGAGACCCCAGAAAGAAGTCTGTGGCAAAATTCAGAGCAAGGACCAGACCTTAGCAGCCTTCCTTCCCCATGAAGTGCATGGACTCTGGAGACCCAAGGCTCATCCCAGGTTGGGTAGCATAGGACACGCAGAAACCCGAGCCGCACAGTGCAGACCAGCACTAGCAGAGCCTGGCCTGCCCCCTCCCCCTTCTCACCGCAGTGCTACAATGTCGCTTGCTTTTCTCACTCTCATTCCCTCTGGAGTGGTGGAGAGCCTAACAGAATGCAGACCTGACCCAGGAATCCTGCGGTCTTCCCTTAATCCAGACACGGAAAGACATTACTAATATGTGAGACAATGCCACTCTTAATGTTGGGGGAAAGAAATGGTTCCCGTTAAAATGTTGGTTGTGTTGCTCTGTTCTTTTTAAATGAACATAGGGCTAAGAGTTCCTCAGTGTTAATCCCTCATTTGGTAAATATTGACAGACACAAGGGTAATTCCAGAAGGTCATCGAAGATGAAATTAAAAGATACATTTTATTGCTGCAAAAAAAAAAAAAAACCCTTACAACCCATGCCTATGAGGGTCTTCAAGAAGTTCAAGGAAAACACATACAATGAACAATCCTATTTTGCACCAAAATAAATGCATCTTTTAATTCCACTTGTGCATGTGAAATCGGACAAGACCCCCTAAAATTTACACTGAAATGTGGCCCCTTAAAGTTCCATAGAAATGCTACCCGGGGTGCCACATGTGCTACTGGAATCTGGGGTGCCATACGATTTCACCACAGGCTTATTACTAAATCCCCGATATTAATAAGCCCAAGAGGGTTCTGGCCTAATATTTAGAGAAGAATTCTAAATACCGGCACAGATAAACGAGGCAGCATGGTACGTTTTAAGCTTTTATTTAGTGAGAAAGATGCATAGGAGAGTGAGAGCTTTATTAAGAGAGAGAGGTGAATGGGGGTTCATACCGAGCACCATGAACCAGCCATGTGGATGAGCATCTAGGCCAGGAAGCCTAGAGCATATGGCCCGAAGGCCATGTGCCCTGGAGGCACGGGGTTACAGTAAGCCCTGTCCTGGCAAGAGGCCAGGGAAGAAGAGCAGGACCAGGCCACACTGGGAGTGGTTAATTAACCTGGTTGGCTGGTGGGCACCCAGGTGTGGCCAGGTTGGGGGATGAGGACTCACAGGGGCGTGGTGAAGGCGTGGTCTCCCAGCTCACAAACCTAATCGATTTTAACCTACACGTCTACCCACTTCACATGAACTTTTTGAAATCCCCTCATATAACCCACATCAGCAAAAGCTCTTTGGGGTCCTCAGCGATTTTCTTAGATGAAAAAGGGGTTCCGAAACCAGAAAGAGTGAGAGCTGCAGGTGAAAGGGAACTGGGAGCTGAGCCGGGGCCAACAGCAGGCCACACTCAGGGGTGGGACTTGCACAGCATCCGGGCTCAGCACCCAAGGATGCAGAGAGGGGGCGGGGCCGGCGCTGTGGCACAGTGGGTTAACACCCTGGCCTGCAGCGATGGCGTCCCATACGGACACCAGTTCCAGTGCCAGCTGCTCCGCCTCTGATCCAGCTCTGCTAACGTGCGCGGGAAAGCAGTGGAGGAGCTCCTGGCTCCTGGCTTCGGATCGGCATAGCTCTGGCCATTGCAGCCATCTAGGGGGTGAACCAGTGGATGGAAGGCCTCTGTCTCTCTCTCTCTCTCTCTCTCTCTCTCTGAAACTCTTTCAAATAAATAAATGTTTTACAAGGGGGAGGGGTGGGCCCTTCCTCACCCTCCACTATCCGAGGACATGGGTCAGCGCCATGTCGCGCCCCCTGCCGGGAGTGAGGTCCATCTGATCATGGGGGCTTTGTTTTCCGTGGTAGAGGCAGCAAGTCAGGAGGTGGCGAGGGTGAGGAGGTGATAGGGAGGCAGAGGAGGGAGCAGGCCAGCGGGGAGAGCGGGCTCAGGTTCTCCTCCCTTGGCTCTGCTCTGCCCCAGACTGGGCAGAGGGGGAGGGCTTTCCTGAGGAACCTTCAAGGTCAACAAAGTTAAAAGGAGGGATGACCAGGCTAGCCCGGCACAGGCCCACCACTGTCACTTCAGTTCAGACATCTAGGAAGTAAACTTGTTCACACACCAAGCCAACACCGTGGTCCTGCGCAGGGTTCCGGAAGTCCAAGATCAATCACACAGAGACACACAAAGACAGGCCCACGGCTGGCGCCTCGGCTCTCGGCTTCTGTGCACCCGACCCGTCAACCCCTCCTCTCAACAGGAGGAGCGTGGCCAGACTCGCCTCAGAGGGAGCCAGGGGCTTCGACTACAGACCTTAATTAGAGTTGAATTTTTACAAATTTCCCTGTGGCTCTTAATTATTAGGGAGAGCCAGCATCGCTCCTATTGAGCTTCCACAGCACGTGGTCTCTCGGTCCATATCCTTACCAAGTTCTGAGTAGTTTTCACCAGGCTCACCTTCCCCCGAGACACCTCAGTAGCTTTCAGAGCCCAAGCCTGGACGCTGAGGGGTGAATAATCACCCTTAGGAACTACACTTGCTCTGCAACCTCGAGTCCCGGATGTGAACAGCTCTGCAGGAATCCACAGACCTATGGGGAATGTCAAGAGTGGGACTCGGGGGCCGGCGCTGTGGTGCAGCGGGTTAACACAGTGGCCAGAAGCATTGGCATCCCATTTGGGCGCCAGTTCTAGTCCCGGCTGCTCCACCTCCAATCCAGCTCCCTGCTGTGGCCTGGGAAAGCAGTGGAAGATGGCCCAAGTCCTTGGGCTCCTGCACCCACATGGGAGACCCGGAAGAAGCTCCTGGCTCCTGGCTTTATATCGGCATAGCTCCGGCTGTTGTGGCCATCTGGGGAGTGACCCAGCAGATGGAAGACCTCTCTCTGTGTCTCTACCTCTCTCTGTAACTCTTTCAAATAAATAAAATAAATCTTTAAAAAAAAAAAAAGAGTAGGACTCAACAGGCCTGTCTTATGGGACTAGGGATTTGTCAGAGTTTGGGGAAGAGGCGACTTACAGATAAAGTCATCGAAAAATCACTACAGCCAGAGGTCTCTGACACAGGGTCCCTCCCCCGAGCTAGAGGCTACTCTAAAATTCAGAAGACAGGCCGGGAAATCAGAGACAGCTGCACAGAGACAGCTGCAACCTGCAGTGAGGAGGCTCCAGCGGCTTCTTCAGAGTTTGTTTGTTTCTCAAAAACAGCCAACATCTCTCCGCCAGCGGAGGCACAAAGATTTTTACTCCTCTCAGTAGGAATCCATGGACTTCGCGGGTACCAGCCACCACCGTGAAATCACCCTCGCTGCTGGCCTCTCGGGATTAGTGTCCGCGGCCCCACCAGCCTGCACAGATGTCCAGCGAGGAGCTAAAGAGGTGGGGCCCCGATGGCAACTTACTGAGCCGACCGGTGGGCTCCGGGGACAGTGGGGCAGCCGCGGCTCCTGGCACCACCTCGTCTGCATTACGGACAAGGCGGAGCCGCGTCCAGGCGCGGAGCCAGCGGCGGGGCCACCTCCCCATTGGGCACCGCAGGACGCAGAAGAACCCAGGCGCCGGCAGGCAGCCAGGCCCCCCAGCCAGGGTTTCCCAAGCGCCCACGTCCGCGCCTACCTCTCTAACCCTCGACTCTCCCAGTCTCCGGTCAGAAGCCCCCACGGGGACAAGGAAGGCGGACCCCGCAGGGAGGGGGCGCGGCTCACGGCTCTTTCTCGCTCCCCCGCCCTCGTCTCTGATCCCGAGTCACCCCTGGCAGCGCCAGCCACTCCCGACCCAGGAGCACACAAAAGCGCCGGGGCGCGCGCGGGGCCGGGGGTGCCCGTTCAGGCCCTCGCTGCCCCTTTAAGGGTTCCCGAAACTTTCTCCCTGGTATCCAAGGAGCCTCGTCACATCCGTTGGCCGTGGCTCCAGGGCGCGTTCCGAGGAAATTCAGGACTCGAGTTTCCCGGGGAAGGGGCGCGGTCGGAGAACGCGAGGGTGCGCAGGGCCGGCGCGCCCCGCTCTGACCCCGGCCGTCGGGGAGGCAGCGGCCCCTGCCCGGCAGCCGCCGCCCGCCAGAGGGGGCAGCGGGCGAAAACTTGCTCAACTTGGCAGCGCGGGCTGGGGCGGCCCCGGCGCCTCCGCCCCCTCCGGGCCTCCGCCTCCTTCTCCTCCTCCTCCTCCTGGAGCCTCCTCCCCGCCTGCGCCGCCGCCGTCGCCGCCGCCGCTCCCGTGCGCTCCCAGTCCCGTCCCGCAGCCGCGCAGCCCCGCAGCCGCGCAGCGCCGCGCGCCCAGGTCACCGAGCCGCAGCCGGACGCGCCGGGCCGGGCTGGGCGCGCCCCCTGGGCCCCGCCACGGGCATGGGCGCGCCGGCCCGGGCGCTGCTGCTGCTGCCGCTGCTGGCCCAGTGGCTCCTGCGCGCGGCCCCGGTGCTGGCCCCCGCGCCCTTCAGGCTGCCCCTCCGCGTGGCTGCGGCCACGAGCGGCGGAGCTGCGCCCAGCCCGCGACCCGGGACCCCTGCCGCGCCCCACGCCGACGGCCTGGCGCTCGCCCTGGAGCCCGCGGGGGGCGCCGCTAACTTCTTGGCCATGGTGGACAACCTGCAGGGGGACTCTGGCCGCGGCTACTACCTGGAGATGCTGATCGGGACCCCCCCGCAGGAGGTAGGTCAGCGGGGGCGCCCTGGCCCGTGCTCCGGGCTGCTGGTGGGGGTCGCCCGCAGAGCCACAGCTGCGGGCGGGGAGGCGGCCGGGGCGCGGCTCGGGGGCGTGCGCCTCGCTGTGGAACTTGAGCCGTCGCCGCGGCGGGGCTGGACTGCGCGGGGAGACCTCAAAGTTGGTTCTGGCGCGGTTCCCTGCGTGCGGGCGGAGCCTCCTTGCCGCAGGGGTCGGCCCCGCGGGCCTGGGTCGAGCAGCCACGGTTCCTGGCGGGGTGGGGGAGAGCTATGCGATCGCCCGGTGTGAATGCCCACCCCCGTGCCAGGGCTGGAGAGGCGCGCGCCGCCTACAGCCGGGCAGCTCCTTGAAAGGGGTTTCCGGGGTGCAGCTCAGCTGCACGCCAGCCGGCCGCGGGAGGAGCCAGGCGCCGCTGCCCCGTGCCCCAGCGAGCGCAGAGGTGCCGGTGAGAACCGGGCGAGGATGCGCCGAGTCGGGGGCTGGCGCGCGCCCCAGCAAGATCGTCTTGGGACTCTGAGACAAGCCCGCCCCTCGTGTGCGCACACTACCTAAGCCAGGTGCCATCTGAGGTCAGGTTTTCTAAGTTGAGCACGCGGGATAAAGACACTTTATTTTTATTTCTAACGTTGTCATTTGGGTTGTACTTCCCCAACGGTTCCCCCATAAATAGCACGTACTCATGACTTCTGTGTAAGTCTAATTATTCAAGACTGGAAGAGGAAAGACTGCTCTGCTAATTCTTTTAAAAAAGGAAATCCGACAAACAACTCCTGTGGCTGTTTAATTAGGGCTCCCCCCCTTCAACTCTCCAAAGTGTGTTCCGTGTACAAGGTGGATCCTGGTTGCCTTTCAACTCGGTCATGGGAATCCTCGTGAGGATCCCAGGAGGGAAGGGTGGCTGTGGGCAGGGGGCGTGGGAACCGGAGTCAGCTGAGGCAGCCCCAGAGCAAACACGCGCCCAGGGCAGACCTCGTGACTTCCGCCTGCCACGAGCCTGCCGGTTCTGAGGAATCCACTCCTGGGTTGGAACCTCTGTGCCTGGAATAACGAAACAAACAAAAACCTCCGCTTGGTTTGAGAATGGAAGCAAGTTTTCTCTACTGCATGAAAATTCCCAGGGCCTGGTTTCTTCTTTTTATGATTTACTTAGAGAGAAAGAGAGAGAGGGAGAGAAGGCAAAAGAGATTCCATCTGCTGGTTCAGTCCCCAGATGCCCTCAACAGCCAGGCCTGGGCCAGGCTGAAGCCAGGAGCCAGGAGCTTCTTCCTGGTCTCTCCCACGCGGGTGGCAGGAGCCCCGCACTCGGCCGCATTAGTGGGAAAGGGGGGTGGGAAACAGCAGCAGAGACACGAAGCTGCTGGCCTCGCAGGCGGCGGCCGACCACTGCGCCACACGCCAGCCCCACACGTGGTCTTTCCTTGCGTTCTCCGTGGACTCTTGGAACCCCCTTGTCAAGCAGATTTTGAGAGACGCAGGGCCCTGCTGAAAGCATCCCCAGAGCTGTCACTGGAAAGGAGAGCGGGAGGGGAAAGTCTCACATGTACCTCTCCTGGACTCAAAAAAAAAAAAAAAAAAGCGTTCCTAAGTAATAGCTTGCCTTTGTTAATTAAGTCAATGACCTTTACTTTTAGACGCTGAAGCTTGATCAATTTAATTAACAGGCATGAATTGAGCGCTTGCGTTCCTATCTGTACCATAGCCCGGGAAGTAGTGCATTCAAGGTTAGGTCTCCGTGAGGCGCTGGCATGTTTCCGGGGCTGTTTTTACAAAACCAGACTTCACTTCTACCTTCAACGGGGAGTAAGTGATTCTGCTCCTCCTTCCTGGCTTGATTTAACGATGAGCTGCTTCGTGGCAAAATCCACGTGTGCGCTATTAACTCTTCCGTGTTGGTGGCTGGGGCGCGGGGATTCCCTTCCCACCTGTCTCCCCTAGCCGCCTCCTGCCACCTGCGGGCAGCAGCGAGGGGACTTGTGAACCCCGGGCGGAGGTGTCTGCTCTGTTAGTGGACAAGAGTCACGCATGGCCTCTCTGCTGATCTCCAGAGCCTAAAATAAAAATTGCTTAGGTGGAGAGAAAAGTAGAATCGTAAATTCAAGCGATGACGAACCCAAGAGTTCTTCTGGCGTTAAGGAGCCGTCCTGGCATCTGGGTGCTTGGTGCTGTGGCAAGCCCTGTGCTGTGTGCTTCGGGTGCACTTTCCCCCAGATCCCCACAAGACCCGCTGACCCCGTGCCTGGTGGTCTGACCTGCATGCGGGGGGCTGGGAAGAATGAAGCTTGGGGATTGAACGACTTGCCAGGGCCACAGGGCAAGGCCACACCCGACCCAGAGCCAGGAAACGGATCGGACCCGGGAGCTGGACCCGAGAACCCCAGGGGGACACTCGCTCTCCTCCCCTTACCACTCCTGCTTGCTTTCCTTTTGGCCAGAGCCCCTGACCCTGGCCCCCTAAGACATCAGAGCCCTGGGGGAGGCCTGCAACCCCCCTGCCTTTGGGGAATAGCCTGATGAGCGGTGGGTCCGGGAGTGCGTGCGACAGGACAGAGGCAGGTTAGCAGCAGCCCGAACCTGCAGATCCCCGCCCTGCCGTGCAGAACCAACACTTGTGTCCTGAAGGCTTTGATCAAGAGCTGGGAGAACACTGTTCCACCCGAGGACTCTGCGAGGGTCACAGAGATCTCCCGGCAGGCCCGGCGCGCGGCACGGAGCCCGGGTGCTGGCGGGCAGGCCCAGGTTGGCATGGAGATGGAGCCAGGCTCGCTCCCTGCTACCGTTATATGACTTCTCTCTAACAGCAGCCGGCCGGCGTCTGGTAGAACCATGCAATTTGGTCTTATTAATAATAATAATGGTATTCTAAAGTGATTATAATTATAGCAATTTCCATTATTTAAAAAAAAGACTTCCACGCTCACATGATAAATCTAACTGAGGGTCTATACTTGGAGTGGCCTCCGAAAGGCTTTTGGGGTCTCTGTGGAAGGATTTTCTATCACCTCCACTAATATGGGTACAGCACAAAGCAGGGCTGTCTCATACTTAAACGTGGACGTGATGCGTTGCCCGTGTATAGGCCTCACGTTCCAGTCCCAGTGCTGTGTGTGACGATCGGGGCCTTCGTGTGCACGTGTCTTCAGGACTGGACCCTGAAAGCAGGAACCAAGCATGTGTGTGAGTCTGTATTTCAGAATAAGCCAGCCAGGGTGCCCAGCGGCATCAAGCTGATGGGAGGTGAGGCTGGGAGAAGACGGAATGGGACGGGACGAGCCCAGCTGGAGAACCCTAAGGTGGCAGGGGAAGGGGCGAGGACGCCGGAGCTGGTTGGTGACGGCCTCCTTGGAGCGAGTAGAGAGAGGCTCCATCCAAGGCTCCAGGTCTGAACATGGTCAACAAGAGACCTGGGAACCAGCCCGGGCCAGCACAGGGGCAGGGGACCAGCCGACCTTGGCACTGCAGTGAGCCCACCTTGCCAGCGTTCCAGACCCCATGCTAAGCAGTTTGCATAACCCATGGCACCCTGCGAAGGGCGTAAGGTCACTGACTTCATTTTGAAACAGGGAAACCTGGTCTCAGGGCAACCTGCAAGGCGCCGCAGGGGAGGGGCAGAGCGGCGCGTGCAGCCCAGGTCTCCCCGGTTGCAGTCTGTGCCTTCGCCTCCGCCCCGCGTCTTCATTGCTAGCTTTTTATGCAGAGTTTCTGTGGCTGTCTCCATGGTGCGGGAGGCTCCTGCTGACTGTGGGTGCTGGCTGCCTCCCGGAGTCCCCGGGGCCTCCTGCAAGGCTCAGCGTGGGCTTCCCTGGGCTGTGGAGCAGAGGAGCACGCGCTGGGGACCTTCAAGGGACGCTTTATCTGCTCACAGTCTGGAGACCAGAATCCAAACTCCAGGTCTCGGCAGGAGCCTGCCCCCTCTGAAGGAGGACCCTCCCGGCCTCGGCTCCGTGTCTGGCGGCTCGCTGGCTCTTGGCCGGGTCTCTCCAGTCCCTGCCACTGTCTTGGCGTGAGCTTCTCTGCTCTGTGCAGGTCTGTGTGCAAATCCCTGTGTTTAAGGGCCCGTGCGCATGCAGCCTGCCCTCCTCTTAGCTGACCACGTTTACATAGACGCTCTTTCCAAAGAAAGCGCCTGCCGTCAGGACCCGTGTTCGGGAGACGCAAGACGGCTTCACCTACAGCGAGTGCACCCTAGGTCCATCCTTCTTGGCTGTTTTTTTCTCTCTTATTCACTCCCACCTTTTAATTACCAATAATTCCATCTGGGGGTCCAGTGTACTCTTTATCAGTGGCAACAAGCAGATGGTGTTGGCGTGGCAGGAACAGGAGCCTGGCGAGGCAGTGCGCAGGGGTAGGGGGTTTCAGCTGGGGGGGAGAATTGCTGGGACTGCTTTGTGCAATGGGAGATACCCAGCAGCTTCTGTAAGCTCAGGTTGATGGCTTTAGAGACCTGTGACCACAAACGCTCATGCTGGGAGCCCACAGATGGAGACCTCTCTCTCTTACTCTCTCGCTCGCTCTCTCTTCCTTTCAAGTGGATGAAATATAGACACTAGAAATATAGACATTTTCTCCTCCAGTACTTTTTAAAGAAATTTTTTTAATTTATTAATTTAAGAGAGAGTGGGAGCGCGTACACCCGTCTGCTGGTTCTCTCCCCAGATGCCACAGTGGCCAGGGCTGGGTGGACCAAAGCCGGGTTGTCAGTCCAGGTCCCGGGGAGCACGGAGCCTTCCCTGCTGCCTCCCAGCGGCCACGTTAGCACGAAGCTGGAGTCGGGAGCCAGAGGCGGGCATCACCCTGGGGCACTCCGATACCGAAGTGCAGGTCTTAACCCCTGGGCTCCATACTTCTCACCTTCCTGATTTCCTTCGTTGAGGGCAGGGGGCTTCGCTTGCTGTCGGTGCCCCTTCGTCCTGTTTCCTCCTGGGATGCCGCTGGCCCCTCTCAGAACCAAAAGGGAAAGGATGGGGTTGGCGCCCGGCACTGGAGGCTCCTCGTCTGTGGTGGAGGCTGGCGCCGTACTGGACCCGTGTCTGCCGTCCCCGAGTGTCTGGCCGCCTCTCTCTGCCACTGAACAGATCAGGCCAGCCTTTGGCCCCTGGATTCCAGGTGTGTGTAGCTGGGGCGAGGGTTGGGGTTGGTGGCAGCTGTCACCCCCACAGGCGGTGGCCCCATGTGCTGGAGAGCAGGGCACTGCTCTGCCCACCCAGGATCTCCTTCCCCGCCTGGCAGTGGCCGGCCACTTGTCCTCTGCCGTGGACACCTGCTGGTGACCCTGCTGCGCTTGCCCAGCCTTGGCCAGACGCTGCCTGGAACACAGCACACCCCGGCAGGTGGGCGGCCCCTCGAGGCTTCTGCAGCAGCCCTGGGCGGCAGGGATTTGAGGAAGGGCACGGTCAGCAGGGGGAGGAGGCGTGGGCGGCTGTTGTTAGCTCCCCTTCATCCCGTCCTGTCCCACACCAACCGTTTGCTCTTTCACCTGTTGCTAGTCCATAAAAAGTGTCACTTCTTGCTTTGAGAATCTCAGAAGAAAAATTCCCTCACAGCACAGACGCCGAGGATTCGGAGCGAGCGGGTGTGGTTCCGAGCGAACGCTTGCCGCCCAGCGCGGCTCTCGGGGTGGAGGCTTGTGGGTTCTGTTATACGGCACCTCGCATGCCTGTCCGTGGGAACACAGAGCATCAGAGCTGCTGCCTTAGGAAGACAAGGGGAGTGCCGAGGTCAGCGGGGAGCCCTGGGCCAGCCCTGCCCTCCCAGGGGGGTCACAAAGGGCAGTGGGGATGCTCCCCTCTACCCTTCCCTTCATGAGTCTGAGGGTGCCGGGGGAGCTTGTACTTGGCCTGCGAGGACAGTGCGTGCTCCTGCTGCGCGTGTCCTGTCTCTGTGACACCAGTGGTCTAGAAGTGGCCTTGTGAGTGGGGGAGGGGACAGGGCCAGCTTAGCAGACACCACAGAGCACCCGTAAGGTCGCCCCGAAGGCCGTGCTCCGGGGAGAAAGGTGGACAGCATCGGGGCGTGAGACAAAGGCGAGGCGAGGGTCTTCCCCAGAAAGCGCTGCCGGTCCCCCGTGAAGGATGCCGGGAGAGGCTGTGGAGCCAGGCCCATAGAGCCAGGAAATGCGGGATGCAGGCAGAGAGTGGGCGCAGGGGTCTCGGGGTGAGCCAGGGAGCAGAGAGACTGGAGAGAACCAGCTTCCCAGGGCGGTGCCCCCAGTGACCCAAGGAGCTCCCACCAGGCCCTGCGGCCTCCCAAGCCTTGACCATGTGGGTCACTTGGGGGGACATTCAGCACCCAAACAGGCATGGACCTCAGAAGCCTGTGAGAGGCACACGAGCCCTTCCCGCAGCGCCGTGCCTCCTCCCAGGGGAGCAGGGGGACCTGTAGCTTGCACAGGGCTGGGGACTTCAGGTTTCAGCTGCTGAGCCCGGATCTGCTGTAGTGGAGAACCATAGGTTTCCTCCTCTGTCCAGCGGGGAATTTGACCCCATGACCTGAGGTCCCTTCTAGGGGCTCGGACACTCTGTAGTTAGAAGCTGCTTCATTTGAGAGAGCCTCTGCTGGCTGCTGCTCACCAAGCACAGGTGAGGCACCTGGAGCCCCACTTGTCCCAGTCTGGGTCGTGGCCGGGGCAGATGGCAGGGTGGCTGCTGCCCCTAGACACTTGTGTGGCATCATTTCTTCCCCAGACCAGCTGACTTTGGGGCAGAACCAAGAACGCCTCGCAGGCCCGGTTATACATGCAGATTCGGGTTGTTGGGCACAGCACTGAAGGCATCCCTCGGGATGCCTGTGTCACAATTGGGATCGGGACCCATCTTCGCCTCTGATCCACCTTCACGCTGGCGAGCACCCTGGGAGGCACCGTGGGGGAGACCCGGATGGCGTCCCAGCCTGGCGCAGCCCTGGCTGTTGTGGGCCTTTGCAAAGTAAACCAGCAGATGGAAAATCAATCCACCGCTCTCTCCCTCCCTGCCTTTCCAATACATTAAATAAGCCAATCAATGCATGCAGACTCCCAGGGCCCCATCCAGACTTACTGGAGAGACAGTGCCAAGGCCTGACCACCTGCCTTTTGTACATCCTCGCTGTCCCCAGTGCAGCCAGCCTGGCCCAGCTCTGGCACGGCTCCCCTGGCCCAGAGCGCGCCAGTGCAGAGGGGTCTCTGGATCCATCATCTGACACCGTGGTGTGGTTGAAGCCCCCCTTCTCTTTGCCCACCTGGGGAGTCTCTGTCTCGGACAGACCATGTTCCAGGAGTTTGCATTGTCAGGCAGGCGGGGGTGTGAGGGAGAGTTCTCCAAGCATCGAGCTCTGAAGTGGGGCTCTGCTCTCAGTTCACTGCTAAAAGTGACTTTAGAGATTTCCTGCCATGGGGTGGAGCAGTCATTTATAAATCCAGACAAGAGCGTTAGAGGCAGGCATTGTGTGCACGTGGGCCACCCCCACCCCAGATCCGCGCCTGGGACTGAGCATCCGAGTGTGCTTTCTGCTAATGCCCGGGGGAGGCAGCAGGTGAGGGCTCCGGCACACGTAGGGGGGACCTGGGCGAGCTTCTGGCCCCTGGCTTCGGCCTGATCCCACTCCAGGTTGTGTGGGACCGCTTGTGGCATGAACCAGAGTGTGTAAGATCTCTCTCTGTCTCTGTCTCTCTCTCTGTCTCTCTTTCACTAGGCAGGGAAAGTGGCGAAGAGTGGCACTCACAGTACAAGCGCTGTTCTGTTCATTACCATAGTCCAAGGGGGGGGTCTCCCGCACGGGTGCTTCTCCTGACCTGGGGGCCACCCAGCGCCCCCACAGATCTCAGAGCCCTGAGGTGCTCGAGGCCCCCTATGAGAAGTGGCCTGGAGACTGCACAGAACCCAGGCACACCCTCCCACATGCTTCAGAGCGCAAGCTGGGGGGGGGGGGTGGCAGTGTGTGGGCACCTGCCCGGCTCCCGTTATGATCCTGTCTCGCTCCTGCCTCCGTGTGCCTCTTCCCAGTGCCCTGGGATGCCGCAGTCAGCCACTCAAAGGTGGCCCTCGCGTTAGAGAACCACGTTCTTGTTAGAAAGACAGCTTGTAAAGACACCTGGCAATGGGTAAGGGGAAAGACATTGCTTTGTAGGGGGCAAGGGGAGACCCTCTGTGGTGCAGTCTGACCTGAGGCCAGCACGATAAGGACCAGGCCTCGGGGAAGCTGGGCATCGAAGACAGTAGGTGAGCGGACATCCGGTGTGAGCGCACGCGTGTGGATCGCATGTGACACACCCTGCCCTTCTGTGAGTGCACACGTGTGGAGTGCATGTGACACACCCTGCCCTTCTGTGAGCGCATGCGTGGAGCCCATGTGACCCACCCCGCCCTTCTTTGAGTGCACGTGTGTGGAGCTCTCCCTCCCTCCATCTGTGCGACATTTGTGCTTCGGGTGAGGGCTCGCTGGAACAGAAGCCTTCAGAGTGCAGGACGTTATGCTGCCCTGTCTCCAGGCCGTGTGCAGGGGAGGGGCGGGGAGGTGGGGAAGGGGCCACTTAGAGAGGTTCTGAATTGCAACGGAAAATCACACTGCAGGGCAGCTGGGCACAGGGAGGCCGTGCAGAGCTCTGGGCACATCTTCACCAGTGTCCTCTGTCGGGGTGGACGGTTTATCTCGGAGGGAATCCCGGGAACAATGAGCGGGGCAGTGCGGGTGATGGACAGGTTCTGGACGTGGGGGACTGGCGCCCACTCCCGGTATGTCTCTGAGAGGTGGCGTCCGATCGGCTGGGCTGCCCCGACAGGCGGGACGGCAGCTGGGCATTCCTCACCCGTCCAGCTGAGAGCTGAGAGTGGATCCCGAGGGGGCTCTCCCACATGTGCGTGCCTCCTGCTCTGGGCCCAAGAAACCACGGCCACTCGCGTTTGGAGACTTCGCTCCGGTGCACAGGAATGGTGGGGCCCGTGCGTGGGGACCGTGGCTGGCACAGGCTAGGCTGACATTAGAGCCATGAGAGAGAGAATCTAGTGGGTGCCACTGGGTGTATTTGAGAGCCTCACGGGAGCCACAGCGCCCCGGCCGCCCCGGAGTGATCGGGAACGGAGATTCGAGGCTCTGGGTCAGCCAGTGGTACCACTCCTGGCCAGGCTGTGCCTTGAACTGCCCTGGAAGACCAAGACGAGAGGTGCAGGGCACTGAGGAGGAGCGGCTGGAGCCAGCCCAGGCACGGAGCAGGTGGCAAGTGCCCCTCCCCTGCCCAGTGTGCGGCCTTGGGAGGGCAGGCCCCTGCGCATGCGTGTTGCCTCCTGTGCCACATTGCTGCTTCAGCCCAGGTGTGCAGGGCTCAGCGGTGGCGCAGGCAGCAGCAGATGGCTCGTGGGAGGGTGGTCCCCTCCGAAGCTGTGATGCTGTGTGCACGTGAGTGTGATGCTGGCGTACACAAACCCGCACTGCCGTCGTGCGGTGTGCAGCGTGTACAGTGGTGTGCAGTGTGCGATCACGTGGTCGTGATCCGATGGCTGCGGTATTGGTTTGTGTATTGATGACTCTGCACCGTTTATCGTCGCTCACTGTGTACTGCTTAGAGAAGTGACAACCCAGGGAGGCACAGGTGCCGTCCTCACCGGGTGACAGCCCCTTCCGTGTCACCTCGAAGACCTGGTGCCACAGGACATCGAGGTGGCAGACAGACACCCCGACCACGTGTGTGTGTGTGTGTGTGTGTGTGTCTTAGTTCTGGACAAAAAGTTTGAAAATTTAAAAAATAGAAAACCACTTATAGAATAAAAATAGAAAAATATTTGGGTAGAGTGTGTCTGTGTTTTAGACTCAATGTTACAACCAAGGAGTCAGAAAAGTAAAAAATAGTTAAGTTTAGGGCCAGCACTGTGGTGTAGTGGGCTAAGCCTTCAATGATTTGAGTCCCGGCTGCTCCTCTTCCAGGCCAGCTCTCTGCTGTGGCCTGGGAAAGCAGTGGAGGATGGTCCCAGTGCCTGGGCCCCTGCACCTGCGTGGGAGACCTGGAGGAAGCACTTGGCTCCTGGCTTCAGATCGGCTCAGCTCCAGCTGTTGCAGCCAATTGGGGAGTGAACCAGTGGATGGAAGACCCCCCCCCCATCTCTCTCTCTCTGTAACTCTCTCAAATAAATAAAACCTAAAACTATTTAAGTTTATAAAATCAAAAAGTAACACTAAGCTGGGTTAATCTGCTCTAAGGAAAGAATGTCTTACAGATGTGGTGTCCCCGTGTGTGCCGCTTCCCCTGTCCCCGCCCCCCGCCCAGGTCAGCTCCAGCCCTGCAGGCTGCACGTGCGTGTGAACAGCTTCTGTCTTTTGCACTGTATTTTCCCCGCACTAGAGACACGAAGCCTTAGCGCTGTGCTACAGTGGCCTGCAGAGCCCAGTCGGTGACACCGTGTGGCCCTGTGGCCCGGGGAGGTGGCAGGCTGTGCCGTCCAGGTTTGCGTAAACACGTTCTACGATGTTTGCACGGGGATGAGGTCACCCAGGGACGCACGTCTCAGAGGGTCTCTGCTACCTTGCACAGGGCCCGGGGCTACAGGCAGGGACCTCTGAAACACAGTGTTTGCCCATCGTGGGCCACTAAGGGCACGCCCGTGTGGGCCCCACCCTGTGGCACCCAGGGCAGCTTCTGCCATCTGTCCACGCAGGCCAGGTGCTGGGCTGTGTACCCAGGGCGGAGTCCCTGTGTGCCCCGGCACCACCCGGCCTCCTGCCCACGTCTGACCAGCCGTGCCACTTGGGGCCTGCTCCTTCCTGTCCCCGGGGCACATCCTTGCCGTCCTGGTTGGTGAACCACGAGGCCGGCTGCGGCACTGGGGAATCCCAGCGTGTGGGGCGGGCCGAGGGGGAACAGGGCCTGCTGACTCCGAGAGGGGAAGGGGGAGAGGGAGGGGGAGGGGGAGGGCTGCGGTGCCAGCCCCGCGCGGCAGGGAGGGGAAGGGTTGGGGGGCTGTGTCCCCACGCCAGGGGCAGAGGCAGGGTGTGGAGGGCCCCTGACCGGGGGCAGGTGGGCAGGGGGCTTCGGGAACTGCTGTGCCGGCGCCCCGCGGTCGCTGACCCCATCGGAGGCCACCCTGGGCCGCCCAGTCCTTGGAAGCCGGCCTCCCTGGCACAGGGGCGAGGGGCCGTCCCTCACGCCCTGCGTGGTCTCAAGGGCAGGCCCACGGGTGGCGCCGTTTCCACCCGGGGAGCCGCAGCCCCTCCCCGGCCCCACCTGACGCTGCGGCACACGCCAGCCCTTCCTCCTCGCCAGCCTCCTCCTCTCCACTTGGCTTCTGCTAGAAGCAGTGAGGGCCGCGTGGGCAGGCTGCGTGGGCAGCCCACGCACCTCACACGACAGCGGAAAAGAGGCGCAGCTCCCAGGCAGGCCCCGCCCCCGGGAGAGTTCCCGCCAAACCCACCAACCAATCAAGAAAAGCGGCGGTGCAAAAGGCGGGGCTGGCACCACAGCCCTAGGGACACCTTACCCACCCTCGCCCCCTGCCCACGGCCCCTCCTCTCAGACCCCTTCCCACGGGGCTGATCCGTGGGACTGGAGACCTTGACAAGTATTTCCTCCCCGCCATCCCCAGTCGCTGTGCCCCCGTGTGTCCTGGGGTCTCGGGACCTGCTCCCCCGGGAGATGCAGACCGTGTGTCCCGGGGTCTCGGGACCTGCTCCCCCGGGAGGTGCAGACCGTGTGTCCTGGGGTCTCGGGACCACTCCAGGCTCCTGGCCCAGCCCTGGCTATTCCAGCCTTTTGGAGAGTGACCCAGTGGGTAGAAGACCTCTCTCTCTCTCTCTCTCTCTCTCTCTCTCTCTCTCTTTCTGTCTGAGGCTGTGTCTTTCAAAAATAAAAACAAAAAAATCAATCTTAGCAAAAAAAAAAAAGTAGCAGAGGAGAGGATTAGGATGGGGGGTGAGGGGACGCAGGGAGAAGGCCCCGGGGAGAGGCCCCGGGCAGCACCAGTCCTGCCCACCACCTGGTCTCGGACGCTGCAGCCTGCTGGGAGAGCAGGTGTAGCAAGAGCCCCACCCTCTGATGCTCTGTGGTGCTTTGCCACGGCAGTCCTTTGCCACGGCAGCCCCGGGCAGGTGCAAACCCCATCCACTGTCCCAGCTCCGCCCCAGCCTCTGTTCCCGCCCTCGCACCTCCTGCTGGTTCCACGCCCGGGCATTGTGGACCCCACTCTGGCATTGGCAGGAATGAGCGCACAGACCTGGGCCTCTGGGACACGTCGTCCCCAGGCACAGCCGCTGCCCCCCGGCCTCATTTTCTGGGCACAGAAACCGTGTGTCCGATGAGCCTCCTGTTCACGTCGGAGGCATGTCCCGAGCCTGCACGGGGTGCCTGCAGCCAGTCGGCTCTCGTCACACTCAGGTAGTGTTAAGGAAACCCATGTTACAGAGTTCAGTGTCTGCTTTCCACAAATCCCGACGCATCCCCTGGGGGCAAAAGCCTGACATCCAGGTGAATCAGCAAACCGTGGCTCCCTTCACCGCCGGTCATCCATGAGCTGAGCTCCGCTGGCCCCCACCCTCCGAGGGCCTGAAGCTAAAGGGTTTAGGGGTGGGTGTTTGTTACAAAAAACCCAGCTCTTGGCCGTATCGGGCTTTTGACTGCGACTCTCGCCGTCTCGGCTCCATCTCGGCCCCATTCATTGATCCCAAAAGCTGGCAGCATTCTGGGGAGGGGCGATTTAAGACGGGTTGCCGGCTCCGGCTCCCTTTGGTCCTGGGGGGCTCCTCGGGACCAGGTGACAGGGAGGGGCAGGGCTCTTCTGGGTAGAGATCCGAGGCAGGAAGTCGGCAGCGGAGATGAAGTGAGTCCACTGTGGCTGTTTCTGCCAGTTTTCCAGCTCACAAGGCGGCGTCTCGGGATCGTCGGCAGGGATGGCGAGGGAGGCTTGGTCCTGGTGTGCCCTCCTCTGCGTACTAACCGCTGGAGGCCCTGTGCAAGACAGAGCAGCGGCGTTGGGTGCTAAGAACTCTTATTTCTTTTTAAGATTTAAATATTTGACAGTTGCAGAAAGGAAGAGATCTCCCATCCACTGATTCACTCCCCTCATAGCTGCAATGGCTGGGGCTGGGCCAGGCCAATGCTGGGAGCTTCTGCATCTCCCATGTGGGTGCAGGGGCCCAAGCAGCCGGGCCATCTGCCACGGCTGTCCCAGGTGCATTAGCAGGGAGCTGGATCAGAAGCGGAGCAGCCGGGACGTGAACTGGTCCCCATTTGGGATTCCGGCATCGCAGGTGGCGGCTTAACCCACCACGCCACAGTGCCGACCCCCAAAGAACGTTTTCTCAAGTGCACATCCCGTCTGTATCAGCTGCTGGCTTATGCATGATTTCGTGTCTTAGGAAATGGTGAAGGCGTGGTGTGCGGTTGCCATGATGCAATATTTCGGAGGGTCTGTGCAGAGGGACCAGGTGTGACCACACGTGTCCTGGTGTGCATGCCCCTCGGAGAGCTGCCTCCTTGGTCAGAAGGGGAGGCAGACAGTGGTGACGCGGTGTCCCGCGGCGAGCACGGGAGACTCAGGTGTTAGCCGCTTCGCACCACATACCACTTCTCTGTGAGAGTCCACACTGCCGTCACCACACGCGTGAGCAGCGCCTGTGCCATGACGTCACAGCGGCCCTGATGTCAATTTCCCAGCTCTGTGGTCGTGGTCTGGGCTGTGTCACAGAGGCTGCCATTGTTAACTGGAGCATGGTGATGTGGCTTGTGACTGGTGTGGGTTTGACCATAAGGGGGAAGGCGTGGCAAAGGCCGGATGTTGACTCTGAACGGGACCCTGAGGCTTTGCCATGGGGGGGCAGCAGGACATCACATTGCTCGCCCAGTGCTTGCACAGCCTGCCCACCTGCGCCTCCAGGAGGGACGGCCTGGCTGGGGGGAGGGGGACACTCCGTATCCAACAAGCCACAGGTGGGAGAGGGGAGGACTGGGGGCCAGGCTTGGTGTCGGGGCTGGGCAGTGTTCACCACCTGCAAGCTGCCAGGAGGCCCCGAGTTCTCTTGTCGACCACTTGTCCCCTGGATGGCTGCCTCCTGGCTGGGGTCTCTCAGTAAGTGGTCTGGACAGGGACGATGCTGTGGGGCAGATGCCCTGGCTATCACAAGGCGGAGCTGTGGCAGTGCCCCTCCCACCACCGAGCACCCCAGCAGAGCCGTACTCGCCCGTGGGGTTGGATGGTGCGCAGTGCTGTGGGGTGCTTGTGCCCTGAGGTCCTTGCTAAACACAGGTGAACCAAGACCCACTGTCTGGGTGGGATCCAGGGCCCGTCCTCTAGGTGGGAGGGCAGGGACCTGTCACTGAAGTAGATGCTTGTAGCTGGCCCGGGAGGGTGCTGCAGGCCAGGAGAGGAGCAGGCACAAAGGCACTGGGCACACTGGAGCCACCTCTAGGGGACCCGTGTGACGCGAGTGTGGTGGGGGAGGAGGCCAGAGGAGAGGGGCTGGGGCTGCTCTGAGCACAGGAATTGGGGAACGTGGTATGGACATGCCCATCGAGGTGCCTCTGTCATCAGTTGAGCCGAGGGCGCCACGAGTGGCTGACCGTGAGTTGGGGTTGAGCGAGAGGCCCTGGGTGAACACCCAGGTTAGAGGGTCCGCGGGGTGGGGGTGACACTTGATGGCGCGGGAGGGCACACGCTCCCCGTGGAGTGAGTCTAGGTAGGGAATAAGTGAGGCCCAAGGATGGGCCTGGGACGCCCCAAGACCCAGAGGTGAGGGAGGTGACCAGGGACGGGAGGGGGAGGCAGGTGGCAGGTGAGGGTGGGGTTCCGGAAGCTGAGGGAGGAGTCGTGACCTGCACCCCACCCCACCGCGGGTCACGGGTGAGCCGGGCAGCAGGATATGCTGGAGCCACTGTGGGCAGGGAGGAGAGCTGTTTCCATGGGGTGGGGGCGGAGCGAGGAGGTGCTCCAGGGGGAGGATGTGGGGGCCCTGAGCCGGCGAGCTTGTGAAGGGGACACAGCACCGGGGGGGGCAGGGGCACTGTCCAGCTTGGGAAATGGGCGTCAGCTATACGACATCCTCCCCAAGGGGGAACCCCGTGTCCCCCGTGACTGGCAGGTGCTGCCGGCAGCAGAGAGGGGAGCTGCGGGGCGCCCAGCCGAATGGGAGCGTGGGCAGCAGCGTGTCCCTGGCTGCTGGGCTGCGTTAAGCCACAATTTCCCAGGCTCTTAGGGGCTTGTTGGAGACTCTGCCAGAGTTCATATGTTGCAAAGCTTCTTAGTTTCTCCCCTCTGTGGAAAGTTCTGGAAGATTTCCCCATGACTGTTCCGTGCCATAATTAGGAAAACATCCGTATTGCGTGGGCAGAAAAGCAAGGTGCCGCCATCATTTCTCCTCTGACTTAGCGTTCTTCCAAGACACCCGGGCATCACAGAGCCGCAGAGCTCCACGGGGACTCCATGCCTGTCCCCAGGGAGTGGACATGCAGGGGCCTTGAGGACGTCTTTCTGGCAGAGAATGGGGTCTTTGATAGCCCTAGCCCGTCAGATGCTCTTTTGTTTCCCCTGTGGACTTAGCGAGGGAGGAGACATCAAAGGCTTCTAGGAACCACATAGAAGCAGCTGCTTCCCCGGCCGCTGGCCCCGCAAGCGGAGGGCAGCGGAGTGGACACAGTGGGGCCTTTCTGTGTTGCTCGTCCCGGGCTCGGGCTACTCAGATCGGCTGCAAAGTGGTTCATGCACAATGGAGATGGCGTCTTTGTTTTTAAGACGATCTCAGCATAGAGGCTGGGTCGCGGCGGGCCACGTTCACGTGAATATTAGTGTTCGTGGATTGTTGGTCGTTATCCATTAACGCTCTCATGTGTAATCACCAATGTCGCCAGAGATGCTCGCCCTTGGGCCTGAAGTCATGTTTCCTGCTCTCAGGCACTCGATGGTACTGTTCTATGATGTGTTTTCCTGGATAACAGGAGCGCTGGGAGGCTCACCCTGCAGGGCCACCCCGCAGGTCATTGCTTCACCGTCTGTGTGCACGGTTGACATTGACGGACCGTGTGGCCGGCAGCTCACTTCCCCGTTAAGAGATTCATCTCCCTGCTTCTGTTGTTTTATGCAGAATTAAAATTGGTTGTGTTGCCTCGAGAGATATAATAGAAGACATCATTTTCTTTTTAAAAATATCTCTGTATTAGAAGGAGGGAGGGAGGAGGGAGAGCAAGAGAGAGCGCTCCTGTCTGCTGATTCAGTCTCCAAATGCCCACAGTGGCCAGGAGACCGAAGCCAGGAGCTGTAACCCAATCCGGGTCCCCATGTGGCTCGCAGGGGCCCATGTACCTGAGCCATCACTGCCACCTCCCAGGGAGTGTGTCTGCAGGAATCACTTCAGGATGGGTCTGGATTGAACCCAGGCACTCTGATGCTGGGAGGCGGGCTAAGTCAAATGCCCTCCCCCCGCCCAATCACCAGGAAGTAACGTTTTAAAGTATGTTGAGTGACAGGGTAAAGAGCTTGGAATTAGGCTTGTAGTTTGGTGCTGAAACTTCACACGAACCACCTTAGACGGAGCAGTTTACAAACGACATCAACCGTTTCTCAAATTCTGAGCCTGAAGTTCAAGATCGAGGTGCCGCCTGGTCGCAGTGAGGGCTCTCGTGGGCTGTTGACCTTTCCTGTGTCCCCACGTGCTGGATTGAAGGTGGGAAGACCCTGCGGGGCCCCTTTATAAGGGCTTGGGTCCCACTCATGAGAGCTCCACACATGATCTAATCACCTGGGGCCCCGCCTCCTGCCCATCACCGTGGAGGCTTGGCTAGGAAGCGTCCCGCACACAACGTGCAGCGGGCTGTTGCTTGGCTCTGAGAGGCATGACAGTCCTGACACCTGTTAGATGGGCGTGAGCCTTGAGGATGCTGTGCCCAAGAAATAAACCACGAAACAAAGGTCGACACAGGAGGATTGCACTTGTAGGACGTCCCTGGAGGAGTAGGGTTCACAGAGACGCATGGTGCTGGGGCTGGGGGCTGGGGGCGGGCAATGGAGGGTCGTTTCAGCTTTGCAAGATGAACAGGTTCTGGAGGTATTGAGGTTGAGCCAGGCCAATCCAAAGCCAGGAGCCAGGAGCTTCATCCGGGTCTCCCACGTGTGTACCGGGACTCAAGCACTTGGTTCATCCTCTGCTGCTTTCTCAGGTGCATTAGCAGGGAGCTGGATTGGAAGTGGAGAAGCCAGGACTTGAACTGGTGCCCATATGGGATGTGGGCATCACAGGCAGTGGCTTAACCCACTGGGCCACAGGGCCAGCCCCCAGATGTGTCTTGAGAGTGAAGAGTTACACACACCTTGGTGAGACCCGCCTAAAGTCCTTCAGAAAGTGCCAGAAGAGCCAATGTTTCGGTACAGTGCCGTCCCCTAAAATCCCGGGTGATGTTAATGAGCTCTGGGCGGGTGGTGGTGGCTTTCATTGTCCCTTTGGGAAGGAGGAGACTGACCACTCCTTCCCCCCACCAGCACACACGGGCACCGAGCTGCTTCCACGCTGTCCGGGGCTTGCTTTCTCGTGGTTGTGTGTGGATCTCCCTCTCCGTGGCAGAGGGACCGCCGTGGCTCTTGGAGGCCACAAGCACGGTTGGGCAGGCCGTGTGGCTCTCCACAGGGCTGGTTAAATACCCCGGCTCCGTCAGGAGACTGCTCTGGGGCAGGAGGCGCGTAACCCGAGAGGCTTCGGGAAGGCTGTGAAACCCTGGCATCCCCCGCTGAGAGAGAAGCTTCCTTTGTCCTCCCTCTTGGCCTCCTCAGCCCCTGCAGACACCTGAGCTTCCCCAGGGAGGGGCCGGTGGAGCAGGTGGAAGCTTCCAGGTGACCCGGCACCAGTAGCCCTGGCTGCAGACACACACATTGTGGTGTCTGCATGGAAGAGGCGGGGAGAGAGCCAGGCCCTGAAGAGAACGCTGTGTGTAGCCTGTTGGCCCACAGCTGGTGACCTCAAGTGGGACACCTGCTGTCTGTCCTGTGGACTCCCAGCCTGGCTCTGCAGGCCACTGCTGGGCAGCCCTGAGCCAGGACTACACCCCTAGGGCCTTGGCACTGGGGGAGAAGAGGCCTGCCTCCTTGCAGGTGTCAGCGTCACGTCCGTTCTTGGCAGCCTCCGAGAGAGGGCCTGGGGGTGTGACTGGAGTGGAGCGAGGCAGCCCACACAGCAGACAAGCGGGCGAGGGGGGAAGCCCACAGACCCCTTTGGGGGGGTGGGCTTGGAGGGCTCTTTCTTTCTGAGGGGCTGCCCATCCTGTACTGCGGCCTCCACCGTAGGCGACCTGGGCAGAGCACACAGGACCCATCCCAAGGCACCTGCCAGCGGGTTTGTGTTGCATTCACGGCCCTCTGCAACCTTCACCACCCTCCGCTTCAGCCCTTTCCATCGGCCGTGAGAGCAGCCCTGTTCCTCCTCGGTGAGAAGAGCTGGGCCGGGCTGCAGGGGCACAGGTACAAGGGACCCCAGGGGCTGAGCCGTTCTCCCTGCCTCTCATCCGGAGCCTGGGGCTCCCAGCACCAAGGTGTCCCCTCGGGAGAAAGGAGCAGCCACCAGAGACGCTTTTGAGGGAAGGAATGAGCGAGGCGGGAGCAGAACCCCAGGTCAAGGAGTCTGCGTGTGAGGCCTGGAGCTCACAGAGGCCCTGCCGAGGGCGCTGGACCCGGAGAAGCCCCCGGCCGGAGCCCAGACTCACCGGACGTGAGTGCCTTGGGCGGGATGGCTTCGGTGACACCTGCTCGTCATTCAGTCATTCATGCAGCAGCCCGCTACTGAGCTCTTGCTGTGTACCCGGCACTGTGTTCGGCGCTATCCAAACAAAGCCACTGGGGTGGCTCCGGAGGAGGTGGAAGGGACGAGGGGAAAAGATGCCAGAAGCCAAGTAGACCGTACCTACCGATTCACAGAAGAGGAGGCCCCGGGACAGGCAGACAGGCAGGGCTCCGGGTCAGGGAGGAGGGCAGGCACCGTGACGTCAGAGTGTGCAGCCCAGGTGGGACTCTGCCTGCTCGGTCATGGGAGGTGCTGCCCGCACGAGGCCACTCCCGAGGGCTCCACCTCATGGCCATGTCCCGTGTGCCTCCTGGAGGGACTGCTGTGTTCATGGCACCCAGACCGGGGGTGGGCAGAGAGGAAGCAGCAAGAGAAATGCAGAGACGGTATCCGATGGGTGACGTGTGGATCCGAGGCGGCCGGGAGCCCTGGGAGTGAAGCCGGGTGAATCCAGCTTGGATTCCTGCAGCCCTTGGCACACTGCTTTCTCCCCTCGAGAGCACCGGGGCTGGGTAGAGCGGCACTTGAAGCTGCGTCTGTGGATCCCGGGCAGGGACGTGGCTTCCGATACACCCTGGGTCTGCGCTGGTGTCGCTCCGCTTAGAAACGTGCCCTTTTGCTCTTTGTAACCACGATGGGTGTTTGTGGGTAAAGTCCCAGGGCTCCATCAGGGAGCGACGCTGCTCTGTCAGCATCACCATCTGCAGCCGGCTCATCTGCACCTGCTGCACACTGAGTCGGCCGTGGGAAACCAGGACCCCGTCCCTGGCTCACATAGCCCAGCCCCTGCCCGCCCCCAACTAGCCATGTGGCAGTGTGCTTTTCCCCACGTGTCTGTGGCCCTGGGCTTCTCCAAATGGTAGTAAAGTTGCACGCCAGCCCACACGTGTGCACACACACACACACACACACACACACAGCTGGGATACATTGTGTCACCAGGCTCCCCGTAGCCAAGTTCTGCCACGTCTGTTTGTGTTCAGTGGGGCGCTCTGAAAACGATCTTTCTTTCCGTCCTTTATAAAAACAACCTCAGTTTCCAATGGTGGGGAGACGACACGTGTTGGAGTGAATGAGGTTTGCCTCCAGAAGCTGTGGCGCTCAGACAACACCCAGAACACAATCGGCGGCTGTGGCTATGGCAAAGAGCCCACGCAGCCGGGCCCTCGCTCCTGGGGGCCGATCCTGCCACAGACGCTGGCAGATGGGCTGCTAATGGAATTAGGAGTCGTGTTCAATGAGCCATTCTTTAAATTATCTGCTACTTTTCCTATCTGTTAACCTGCTGAACAGGAGACAGTGGTGTCTGCAGAATCTCAGATGAACCGCCGGCTGTTCCCTTCAGTGCAGCGGCCACCTTATCATCCCAGTTAGCCCCTGGCTTCCGGGGGTGTGGGCACGGCCGCAGCTGAGCAGTGAGAAGGGACTGTGGAGCGCTGCTCCGCCAGGCACGCGTGGGCTTCTGCAGGGGGCATGCATGCAGCTGCTCAGGTGGCTCTCCCGGTCACGGCGTCTCCCTGTGCCCGTCACCGTCTCTGCGTCACAGGGTCACGGTCTAGGGTCTCAGTCCGTCCTGGCTGCTGTGACGGAATGCCCCGGGCTGCTTGGCTTTTGAGCCAGGTGTTTATTTCTCAGTTTCGGAGGTTGTGGTCCAAGGTCAAGATCTGACGATTGGGCAGGGCCCCTTCTGGGTGCTCATGCCACTCATGAGGCTCCACCCTCACAGTCCCAGACCCTCCAAAGGCCCCGCCTCCTAACACCCTCACACTGGGGGGCGGGGCACAGGCACTGGGGATGGGGCACAGGCACTGGGGGCGGGACACAGGCACTGGGGGCGGGTACAGGCACTGGGAGCAGGGCACAGGCACTGGGAGCGGGGCACAGTGTGGGCTGGACAGATGGCCACCAGCACCTCTGGGGCCAGCCGTGTGACGTCCATGGCACTGCTGCAGCCTTGTGTGTGGGCTCCTCGTCGGAAGGTTCACTTGCTGCAGCCAGCCCTAGCCTGGATGCAGAGCAGGACAACCAGACACGACAGCGCAGAGTACAGCCCTTACATGTCAACTCACATCATGTATGATACATTGTTACCAAGTTCTGTTTCATTGCTAGAAACAGTTGCTCATCTACCGTGCCACATCTGTAAATTAAACTTTATCATAGGTCTATATGTACAGGAAGCAAGCACAGTCTATGAGGTGTGAACTGTGCTAGGTGTGTACAGGAAGCACAGTCTATGAGGTGTGACCCTGTGTCAGGTGTGTGTACAGGAAGCAGCACAGTGTGTGAGGTGTGACCCTGTGCCAGGTGTGTGTACAGGAAGCAGCACAGTGTGTGAAGTGTGAACTGTGCCTGGTGTATACAAGAAGCAGCACAGTGTGTGAGGTGTGACCCTGTACCAGGTGTGTGTACAGGAAGCAGCACAGTGTGTGAGGTGTGAACTGTGCCTGGTGTATACAGGAAGCAGCACAGTATGCGAGGTGTGACCCTGTACCAGGTGTGTGTACAGGAAGCAGCACAGTGTGTGAGGTGTGAACTGTGCTAGGTGTGTACAGGAAGCAGCACAGTGTGTGAGGGTAACCCTGTGCTAGGTGTATACAGGAAGCAGCACAGTGTGTGAGGGGTGACACTGTACCAGGTGTGTGTACAGGAAGCAGCACAATGTGTGAGGTGTGAACTGTGCTAGGTGTGTGTACAGGAAGCAGCACAGTGTGTGAGGGTGACCCTGTGCTAGGTGTGTACAGGAAGCAGCACAGTGTGTGAGGGGTGACACTGTGCTAGGTGTGTGTACAGCGCAGAGCCGTCTGTCTTGGGCTTTGCACGACCTGCTGTTTCCCACATCTTCCAGGATCATGGGATGCACTCTCTGACAGTAACTGGGGACACTCTAGGTTTTCTTTAAGGAGAGCGTCCGGTGATTCATAGAGAACTGGGCAGTTCCCTGAGCGTGGCCTGCTCCAGCCAGCTCTGTAAAGAAGCAGATTCCTTGCACACAGGCCCTAGGGGTCGGGCTCGGGCACGACGCCCCGGCTACCTCTGACTGTATCAGATTGCCCCCTCGCCTCTGCTGCGTCCAGTCTAGCTCTGTCTGCCCAGCCACGGGGGAGGGGTTCGTGTGTGCTGTCCTTGTAGGCATCAAGGGAGCATCAGAAAGATAGTAGGGAAGAGGGCTTTGGTCTGGAGCAGCCTCCAGCCTCACCGAGAGAAATGATGACCGGGAGAGTAACGAGGCGCCAGGCCACGGGGGTGCCACCGGCCAGGATGGCGAGGGCTGCTCTGTGCTGCAGCGGGGACGCCTTCCCGAGGGGTGGCCTGGCCCTGGGCCCCGGGCATGCCCTTGCCTGGGGTTGGGTGTGGTTTTCCCCGAGGGCCCACGTGCTGCAGGCTTGGTCCCTGCGTGGTCACGTTGAGAGTGGCAGATGCTCTAAGAGGCGGGACTGGGAAGGGAGACGCTGCGCTAAGAGTCTCGTGTGACCCTGGCGAGTCCTCGCGGGAAGGCCGATGCCGAGATGGCGAGGCCGGCCGCTTCCCCTTCTTGGCTTCGACTCACGCATCTCTCCCACTGTCACCATGACGCCGGGTGCCATGATGGGACGCAGCCAGGGGCCCTCGCCGGAGCCAGGCTCAGGCGGCATGGCCTTCTGCCTCCTAAGCCGAGGCCTAAATAAACCTCTTTTCTTTGAAGCCCCCGGACGTGGGGTTTTCTCACAGTAACAGGAACCAGCCCGATGAGGTCTGTAGTTTGTGCTGGCAGACGAGGGGGACGGGGCTCAACCGTCAGGACAAGATGAGGGGCGTGGCCGGGTTAGGACAGTGGTTGGGGTGCCCGGGACGGAGCAGCACCTCCGAGGCAGATCCAGCTTCCTGCTCACACACACCTGTGGCACGGCAGGGCATGGCTCACGTGCTGGGTCCCCGCCATCTCCGTGGGAGACCAGATGGTGTCCCCAGCTTCCGCCTGGCCTAGCCCAGGCTGCTGTAGGCATTTGGGAAGTCAGCCAGTGGGTAGATCTCTCTCTCTCTCTCTCCCCCTCCTTCTCTCTCTCTCTCTCTCTCTCTTCCCCTCCTTCCTTCTCTCTCTCTCTCTCTCTCCCTCCCTCCCCCTCTCCCTCTCCCCTCCATCTCCCTCTCTCTCATCCTCTCCCTCCCTCTCTCTTTCTCCCTCTCTCTCCCTCTTCCCCTCTCTCTACCTCTCTCTCCCTCTTTCCCTCTCTCTTTCCCTCTCTCCCTCTTTCCCTCTCTCCCTCTCTACCTCCCCCTCTCCCTCTCTGTTCCCATCTTCCTCCCTTTAAAATAAATAGAAGTTTTTAAAAAGAAATGCAATTGATGTTTTTTTAAATGAGGGCAGTAAGGCCCCGTAATGTGTGCCGTCGAAGCAGTGAGGAGGTCTGGCCGGCTCAGCCTGGGGGAGGCCCTGCCCGCCCTGCTGGGGAGTCCCTGCAGAGCCTCTCACACCTGGATCTCTGCAGCCAGCCGGGCCCCCCGGGCTGTGCAGGAGCCGGTGGCAGGGGTCAGCGACTGCTGACTTCAGTTTCCAGGGATTTCCCACCCGCTGTCCCAATTCACGTGTGTGATCCGTGCTCACATCTGCTCGCTTGTGAGGGCCCGTGCTACAATGAGCTGGTGTTACAACCTTCACCCCTCACCAGTGCCCCGTGGGAACGGCCGGTCACCCTCTTCCCAGAGCAGGGCACAGAGAGGGGCCTCCCCAGGCAGCGGCTCGCAAGTGGTGGAGTGAGGGCGCCCGGGGCCTTCCGCACCGGCTCAGCGAGGAGGCGCAGGCAGGGTGAGTTGACACCAAGGGAGACTCGTCTTTTGGAAGCTGTGACACAGGAGGAAAACCATCCGCATCCGAAACCGCCCAGTTCCCGCCCACCCCGGGTACATTGTGTGCACCTGGGTCAAGCAAGCACTTGCCAGAGAAGGTCTCCGACAGCCACCATGGGGTCGTGCCTCTCTTCCCCTCGTGTCTTCTGGAATCTTCGCCTGCTCTCTGCCCTCTCGGATGTCCCGTGCAGCTCCGTGCCCGTGGGTTTTGTCAGTGAATGCACACCTGTGCTTTTGCCCGGAGTAACCGCTTGGCCTCCCCCCGTGGAAGCCCCCTGTCTCCAGCTTCTGTTCATTCACTCCCCCGCTGCTGCATGCGTCCCCAGTGCTGGGGCTGTCGTCTGGACGAGGCACCCAGGCTGATAAAGCAGTGCCAGGGACTGGGGTTCAGAAGCCCCAGGTCGGAGGAAGAGGAGCTGATGATGGACGAGGATGTCGGGACAAAAGTGGGGAGCGACCCCCGCTGGGCCATTCCACTCGCCAAGGTGTTCCTGTTCTCACCTGCAAAGCAGGCCCAGCATCTGCCTCCTGCATTCCGAGTCATTTTGAGTCATGCTTTGAAAGCGTAGAAACAGGGGCCGGTGCCGTGGTGTAGCGGGTAAAGCTGCTGCCAGCAGTGCCGGCATCCCATGTGGACACCAGTTCGAGTCCCGGCTGCTCTACTTCTGATCCATCTCTGCTGTGGCCTGGGAAAACAGTAGCAGATGGCCCAGGTCCTTGGGACCCTGCACCTGTGTGGGAGACCTGGAAGAAGCTCTAGGTTCCTGGCTTCGGATCGGTCCAGCTCCGACCACTGGGGCCATTCGGGGAGTGAACGAGCAGATGGAAGACACTCAATCTCTCTTTTTCTCTGTAACTCTGCCTGTCAAATAAATAAATAAATCTTTTTTAAAAAGAAACTGTTAGGTTTTCAAAAAAATTATAAAGTGTAGAATTATTTCCTGAAGTGGAGCGTAGGTGTGTGTGGCCCGCCTTTTCCTGGGGGCTATGAAGTATGTATGTGTGCACCTGTGCCTGTGTGCCCATGGAGTTGAACCCAAAGAGGTGGGCGACGGATTCGGCGGTCCCTGGACTAGAAGCAGCAGCAGCTTGTGTTGCTGGTGTGGACGTGGGCTGACGTGTGTGGAAGAAACCCCGAGTATTTGACTTCCCATTTGTTTCGGAGCATGGCAATCCAGAAATTCACAGGGCCAGTGGCATCATTGGCTTTGCTTTGCAGCCGAGACGACGTGCACAGGCGGCCGATGGTCTCCATGAGAGTTCAGTATGAGAAATGTCTGTTTTGCTGTTGGCCGCTCTGACGCCTTCCGTGAGGCACAGCCCGGAGCGGTGCTGCGCCTGCGTGTCCGTCCCCTGCCTGACCTCGCGGCTGCCCTGTTTGTGGAGAGTTCTCAGGTTGAAGATTCTAGAAAGACCTACAGGGACGGCTAGCCCAGCCGGAACAGCAGATAGAATTTGCTCGACAGCTTCTGCCGTGGTTGTACCTGGCCACCGGGAACAGGTGCCTGCGTACGATCAGGCAGTGGACCAGCCGGTCTTTCTCTGTGTTTGTGGTGCAGCTGAGCAGCCAGGGTGGCTGTGTGAGCGAGCCCAGGTCGGGAGCTGCAGAGGCTGGGCTGGAATCCAGGCCCAGGGAGCAGGGGAGCAACCATGGGGAAGGCGCCAGTCACTGCGCTATTGTGTGGGGGAACAATGGTCTCCCCTGCTGGGCGGGGCCTGGCTGTGTGGGAGCATCCCCGTGGACAGGAATGCCAGCCCTGGTGCGTGGGCGGGGCCGGGACCAAGGCCACGCTGACATTTCCCATGTGTGCTGCCTGGCTGCCCACAGAGCCAGGAACGCTTGTGCAGTGGCTTTGGTGCGTGGCACCAGGCGTGGGCGCTGTTCTCACTCAGGAATCCGCCGCTCACCCTCCCCGTGACCTTGGATGACCTTGTTCACTGCTGTGCAGTCAAGGGCTTTTTCAGGATGCCCGGTGCTCCTTCCTGACCACCGCTCTCCTCTCTTTTTTTCTGTAACGTTTATTTTATTTGAAAGGCAGAGTTACACACACACACACACACACACACAGAGAGCAAGAGGTGCCTTCCATCTGCTGGTTCACTCCCCAAATGACTGCAACAGCCAGAGCTGAGCTGATCCAAAGCCAGGAGCCTGGAGCTTCTTCTGCGTCTCCAAAGGAGGTGCAGGGGCCCAGGCACTTGGGCCATTCTCCGCTGCTTTCCCAGGCACCTCAGCAGGGAGCTGGGTCGGAAGCAGGGCAGCCGGGACTGGAGCTGGCACTCGGAGGGACTGGATGCGGCGGCACAGGTGGCGGCTTAAGCCGCTGCGACACAGCACCGGCCCCATTCATTCCTTTTGAAGGCCCATCGATCCCCAGTCTCCCTCAGAGAGCCGTTCCTTGCGTTTTATTTCCTCTCTGTCCTTCATCGCTCCACCCCCGGCCACCTGTCACCTTCCATGGTCACCCTGCCCCCAGTGGGCACTGCGACTGTCCCCAGGGGACAGCGGCGAGTGCTCAGGGTCGTGGCTCCCAGGCCCCGGCCCGTGTCAGCTCTGAGGTTCTCCCCGCTGGGCAGCAGCGTGGCGCTAGACCCCTGGCTTTCCACGGACAGGGACGGCGCCAGGCCTGGCTGCGTCCACTCTGCGCAGAAATGGCTCTGAGCCTGTGTCGACCCTGAGCTGGCCACAAGGGAGGTGCCACAGAAGCTGCTCTGCGGGCCGTGAGCAGGCCTTGAGACGGGCCTGCCTGGCAGAGACACGCCACGACCAGCCGTCCTGGTGCCATCCTAATGCCCCCTGGTGCTGCCAGCAGAAAACCCCTGGGAAGGCGTGTCCACAGCAGAGCTCGAGCGGAGTGGGCATTGGATTCAGCAGGCGTATGTCTCTCAGGCGGGGTGGCACTGTGGCTCAGCAGGGAAGGCCGCCGCCTGAAACCCCAGAATCCCATACGGGCACAGTTCCGAGTCCCGGCCGCCCCACTTCCTATCCAGCTGCCTGCTAAGGTGCCCGGGAGAGCAGCAGAAGATGGCCCTGGTGCCTGGGGGACAACGCCCACCTTCATGGCCGCTCGGGGAGTGAACCAGCGGGGGAGGGTCCTCCCTGCCTCTTTCTGTAACCCTGCCTTTCAAGTATAAATACGTCTTGAAAACTAAGATGACATAAGATGCCTTCTGGGGCACCGCGTCCTGTATAGAAGTGGCTTGTGGAAGCCACGACCCCACTTCCTGTCCAGCTTCCCACCAAAGCACACCCAGGGCGGCGGCTCAAGGGGTGGTCGGACTTGGATTGATTTTTAAAAAATTATTACAAAGGACAGCTTGGCTGTTCCACCTTCCTTATCTATTTGTTTTTTTAAAAAAAGCTTTATTAATTATTTATTTGAAAGGCAGAGTTACAGAGACACAGGCATTTTCCATCCACTGGTTCACTCCCCTGATGGCGCAACAGCTGGAGCTGGGCCAGGCCGAAGGGAGGAGCCTGGAAGTCCATCCGGGTCTGCCATGTGGGTGCAGGGGTGCAGGGACTGCCTTCCCAGGCACATCAGCAGGGAGCTGGATTGGAAGTGGAGCAGCCAGGACTTGAACCGGCCCTCATACGGGATGCCAGCATTGCAGGCAGCAGCTTAACCCACTGCACCAGAACACTGGCTCCATCTACGGCTTTTTAAGCTTGATTTTAACTTGTGGGCTCTACCTACATATTCTGTGTTTATTTCTAAAAGACGTGTTCATTCTGTAAATGGTTGGATTTGTGTGTGGACGTGAGCTCGCCGCTAGACATAAAAAGACGAATGACAAACACATCGTCCAGGGCAGGTGCTGTGGGGCAGCCGGTTCAGATGCCCTTGGGGTGCCCACGTCCCCTGCCAGAGGGCCTGCTGAGTCCTGGTGATTCCACTTCTGATGCAGCTGCCTACTGAAGCATCCTTGGTGCCCACAGGCACTGGCTCAGATGCTCGGGCCCCTCCCACCCACAATGGAGCCCAGTTGGAGTTTCTGGCTCCTGGCTTTGGCCTGGCCTAGCCCTGGGTATTGTGGGAATTTGGGGGAGTGAACCAGTAGGTACAAAATCTCTTTCTCTCTCTCTCTCTCTCTCTCTCTCTCTCTCTGCCTTCCAAGTTGATGAGAATAAATATATATATATTTATTTTTTATATATATATATATATATATATATATATATATATATATATATATAAAGTGTCACTGTTTACCGGGGAAGATGGGTGCAACGATCAGAAAGACAGTGTGAGAGCTGCAGGTGGTACCCAGGGAGCTCCCATTCCAATCCACCAGAAAGACCGTAAAGCCCACAGGAGGACACGGGCCAAATGGGCCAGAGGAGCCAGCTGAACCATGGCCACGTCGCTCCTGGAAGTGGGACACGGGGCATCTGTGCGGGAGATCAGCTCCGCTGTGTCTTAGAAAACGGGGGAGACGCCTGCCCTGTGGCCCGACAAGTTGCCCTCCTAGGTGTTTTCTCAAAAGAAATGGAAACACACGTCCAACACAGACTCAGGCAAGAGTGCCCGTGGCCGCCTCCTCACTTCTAGCCCACAGCTGCGAACAACCCAGGTGCCCAAAGGCAGAGAAGCCCACGCAGGTCATGGCATCCATGCAAGGGAGGGAGGAAAGGACCCTGCACACCGCAGTGCGGGCGTCTTGTGCGGAGGCAGCTGTGCCAGAGGTCACTCCAGTACATGATTCCACCGGTAGAAGCCTCGAGAAAGCAGCGTGTGGCAGTGAAGTGAGGGGCAGTGGCCTCTGGGGCAGAGTGGGAGAGGCTGGGAAAGGGATGGCAGAAGTCCCTGCATCTTGACTTGGGTGTGTGCCCCGCTGGAAGTCGCCGTTCCGACACTGGTGAGCGTGCGTCTCTGTTGCACGCAATTGAAACCTCGATGAAACTAAAAAGGGATGCTGGTGACAGGGGCTCCCAGGAGGAGGGAGGGGACATCGGCGTCACGGCTGCCGCTCTGGCTGGGATTTGCCAAGCAAGACTTGGAAAAGCAGAGGGAGGGTGTTCCAGCCAGGGAAGAGCCTGGTCCAAAGCCCATGGGTGAGAAAGGGCTTAGCCTTGTCAGAAGGTGCCGCTGGCTAGCCTCTGCCACCTGTTAGCAGAGTGTCTGTGCCCTGAGAGCGGGGTGCGCCCTCCCTGACTGTGTTCGGGTTCAGTTCTATCACAGCCCCCCGCCCCCACATCAGTGTAGTTTTCATCAATGATCAATTGCTCAGGACTTGGATTTTTGAAACAGTCGCTCAGGAGCTGCCTTCCTGGACTGACCTCTCTCTCTCTTGTGTTTTTTTTTTCCTTGACAAATGAAAGCTGCAGATCCTCGTGGACACGGGGAGCAGTAACTTCGCCGTGGCAGGGGCTCCGCATCCCTACGTGGGCTCCTACTTTGACGTGGAGAGGTAAGCGGGGGAGCCGTCGCCGGCATGGCTCAGCCGGAGACCGGTGCATTGTCAAGGGGTAACATAAGAGGGGCCTTCTAAAATTCTTGGCATTTGCATGTTATGCACAGACTCTGCAAGGATCCAAAACTTTGGTGCACCAAAATAAACTTAGGTCTCATTGCATTTCCCATGAGCTTCTTGGGGTCCCCACGTGTGCATCTGCACATGTGTGTCACTGTGCATGTGTGTGAGTGTATGTATCATGGTGTGCGTGTGTGAGTGCTCACGCATTTGCACATTTCGTTGTAGCATAATCCACACCTTGATCCCCCGACAGCCTTGGTGCCTTCACACGAGGCTTCGCTCTACACGATCTCAAGTTCGACGTTGGTAGTTAGGGCGCTGTGGTCCTTCAGTGCTGGTTCCAGCTGTCCGGAGGCTGAAGTGGCAGCAGTGGGGCCTGGGCAGGGGCGGAGAGCCGTGAGTGGGAGTGCAGAGCTGCTCGGGCAGGGGGAGGGCTGGCCCCCACAGCTGGGGAGATAAGTGCTCGCTTAGCATCGTCGCAGCGTGCAGGGTTACGGTGGTTCTTGGAGGCTGTGTCTGTGGGGAGGTGTTTCCATGTGGGAGAAACTCAGGACTCACTTGGAGAAAAGCGCCCGGTGGATGCACAGAGCATTAAGGCCTGAGCCTGGGCGGCCTCGCCATCAGGGGTGAGGGGGTCCTGAGAAAGGGGTGGAGTCGGTGCTGGTGCTGTGCCCACTCCCTGCGAGGCTCGAATCCCAGGTGAGTGCAGGTTCCAGCTGCTCCACTTCCGATCCAGCTCCCTGCTCCTGTCCCAGGGAGAGCAGCGGAAGATGGCTCCTGGCTTCAGCCTGGCCCAGCCCTGGATGTTGCAACCACTTGGAGAGTGACCGAGTGGACGGAACATCTCTCCCTCTCCTGAGCTTTCTCTGTCCTCCTTTCTCCTTCTGTAACTGCCCGTCAAATGAATCGATCTTGTTTTAAGAGTGGAGCCCGATGGAGGTCTTCAGAACAGAGCAAACCTTTCCAAGCACAGGCCCCAGCTCCCGCTTTGAAAGAGCTCGGGCCTGGGGGCGTGGGGGCTGCAGGGACCCCCAGGGGCCCTGAGTCGGCCCCCCACTCTGGAGGAGCCCACAGTGTGGAGTCACTGCCCTCTGAGCACTCGAAGCATCCCTCACGCTGTGCAGTCTTGACCTCCATCTCTTTTTGATCAGTTCATCTCGATGGCACAAGTACACTGCTGGGTCTGCTTGGTCCGGTCATGAACCGTGGAAGGACTGAGCCACCGCGCCGGACTTCCCCGCTGTAAATCCCTGTCAGTCTCCCCTCTTCCCGCCTCCCTTATCCTCGGGCTTAGAAGGCCAGCCTCGGTGGGGGGTGAGGGATTAAAGACAGGGAAGCCCCAGCTGGGGGGCTTCTGAAAATGCGGGGCAGTTTAATGGGGCAAGAAGTGGCCGAGGAGACCCACCCGTCCATCCGTCTCCTGCGCTGCGGCCGGGGCTCCGCTCTGGGGGCATCAGTGCCGTGGCCGTGTTCTGGATACGTCAGCCTCCATCTCGCAGGCGAGCCTGAAAGGGGGGGGGGGGACTCAGCACACTGACTCTCTGGCCCCACCGCGCCCAGGAAGGAGCAGGTACAGGAGGCTGTGGGGCATCCCCATGGACACAGCACCCAGTGTAGATGGGTCGTGGCAGGTTGACTTAGACTCAGATTCTCAGAGCAGGATAGGTTGCTGACAAGGTTTTCCAGAATGGTGAAGAACTTTGGTCACCGCCACCCAGTGGTCCCAGCGTCACTACATTTACACCATGGTCGTTAATATCCAGTGCACATCAAACTGCTGTGCAAAATTCCTCCTGAATATGTGACAGCGGGCACCTTGTGTGCACACGTGGTCAGCCTGAGGTTTTCACCCACAGGGGGCACTGGAGGGTGACTTCCCTCGGATAGCCAGCAGCCAAACACACCCCAGTGTTTCCGAAACTCGCCCAGGGACAGTGGGGTCCCCGCTGAGGACCACTCGCCAGCCAGCACTGTTCCCCTGCACAGCGACGCAGCTTCCCCACCCCGGTGGGGTGGGGGCACCATGGAGCTGGGCCCCCATCAGCAATCCCCTGCCCGGCCTGAGGAGTGTCGCTTCCTGTTCAGTGTCTGCAGAGTCAGCGGGCAGCTGAAGGAGCAAAGCCACAGTTAGCGGGCACAGCTGTCATGCTGTACGTCAGCTTCTCAAAGGCCAAGATGCACCTCCCCGCCCTGGCTCCTTCGGCCCTGCAGGTGCGATTGTTAAGGTGACAGTCCCCACGTCCAACACTGTGCTGTGTCACTTGATCTGCGGACAATATTCCCCCTGCTGTAGACAGCCTCTTTCCCATTCACCGCAACCTTGACCGAGCTCTGCTTCTCCCTCGGGCCCCGGCACGCTCAGCTCCCGAGTTCCCAGCTGGCCTGGCCCTGGCTTATCCAAGTGGATCGTGTGTCCACCCCAGGCTTGTGTCCAAATGGCCCGCGGTGCCCGTTTTCCATGCTGCAAGATTGGGCTTGTCTGGCCTCCAGGCACCGGAGTCCTGGCAGAAACTCCAGGGACCATCCCTGTCTAGCTGGCTAGGTCTTTGTTCCTGCCAGCCCCACGAGAACCCTGTCAGCTCTCGGGACACCCCAGGTTCCCGACTGCTTCTCCTTTTGTGGGTGAAACAGAGAGGAGCAGCAGAACCCAGCGCTGTCCAGGGAAAGCCCAGACTTCCACTCCGTGGTCAGCGTCATCCCATTGCTGCTTCCGCCTTCCCCGGCTTTGCAGGTGCTCCTGCGCTTGAGTTATCCTGGGTAAGAGCCCTCCCCTGGCCCTGGCACCCCTTTCTACTCAGAGAATCTTCTGCAGGGCTGGGGCACCTGTTCAGGGCTGGGGCACCTGTTCAGGGCTGGCGCACCTGTTCAGGGCTGGCGCACCTGTTTCTGAGTTTTGGGCCAATTCCATCCCATCAGCCACATCCTTGCTCCCGTGTGCTTTGCGGGTTAAATGCTGCCTTAGGTTGACACTGACCTGCTTTTTCTCTGTCCTCTGCATTTCCCGTGTTCCTCGTGGGCTCACAGCCGAGTGAGATGTGCAGTTCCAAGGGCTGGAAGGCTTCCCTCCGGTGTAGGCTGTGTGTTACTACTTTGCCTACGCTGTCCCCAGCAGCGGAGTTGGCCGAAGGTGCGCTGTCAGCCATTGTGTTTGATCAAAACCAGAGAACAGGCTCTTCCCTTCCCGATGCTTGACAAAGGTTTCTTTTCTGAGCTGTGGCTCCCTGCCCTGCAGCGTTTCCGTGTGCTCGGGCCTCTGATGTGTCTCCGCGATAATAGGGCGGCTGGTGGGCTTGTCACCCTCTGACGCCGGCCCAGGCCTTTGGAAACGCATGTGTAATGCTTCCTGAGGCCTCTCACAGCGATTGGGGCTTGGCTGGGCGCTCTTTGAGAAGCTCTTTGATTAGGGGATGAGACGTCAGCTGCCGGTCGCCGTCTGAGTCGCCTGTCGCCGGCGGAAGCGAGCATTCCAGTGAGCTAGGATGGAGCAAAAGAGGGTTGTGCGAGTTCCCAGATTGACTTCTTTTCCACCAATAAGAGAGCCTCAGCTGCGGCTCGGTGGAGACCCAGTGTGCGTCCTTGACCCTGCACTAGTCTGTCCAGGAAACTCGGCATTCTGCGTTCTCGTTACGATGCCTCCTCCCAGCTCCCGCGGGCTCCCGGGCTTCCTCAGAGCCACTCGTCTCCTCCCTCACCGATGCTCCTAAGTGGGATTCAGGCGTGAGAGGTGACCTGGTGGCTTCTCTGGGTGCAGAGCAATGGCCTCTCCGTGGGCCGGGGGCAGCTCTGGTTTCTGCTTGTTTCAGGGGTGGGGGACGTTCCTCCTGCCAAAGGCCACTGGATGTCGATCGCATTCTTCATGGACCACACACAATCATCCCCTGAAAACTGAGTCGGCCACACACCCATCGGATTCCAAGTCCCACCTGTGGTCAGGGTCAGACCTTGCCCAGCCCTGGCCCTCCAGCCCGCCTGGTGTTTGCCTGGGCAGGCGGAGCCCGAAGCACTGCCGCTACTGCTCCTGGGGATGCGGCTTGGGCAGGTGGAACCAGCAGCTTCCGGGCAGCCTGGTCCCATCCATGGAGGCCTGGTGGTTTGCAGAATCAGAGGGGTGGCATCTGGTGGGCACCTGGCGGGCACCTGGGCCTGGCTGCCAAGTCCACAGGTAGCTTGTGCACCTGGCCTGAGCTGCAGAGCCCCGGGGGAGTCTGGGCAGAGTTCCTGTGGTGGGGGGCTTCGGACAGAGTGGACCCCATGGTTCCCCGGGGCAGCCCGGACGTTCTGCCTCCTGCTCTGTGTTGGCTCACAGAAGTCGCAGGGTCCTTTTTTTTTTTTTAAAGATTTTATTTATTTTAAAAGTAGAGTTACAGACAGTAAGAGAGAGAGAGAGACAGAGAGAGAGAGAGGATTTCCATCCACTGGTTAATCCCCAAAATGGCTGTGATGGCCGGACTGGAACTGATCCAAAACCAGGAGCCAGGAGCTTCTTCCGGTCTCCCACATTGGGTGCAGGGGCCCAAGGACTTGCGCCATCTTCTACTGCTTTCCCAGGCCACAGCAGAGAGCTGGATCGGAAGTGGAGTAGCCGAGACTTGATCTGGCTCCACGCCGCAGTGCCGACCCCCGCGGACGTTTTTAGAACATGTTTTCTGAGATAAAAGATGCAAGCAGGAAAGGTGGAAAGGACTAACCACAGGAACGAGAGCCCCGGATCAAACCCCCGCACGCAGAGGTAGCGCTGCTGAAGGCTGAGCGTAATGAAGAATTTTAAAGAGGATCCGCCAAGTTCAACATTTTCTTCCTACGATCGTTTAACATTCCTTAGCACAAAGCACCTGTGTACAGCAGGTTAAGCCGCCACCTGCAACACCAGCGTCCCATATGGGCACCAGTTCGAGTCCCGGCTGCTCCACTTCTGTTCCCGCTCCCTGCTAATGCACCTGGGAAAGCAGCGGAAGCCCCTACATGAGCGACCTGGATGGAGTCCCAGGCTCCCGGGGTTGGCCTGACCCATCCCTGTGGCCATGTGGGGACTGAACTATGGATGCAATCTCTCGCTCTCCCTTTCTCTCTGTCACTTTTAAATAAACAAATACAACTTTTTTCCAAAAAGGTAAATGTATTGGGCTGCACTTCCACGAACTCTCTGAAGCACCGTCGTACTTAAGTAGAAGGTCGTGTCACCTCTCACTTAGCTGCCCCCCCAGGTTGGCCCCCAGCCCGAGTGCTCCTGCAGCAGGGGCTCCCTAAGCTTCGCCCAGCACAGGCTCAGCGTCGGCACAGAGTGAGGAGCCCTCAGGCCACAGCAGCGCCTCGGAGGCTTGGTTTGGTGACTGCTGTGCGTTTGAGGGATCTGAAAGTCTGCGAAGTACTGTGCGGTGGGTGTGTCCCCAGTGGCTCCTGCGTGCGTTGGAAGCCTGGATCTCCATGTGGCAAGGCTGGGACATGGTGGAACCTTTAGGAGGAGAAGCCTGAGGTGTGGGCGCCCTTAGGTCCCTGGGCCACGCCCTGGGCAGGGGGTTACAGTGAAAGCCTGGGGCTGGCCCTGCCCAGCCTCCTCGCCTGCTCACTGGCCACGTGGTCACCCCTTCTCACGTGCTCTTACCAGTGCCATCACTGGGAGGTGACATAGAGGGGCCCTTACCAGGGCCTGAGCTATGGGGCCTGGAGCCCGGACCCCCAGACTGTGAGCTCAGTGGACCTCTTTGCTTTATAAGACAGCCCTCCTGGGTATTTTGTGGCAGTGACAAAGCTGGTGCATAGTCTGAATGCCCAGGAATCTTCCAGAAGGCATTCCTCAGACTCCCGCCTATCATGCAAGCAGAATTTCAGACTCACCTGGGTGTGAAATACCCTTGTAGGGTGGAACAGCCCCAGGGCCTTGGCACCTGCTGCCACTCACCCAGAGAGCCACCTGCACGTGGCCCTCAGCTGTCCCCGAACCAGAGAGGCCTCCCAGCCGAGTACTAGCCGTCCCCTGCCCTGCCTTCTTCCCTGGGTGTCTCTCACTCCCTCCTCACGGCATGAAACACTAGGGGTGTGCGTGTCCACTGTCCCTGCCTGCTAGGGCGTGCACCTGCCCTGTCCATCGTGTGACCTCGTCAGTGCCGTTCTCTTGGTAACTCTCAGCTTTGGGGCTCCGTGTGTGCTGAGTCCTGGGTCACCCCACAGTGATGTGTGCCCCAGTGTGTCCAGATGTTGGTGTGATTATCGTCCCCTTGGGGGCATCAGGAGAGAGTTTGAGAGGGAGCCCTGACATCGGGGGCCGCCCCGGGCCCTGGGGAGGAGGGGGTTTTGTGTGTGTGGCGCAATGCCCTGGGCTTTGCCAGCACAAGTGCCGGAGCCTCCAGGCAGGTGGCGGTCACCTCCGGGAGTCGCTGGGCAGCAGCCAGGCAGGCGCTTGCACCCTTTGTAGGCTCAAATCCTTTCAGAAAGCACCTGGTTTTCCAGGCATGACTCGGGCACGGGGAAGAACGGAGTCCAGGACCGGCGTGTTCACACGTGGTGTGCATAACAGTCGCCACAGTGTAGTGGCCGTGTTTGGGGGGCTGTCACCTTGTCACCGTCAACACTGCGTGCCACGCCACCCAGCCTGGCCCCCGTGGCTCTTGGCACGGATCTCTGACAGAACGCGGTGGGCTTTCCTCTCCCCCGCAGGTCCAGTACCTACCGCCCCAAGGGCTTTGACGTCACCGTGAAGTACACCCAGGGGAGCTGGACGGGCGTCGTGGGCGAGGACCTCGTCACCATCCCCAAGGGCTTCAACGCGTCCTTTCTCGTCAACGTCGCCACTATCTTTGAATCGGAGAATTTCTTTCTGCCTGGGATTAAGTGGAATGGAATACTCGGACTCGCGTACGCCACGTTGGCTAAGGTAGGGTGACTCCACGGACACGTGTCCGCCAGATCCTGGGGTGGGGCCCCGAGCCCAGGCACCGAGGGGCTGCCACGCGGGCCCGGCTGCCTTTGGAGACAGTAAGAATCATACATTTGAAGCAGCAATGAATTCTAGTTCTAAGCATTTTTTAAAATGTATTTATTTTATTTGAAAGGCAGAATTACAAAGAGAGGGACAGAGATAAAGACAGAGACTGACAGAGATCTGTTTGCTGGGTCACTCCCTAAATGGCCAGGGCTGGGCCAGGCTGAAGCCAGGAGCCAGGAGCTTCCGCCAGGTCTCCCATGTGGGTGCAGGGGCCATCCTCTGCTCTCCCAGGCACACGAGCAGGGAGCTGGTCCAGAAGTGGACTCCAGTTGGCGCCCATATGGGCTGCCGGCCTCGCAGGGCGCAGCTCCACTTCTGCTGCACAACACCAGTCCCTCGGAGCGTTTTTAAATTTAAGATGACGCATCCCTTGGCAACTTCCTGTAAAACATACTGACGACACTGATATCTTCGTCTTTACTTCTGTGATTTTAAAATGTTAACAGCATCTGAATCACATTGAATGTGAAGTTTGATTAGGAGCTTTTCCTGGGATAGGAGTCAAAGAAAACATATTAAATTCAGTGTTTGCACAAAGTCGGGGCCTGTGGGCAGCCCTGGGAGACTGACAGGAGAGGTGCCCGCCCACAGACCACCAGCACTTCCTGCAGCTTTCTTGTCACCCCCGGAGATGCCTGAAACTCCACGTAGCAATGTGCCAGGCAGAGATGGTGGACTCCTGGCCCTTGGCGTCAGAGTGTCCACAAACAGGCAGAATCGGATTTCACCAACTGTTTGTACTTGGGGTTGACCCACAGTGCATAATGTTGGTGTGCAAAGGAGGGAGGTGGGCGGGGACTTTCCACGGCGACAGTTGCCAGAGGCAGGCGGGATCAGCCGCCAGGGTGTGCCCGGGGCTCCTGGGGACAGGCAGGTTTGTGTGTACCTGAGAAAGGCGGACGGAAGCCACCTGTGCTGGCCTTGAACCTGGGAGCCACACCCTGGCCTCGCTGTTCAGCTGGAGCCCAGTGTGGAAGGAGGGGGAGTATGCAGGGGGAGCCCTTCCCCACCCCGGCGCACCCCATCCACAGGGGAGGCCTCGTTCCCCACAGAGGAAGAGTTTGTCCCGGCCCAAGGATGTTAGCGAGTTATATGGGGTGAGGAGTGGACAGAGCAGTCCCCGCCCCCCCACCGCCCTTGGCTTCCCGGGAGACAGGCTCACAGGGGCCAGAGCCTCAGACCCAGCCCTGGGAGCCAGGGGGATGCCGGTCACTCAGCGCCCGAGCCTTCCCGGGAGGCGGGCATTTGCAAGTCCTGGAGACTGAGGGGCAGACAGGTTCACCCCCCCCCCCCCAGTCAGAGCCCCTGGCTGCAGAGCCAGGGGGCCCCGGAGCCCTTGGTCATCAGTACCAATGGTGTGACTGGGCTCCTGTTATGCTAATGGTGTGGAAGTCCTAGCCCGACCCCGACCACCTGCACTTCCTACAGTGGAAAGCTTTGGGCTTCTCTTAGGGGAGGGGTCCCCATGACTTCTCACCTCTTCATCTGTGAAGCTCCAGGGTCACTGACCATTGGCTTCCCGACCCCCAGGGTTTGAGGGGACAGCAGGATTTGCAGGGAGGAGAGAGTGGCTGGACGCAGGACCCACAGCGCGGCTGGGGCTGGGGGCTGGGGCAGCTTGGCCAGAGCACTGGGCGGTGGTCCTGGAGTGTGTGTGTCAGCCCACCCGCGGGGCCCTGCGGGGGGCGGGGGCGGGGGTCTGTGAGTGACACCCCTGGGGGCCCTGAGGCGCACGCTCCTGGAAGAGGCTGCACAGAGCAGGACCAGAGCCCTTCCCGTGGGCAGGGCTCTCCGTGTGGACGGAGCAGCAGCACGGGGCTCTCCTGACCCCGACTTTGCTGAACAAACCGCGGGCCTGAGTCCCAGGGCCAGCCAGGGTGCGGCCGGGCGGTTGTTCCCGGGCGTTTACTGTGGACCGCTGGCCTGAAGCGGGGACTGTGTGTCCCTCCTGGACCAGAATACAAAGCGTCCCCCACGGGTGGTGCACGTGGCTGGTGCTGGCACCCTGCAGAGGCTGAGCTCTGTGCGCATGCGCACGGTGCCAGCGGAAGACCCCACCCCACCTCCGCCAGGGTCCCAGCCCTCCCAAATGGCCTTAGGACCCTGTGTCATCCATGCTCCTGCGGCTGAGGGAGGTTTCGCCAGCCCCTGGGGACACACAGTGACTGGTGGGTCACGCCCGCACCCCCAGGTGTCCAGCCCGCACCCTACACACAAGTGTGGCGCCCACTTGCTCCACGACCCAGCACCTGCGCTGCCGCGGCCGCCGCCTCCCCTTCCCGAGGTCCCTGTCCCGATGCGGAGCTGTGGCCGAGGGAGGGGCCTGGCAACTGGCTCCACTGTGACGCTTGTCCCTGGTCTGGGGCGGACTGTGCCCCCGGCCAGCCGCCGCCTGTGTGCACGATGGGAGCGCGTCTAGGAGGCATGGAAGTGCGGTGGCGGCTCCTGGAAAGACCCCGCGGTGTCGCAGATGAGGATCCGTGGCCCGCCCTGACCCACTTCCACGCCTGCTGCTCGGTCAGCACCTCCGGCTCCTGTTGTTCCGGCAGAGCTGTGGCCAGAGGAAAGGCACCAGGCAGCAGGCGCTTCACGGGAGGTTTCTGAATCCGCACCGCCATCGCGCGCGGTTTCCTGGGCCGCGGCGTGATGCCCAGCGGGACTGGGGCATGCCCGGTGCCTGTGGGCTGTCTCAGGCTGCAGCCGCAGAAGGCGTGGATTGGCCTGGCCACAGGGGCGCCCCCCTCGCCCCGGCCCCAGAGGCCTGCGCAGGGGCTGCCCTGGGTGCCCGTGCACCTGCACGACTGTCTTAGCGGCATCCCTGGAAGGCGCCGTCCCTGGCCATCGCTCCCCGGGTTATTTTCTTTCTGGGATGTGTGAAAGGGTCTTGCCTCCCCCTCAGCCCCCACCCCCACCCCGAGCACGATGTGCAGGTGCCTCCAGATTTTAACAAAACCGCGTGCCTCTCTCGTGCTCATCAGCCTTGATTCACTTCACTCCCAGGCTAGACCCGAGCCTTGATGCAGGGGCCTCTCCCTCCCCCACAACAGAGACCGAGACCAGACCGGGGTGCCACGGCGTCACCAGCGTCACCCTGCTCCACGCCGTCTCTCTCTGTCGCCCTCCGCAGCCCTCCAGCTCCCTGGAGACGTTCTTTGACTCCCTGGTGGCGCAGGCGAGAATCCCCGACGTGTTCTCCATGCAGATGTGCGGTGCGGGCCTGCCCGTGGCCGGATCCGGTACCAACGGAGGTAGTCTTGTGGGTATCTTTTAGTCTTAAAGGGGATGAAAAATCACATACACGCGGGGCTGGTTTATTTCCGTGTCGCGAATGACCTGCTCAGAGGCATTGGGCGCGTAAGCACAGGGAGGCAGCGCGGGGGGGGGGTGATAACCCTGCCCGTAGGGGCTTCCACAGCTGGAGAGCGCTAGGGTCCTCTGGCCCTTCCCTGGGAACTTTGGAGGGAGGGGTGGCTTTCTGTTGGGAGGGGGAGGGGCAGATGGGGAACAGGAGGCCTGGCTGGTCTCACCCTGGGTTGGCTGACACACTGGGTGGAGAGACACGTCTTCTCCTTTGTTCCTCCCTCTCCCTTCCCCCTCGCCCCTTCCCTCCCCCCTCTCCCCCCTCACGTGTGCACACTGCATGGCAATGGTGTTTCCTTCTACATACTAAAGGCCCTCAGCACTCAGACATCTGAAGGAGGTGACAGGAGCAGTGAGTGCATGGGAAGGGACCGGCTGGGCAGAGACCACCTCCACCCCTGCTCCCACCTGCTGCTCCAGGCTCCTCACCCCCCTCCTGAGGGAGGCAGCCAGGCCCCTGCGGGGAGGGGGTGGTGCGGCAGGTTTGCACAGGGACACCCCGCCACTCTGCTCCCCTCTCTCAACCCCTGTGGCTCCGTGGGCTTAACTGCTCCACAGCGTTTCCTGGGGGAGGTCTCCGGCTCTGAGGATGCGCTGCTGTAGCTGATGGACGGACACTGCCCTGGGATGCAGGCCAGGGAACGGCCCCTGTTTCGCCTGCGTGTCTTGCATTCATCCCGTCCCAGCCCAGGGAAGTGCATCCGGGGAGGGGCCCCTCACGGCTCAGCCTCTGTGGAACCTGTGGGTTTTCTCTTACACCTGTAAATCTTTGCCTTCCCAGGTCCTGGGTGGAATTGAACCGAGTCTGTACAAAGGGGACATCTGGTACACCCCGATTAAGGAGGAGTGGTACTACCAGATAGAGATCCTGAAGCTGGAGATTGGGGGCCAGAGCCTGAACCTGGACTGCAGAGAGGTATCCGCCCTGGGGTCTCACTGTGGGTGTGTGTGTGAGTGTGTGTGTGTGTGTGAGTGTGTGAGTATGCGTGTGTGTGTGAGGCCAGAGCCTGAACCTGGACTGCAGAGAGGTATCCGCCCTGGGGTCTCACTGTGGGTGTGTGTGTGTGTGTGTGTGTGTGTGAGTGTGTGAGTATGCGTGTGTGTGTGAGGCCAGAGCCTGAACCTGGACTGCAGAGAGGTATCTGCCCTGGGGTCTCGCTGTGTGTGTGACTGTGAGAGAGTGTGCATGTATGTGTGTGTGTGTGTGTGTGTGTGTGTGAGGCCAGAGCCTGAACCTGGACTGCAGAGTGGTATCCGCCCTGGGGTCTCGCTGTGGGTGTGTGTGTGAGTGTGTGTGTGTGTGTGAGTGTGTGAGTATGCGTGTGTGTGTGAGGCCAGAGCCTGAACCTGGACTGCAGAGTGGTATCCGCCCTGGGGTCTCACTGTGTGTGTGACTGTGAGAGAGTGTGCATGTGTGTGTGTGTGTGTGTGTGAGTGTGTGTGAGTATGCATGTGTGTGTGAGGCCAGAGCCTGAACCTAGACTGCAGAGAGGTATCCGCCCTGGGATCTCGGTTCTGTGTGAGTGTGTGTGTATGTGTGCATGTGTGTGCGTGCGTGTGTGTGTGCACGCATGTGCACCCCGGGCCCCTGAGACAGCACAGCTCCTCAGCAGGAGGTCAGAAGCTGCATTACTTTCCGAGATCAATCCCCGGCTCCCCGTGTGGGAAGAGAGGGGCCTTCTGTGTGACCATTTAAACCAATGGATTCCACCATCCCCCCCCCCAAAAACCGCTTCTTCTCAACTGCTTGTCTTAATAGGGTAAATTTAGCATAGGAAAAGTGGAATTAAACGGTAAGCTTATTTTGGTCCCAAAAACAATTTGAGGGTTGGTGTCATGTCATCACAGCTTCTGTCTGTGACACCAGTATCCCATGTGGGCGCTGGTTCGAGACCCAGCTGTTCCACTTCCCATCCAGCTCCCTGCTAATGCACCTGGGAAAGCAGTGGAAGATGGCCCAAGTGCTTAGGCCCCTGCACCCATGTGGGAGACCCGGAAGAAACTCCTGGCTCCTGGCTGCAGCATAGCCAGCCTCAGCCATTTGGGGAGTGAACCGTGGTTAGAAGATCTCTCCCCGGCCCCCTCCCCCATCCCACCTCCTCCTCTTCCTCTGTAACTCTGCCTTTCAACTAAATAAAAAATGTTTTTATAACTTTGAAATCCATGCAATATTTTTCATAGTATACACTTTTCCATGAACTTTTTTAAGACCCCGTGTATGCATAGATTACATAGATAATTTTTTAAAAGTTTTATATATTCATTTTTTTGAAAGGCAGAGTTACAGAGAGGAATGGAGAGACAGAGAGATCTTCTGCTCACTAGTTCACTCCCCAAATATTTGCAAAGGCTGGAGCTGGTCCAGGTCAAAGCCATGAGCCTGGAACTCCATCTGGGTCTCCCACATGGGTGCAGGGGCCCAAGGAACTGGGCCATCTTCTGCTGTTTTCCCAGGTGCATTAGCAGGGAGCTGGATCGGAAGTGGAGCAGCCCGGCCTCAAGCTGGTGCTCACATGGGATGCTAGGGTTGCAAGTGGCAGCTTAATACCCTCCCCTCGACCCTGGCCCCTCAAATTCTTTTTTTGAACCCTAATAACCTTATCTGTTGATCCTATTTTCCACACACTTTGTGAAGTCCTGGAGAAGACGAGTGAGGGGGCATATGGAGCTTGGCTCTCACCATTCTCCTGGTGTGACCCTCTGAGAGTGGCGTTCATAGGTTTATTCAACAGAGCTGGACAGAGGGGGCCTAAAAATAAGCAAAATAAAACTGAAGCGCTCATCAGCTTCCCCCAGCCACAGCTCTGTGATGCTGTGTGCAGCCTGCCCGAGCTGCAGGCGTAGGCGTGGACGGCTGTGGTCAGATCGCAGCTCCCTGCGTCCACATGGCTCACTGCACGTCAGCTTGCATGTGCCACACACGGTCCTGGGCACTCGAGGGAGCCTCTGTCTTCTCCACCACTCTCGGGAGGCTTTTTATCATTATTATTCTTTGAAAGGCAGAGTTACAGAAAGAGAGAATTCTGTTTGCTGGTCATTCCCCAGGTGACAGTGACAGCCTGGCCAAAGCCAGCCGGCTGGTCCTCCATCCAGATCCCCCACGTGGCACCTGGGCCACCTTCCGCTGCCTTCCCAGGCCATTAGAGGGAGCTGGATGGGAAGTGGAGCAGCCGAGACACAAACCGGCGCCCACGTGGGGTGCTGGTGTCACAGGCAGTGGCTTTACCTGCCACGCCACGACGCCCAGCCCTCAACATTCCACTTCAACCTCTGAAGACAGAGGACTGTCCCTCTGCCCAGCGAGGGGTTTCTTGATGAGAATCTGAGTGAGGGCGGAGCTCTGCTGCGGCTGGCTGCAGCCTTGGTGACGTCACCTCCCTTTCCTGGGCTTCCGTCTCCATCTCTGGGAGGTGAGGCTGTTGCGCTGGAAGGAAGATCCGGGTGCCAACCTCTGACGATATGAGTGGACTTGCATCCAGGAGCCGCCCGCGGCTGCCCGGGTCTGCAGATACCAGGCGCTCGGGGATGGGGCGGGGGCGGGGCGTGCACACTCAGAGCCACTGTCACTCACTGCCCCCTCCCCTCCTGTGTCAACTGTTCTAGACTAATACACAGCTGACACTCGGGGATGGGGCGGGGGCGGGGCGTGCACACTCAGAGCCGCTGTCACTCACCGCCCTGTCCCCTCCTGTGTCGCCCCTTCTAGTACAATGCAGACAAGGCCATCGTGGACAGCGGCACCACACTGCTGCGCCTGCCACAGAAGGTGTTTGATGCCGTGGTAGAAGGCGTGGCCCGCACGTCTCTGGTGAGTGCCGAGTGCCCGGGTGACACGGGCTTGGGCGCGAGTGGGCGGGAGCCTCCCTGTGTGTCCTGGTGCTGTCCACACCGTGACGCTCCCTGGAGACCTTTTTCTTAGCCATTGTGTAGTAAGTTAGTCTCACTGATGTTAGAAAGCAAATCACGCCTTCGTTCTGACCCCAGAGATCTCGGATCTGAACATGCAATGTTTTAGAATAATCTAGTTTATGTTGTTGTTTTTAATCTGAGAAAAAGTCTCAGTAATAGGCTTTAAGCAGAACATCAAGCATATATTTCTGAAAAAATAAGAAAAAGTGTTTGAGAAGTTCTGCACCCCCCGACTTTGAAATCTATCAATTGTAGATATATAGATCGATAGATATATTGAATGATTGCTTGATTTCTGGCCTTTAAACAAGCACCCAATAGCCTACTGGACCGTGGCCCTCGTCCATGCTCTCGGGCCCCGGACCCCTGTAGCTGACACCGTGACCTCTTCCACAGAAGACAAAGCCAGGTGGCCGTCTGCTAACTGCTGGTGACCATGCTCTGAGACAAGGGGGTTGAGGACAGCATGCTTTTGGGGGGACCGAGCTGATGGCATTCCGAGTGGGACCCCGACTCTCAGAGCAGGTGGCCAGGGCAGTCAGAGTCAGCCTCGTCTGTGCCAGGCTGTGCCCAGGGCCTGGGGAGCGGGGTCCAGCCCTGCGGGAGCCTCCCTCGTCTGGTGGCCTGTGGGAGGCTTGGGGTAGGAAGCCTGGGGCAGCACAAAGAGCACCTCCACCCCCGGCCACTGAGCTGCGCCACTTCCTGGGTGAGGACAGAGGCATTTGCGGCTTCTCGGGCATCTCCCCAACACTTCTGCACTCAGGGAGCCCACGAGGCCCACCAGAGCGAGTGTTTCCCGCACGCAGCCTTCATCCCACTGCCCGCGGGCTGGCAGAACTCCAAGGCCTCACACAGGAGAACGCACGCGCGGTGACTGCCTTGTCCCAGCTCACAGCAGGAGCCCGGGACGGACGCACGAGAGGCCCTGGTCGTCCTGAAGCGAAACAGGCCCGCCCAGTCTGACAGTGCCGCGGTGCGGGCCGGTGCTGTGGCGCAGTGGGTTAAGCTGCCCGCGACACTGACGCCCCATCCGAGTGCCGGTACGAGTCCTGGCTGCTCCATGTCTGATCCAGCACCTGCTAATGTGCCTGGGAAAGCAGCAGAAGATGCCCGAGTGCTCGGGCCCCTGTACACACGTGGGAGACCTGGAAGAAGCTCCTGGCTCCTGGCTTCAGGCTGGCCCAGCCATGGCTGTTGCAGCCATTTGGGGAGTGAACCAGTGAATCCAAGATTCTCTCTCTCTCTCTCCCTCTCTCTCTCCCTCTCCCTGTCTCTGTACTTCTGCCTTTCAAATAAATAGATATATATTTAGAGAGAGAGCAAGAGAGAGCGCACTGTGGAAAGATTAGCGCACAAATCAGCAGAGCAAATCAGCATCCTAGGGTGGGGGGTGGGGGTGGGGGGCGGGGGTTGACCAGCAAGGCTCAGGCCCTCGGCACCAGCGGCTCTCAGGGCCGCGGCTGAGAGCGGCCACTGTAGGAAGCCAGAGCCAACCTCTCTTTTGCAATATCTGCTGAATCAGAAAAAAAAGGCAGATCCAGTTTTTTGAGCCTTAAATTTAGAATGCTTGTTAAAAATCAGAGCATCCTTAAAATAAGGAACAATATGCCAGTCTCTGCATGGTAAAGATTCACACGGGTCTGTGAGTTCCGTGTTCCGGAAGTCGCCCCATCTGAGCTGGCAGTGTTGCACGAGTGAGCCAAGGCTGTGTCTGAAGCCTGCGACCCCCCCCCCCCCCGCCAGCCGCTGGGCAGCCCGGCCTCCGCAGAGGGGCTGGCGGCCTGCGCACTACTGACCGCATCGCCGCGGCTGCCCCACGGCCACCGCCGGGGTGGGAGACCCCACCAGGGCCAGATTCGTTTGCCGCATCTAGAGTTACCTTGAGATGTTACCCGGGGCCTGCGGCAGGCAGACAAACCCGGGAGGCTGCTGGTCTTGGGTCTCGCCGGTTGTCGCAGGGGCCAGCGACCACCAGTTCTTTTATCTGCCAGGGTTATGGCTCTCGGTCCTGGGTCACCTTTCCAGCTGAGGACAGGGTGGGTTCAGGCTTGAAGGGCCAGCAAACGTGGGGCTCCGCCCTAGGCACGGCTTGTTCAGGTGAGGTCCTCCAAGGCAGCGGTTTGTGGGAAGGAGCCTGCATGCACCGGGCAAGGCAGGCGCGCAGGTGCACACGGGGTCACGGGCACAGGCTCTGGCTCCAGACTCACAGGTAAGCAGCATGACTCTGGGGCAGTAAGTCACCGTCCGGCTCAGCTGTGCCACTGTGGCCAGTCCCCTGTCTCCCCGGAGCCCCCTCCTGTCTGCACACGGGAGCTGGCCGGACTCTGCCACTGGAGCCCCGTGCTCACTGTGGGCCTGGCCACCCTTCGCCCTTCACCGAGTCCAGCACAATGACCCCGCCCCCCACAACCTCTCACCAGCTCGCCGCGAAGAGCTCCCCGTGATACACGTTTCCCCTCGACTTTGCATTTTTGAAAAGCAAAAACATACCAGTGCCGGCATTAGGAACTTGGCAAAGCAGTCAGTGCAGCGTGACAGTGAGCGTGGCGGGTGAACCCGGCAGGGCGCCGTCTCCCCACTCCCGCGGTAGCCCCCAGCACCTGCTCAGCACTCGGTAGGTGGCTGGGCCCAGGTCACCCAGCGGCACCCAACGTTCTGTTCGCTTCTCGCCGATCCCAGCTTTCTGTCTCCTTGCTGTGGGCCCCTGGACTCCTGTGATGCCGCGTGCCCGCCCCCCGGGACACCCCCTGCCCCGTGCCCCTCCTTGTGCGGTCTCCCTCGCTGGCCTGTTCCTCTGGCTGGGCCGAGGCCCCTCCTCTACACTGACCCCCGTGCTGTTGGGTCCACAGCCCGCCCGTGACTCTCGGGGGCTGTGTCCAGCCCAGGCCCGTCCCCTGGACCTCCAAGGACTTCAAGCTAAGGGAGACACACGCACGTCCACGTGGACGCCCTGCTCACACCCTGACCCCGATACGTGAGGGGCTGGTCACTGACAGCGCCCGCTGCCCACCCAGCCTCATCGCGCCTCCCTCCCCGCCCTCAGCGCCATCTTCCCCTGCTGTGACCCACGTTGGCCAGCGGGCAGGGTCCACCCGGCATCTGGGCTGTGCCCGCCCCCGCAGGGTCCACCCGGCATCCGGGGCTGTGCCCGCCCCCGCAGGGTCCACCCGGCATCCTGGGCTGTGCCCGCCCCCGCAGGGTCCACCCGGCATCCTGGGCTGTGCCCGCCCCCGCAGGGTCCACCCGGCATCTGGGCCGTGCCCGCCCCCGCAGGGTCCACCCAGCATGCGGGCTGTGCCTGCCCCTGCCATGATCCCCCTGCTCCTTCCCCAGGGAGGCTCCCTGGACAGACGACCCCTGCCCCATCACAGCCCCTCCCGGCTGTGCCCCCGGGGCCGCTGGGCTGGGTTACAGGAGCCACTTGAGACCAGCTCTGCCAGGGCCTACTCCTCACAGGATTTCCTGTGGGGGCCCCGCAGGTCCCTTGAACTCACAGCCCCCGCAGCCGGGCTGGGGGCAGACGGCACTGCCCTGAGGGGAGGGGCAGGTGCATCCTGTGCTGGCGGCTATCTGGCGTCGCTGGAAGCTGTGTGTTTCCCCACGGGCATTTCTTGGGTCTCTGAGTGCTACGTGTGAGAACTACGTGGACAGGCGAGGACCCCTCTGCCCTTCCAAGGGCTTAGAGTCCAGTGCAGGAAACAGAAGTGAGTCACCCCAGCAAGTATGACTTGCCACCTGCCACCAGCAGGAAGGCCACGAGCTGTGCACAACAGCGTAGTCTTGTTGTGTTGGTAAGTCAGGGAGGACTTCCTGGAGGAAGAGGTACCTGAGCTGCTATGCAGAGGACAGAATGTTCCAGAAGAGCAGAGAGCTCACACTGGGGCTGTGCCGGGCCCAGGGAATCCAGAGGGCAGCTGAGCCCGGAAGGGCCTTGAGGGCCATGTTGGAATTTGTTCTTTTTCCTAAAGGGCCATCACCCACCGCTGTGTGCCCGGGCCAGGTCGCTGCGCCCCTCTGTGCTTTGGACTCCCCATTGTAAAGCGAGGGGGTGATGTCGCCCCCCGGCATTGGTCGGTGCGGGTTGTTCCGCCTTCACCCTCACTCTAACAGGGCCCCCGCTCTGTGCCAACCAAGCAGCCTTTATCCCCCTGGGCTCTGGCGAGGGCACCGAGCCAGCCAGGCGCGGCTTCCCGTGGACGTGCCGGGCTGGCACTGAGGCTCACGTGTCTCGTTTGCCTAGATCCCAGAATTCTCGGACGGCTTCTGGACGGGGTCCCAGCTGGCGTGCTGGACGAACTCGGAGACGCCCTGGTCCTACTTCCCCAAGATTTCCATCTACCTGAGGGACGAGAACTCCAGCCGCTCCTTCCGTATCACCATTCTGCCGCAGGTACGCACGTGGCGTGAGCGCTTCCCGGGGAACGCGCTACCCCGTGTTGTGGACCCACTGCACGGCTGTGCTCCTGACTCAGCCACAGGCACCTCGGGGTGCAGAGTGTCACCCACACATCGGGCAGCCTGGCCGACCCCCACATGGTACCAGGGTCTGGGAGGGACAAGAACAGCCACCATCCTTTCCATGGTGCTGCCCGCCAAGCCCAAGGCCAACCCAGGGTCCCCGGCTGGGCACCGAGACCGCCCCCCCTCAGGGGGAGGAGCCAGCCTACAAAGGGTGTGGCTACAGGATGGCTGCCGCAGCCCCCTCACCCATCCGTCTCCCCTTCTGTCTCTGAAAACTAAAACTGCCCCCGGGGTGATCGTCATCTTTCTACAATGCTGAACACAGCAGGTTCTGCCCTCCGCAGTCTCCTCTCCCCGCCCCCATCCCCGCACCCTGGCTCCTCTCTGCTGTCACCGCCTCCCCTGGACCCCAAGGTGTTGTCCATGCGTCTCAAGTCCCCCCGGGACCTCGGGGTGCCGTCTGTGTACCCACTCTGTCCTGTTCAGAATTGCTGTCACACTAATCTCCCTCAACCACAGCTGGGCTCCCCTGCTGTGAGTAGTCAGTGGGTCCCCGGGGTGTAGCTCTTGGCCCAGGCCTGGCTTCCCATGCCCCTCCCACGGCCTGTCCACCCCCAACCCCTCCCCGCCCCCCACCCGTCCAGCCTCTCGTGCTGACTTCCTGTTACCCCTGCTCCACGCTGCTCCTGCTGCTGCTCGCGACCCCCTGCACACAAGGCCCCTGTCCTCCCTCCATCCGGGTCCCTCCCACCCGCCATGCTGCTGCCTAGGACAGAGAGCTTCGAGGGAAACGGGGCCCCACGGAGGACTCGCGTGCTGGGCGTGGGAGGCCTGAGTTACGTGCCGGGCTCTGCCCTTGGCTCCCACTGTGTCTTGAGCAAACCACTGCGCCCCCCGCGTGTCCGTCTCTCTGACACTAAGAGAGAAGCGGTCATCCTCGCCGGCGACAGTTCCAGGAGAACACACGATCCTTGGACGAGCGCCACTGCACGCCCTGGCGTTAGGGTGATGTTTCCAGCCTCTTTGAAATGATGCACTTTTGATGATTAAATTGTACTCGGCTGGCCGACGAGCTGGGACATCATTTCATCTGTGTGGTTTGTAATGCACATCACTGCCCCACTGGGCACGTGTGCCAGACGACACGTGGCCTGAGGCCGCGTGCAGAGCCAGGGGCCGCTATGAAGCGGTGGCAAGAGCAGGCATTCGGGAGAACCGTCGGTGTCCAGGGCAGAACGGGGCCCTGGGCGCGGAAGGCTGGGCACATGGCGTGTGCGGGAAGGGGGTGAAGGAGCAGCCCCTTCATTTGCATATCTGCATATGCATTCATAGTCAATCTCCCTTAGGAACCTGGGGCTGGGGGTGCTGGTCTGGGTTGACTTTGCTGTGTTCACACTTTTGGTTCCTACAAGTGTCCCGCTTTCCCGCTACGTGGTTTCCCACGTAGCCTTTGCCTGCGAGGCCGTAGAGAGGGGCGGGAGACGCCTGGGCCCGCAGGCTCCACCTGCTGCTGCACGGCTCCGCCCAGCAGCTTCTTGCTAACGTTGAGGGCAGCCACGGGCTCCCAGCCGCGAAGCTGCCAGCCAGGCCCCCGCCTGCGACCCTCGGGCACCAGCAGTGATGGGTGGGCAGCGATGTGAGCGCAGGAGAGCCAGGTCTGTGTCTTTGCCGACACTGTCACACGAAGGCCAGTCTGGGATTCCTGTCCCGAGCAAGTCCCCCAGGGCACAGCCAGGGTGACGCATGGGAGACAGGAGCCGGTGGGCCCGGGGTCGCTCTGGCTGCGTCCACAGCACCAGGCGCCCTGTGGTAACTGCATGTGTTTTCTTATGGATTAGAACATTCAAAGGCAGTGTGTGTCTGTGGTATGTGTGGTGTATGGCGTGTTTGTGTGTGTGTGTGTGGGGTTTGTGTGTGCTATGGTTGTGTGTGTGTGTGTGTGGTGTATACATGGTGTGGTGTATATTTGTTATGTATTTGTGGTGTGGTTGTGTGTGGTGTATATGTGATGCGTGTGTGGTTGTGTGTGGTATATACGTCGTGTGTGTGGTGTGGTTGTGTCTCTGTGATGTATATGTGATGTGTGGTATATATTTCATGTGTATGGTATATATGTGGTGTGTGTGGTTGTGTATGTGTGTGGTGTATATTTCGTGTGTATAGTATACATGTATGTGGTATACATCGTGTGTATGGTATACATGTGGTGTGTGTGGTGTGGTTGTGTCTCTCTTGTGTGGTGTGTGTGTGTGCACGTGTGTCTCCAGGACCCACTGCGGCAGGGCCCCAGGGACGGAGGTCCTGGCGTGCTGTGGGGCCTGCAGACGCCAAGGGCAAAGTAGCTCCAGTGCAGGTGCCTGAGGGGCAGCTGGCGAGGGAGGTGGCAGGGGCGGGCGCCCCCCTGAGGCCACGGGCACCCCCCTGAGGCCACGGGCGCCCCCCTGAGGCCACGGGCGCCCCACTGAGGCCACGGGCGCCCCCCTGAGGCCACGGGCGCCCCTCTGAGGCCACGGGCGCCCCCCTGAGGCCACGGGCGCCCCTCTGAGGCCACGGGCGCCCCCCTCTGAGGCCACGGGCGCCCCTCTGAGGCCACGGGCGCCCCCCTCTGAGGCCACGGGCGCCCCCTCTGAGGCCACGAAGACAGAGATCCAGCGTGGGGGGGCGTCAGCTGCTCCCGCTGGCACAGAGCCCTCCGCAGTTACTCAGCTGCTCTGCTGGAGAGGGGCCGCTTCAGAGGTGTGGCAGCCGGCACTGTGCTCTGATACTGAGGGCAGTGCTGGCATTGGACTGAGTGCTTGACAAGTGACTGCTGGAAAGACGGGCGGGTCGATGGGCGGGTGCACGGACGGATGGATGGATGGACGGACGGACAATGGACTGACTGGTGAGTGGGTGGATAGATGGATAGCTGGACTGGTGTGTGGGTTGTTGGATGGGTGAGTGGGTGGTTGGATGGGTAGTTGGATATGTGGATGGACAAACGGATGGACGGACTGGTGAGTAGGTGATGGGTGGGTGGCTGGATGGACAGATGGATGGACAGACTAACAGACAGACACACTGGTGGGTTGTTGGATGGGAGAGTGGGTGAGTGGGTGAAGGGACTGATGGACAGACTAACAGATGATGGGTGAGCCGATGAGGGGACAGATGAATGGGTGGACATGTAAGCCGTGTACAGTTACAAGTGGTCCCTGTGTGTCACTGTGTGCCTGGTCCTTGCACAAGGGCTAACCCCAGCTTCCCTTCGTGCTGGACACAGACAAATCAGCCTGCCTCTTCCGGGGCCCCGCCTGTCCCCTGGGAGGGGCGGGCGCACGCTGCGCCTCGCTCATGCTGGACCTCGCCCGGTTCACGGTGTCCCCCGGTTGTCCCTCCCCGCAGCTCTACATCCAGCCCATGGTGGGGGCCGGCCTGAACTATGAGTGCTACAGATTCGGCATCTCCCCCTCCACCAACGCGCTGGTGATCGGCGCCACCGTCATGGAGGGCTTCTACGTCGTCTTTGACCGAGCCCGGAGGAGGGTGGGCTTCGCGGCAAGCTCCTGCGCAGGTGAGTGTGCGCGGACAGGAGACCTGGGCGTGGGCAGCCGCTGGGGGCCGCGCTTGATCTTAATGTGGCGATGACTGTACTTAGGTTTGGGGTACGGGGCGGCTTTTCAGTACGTGTTCCTGACGCCTACTGGGGAATCAGGGTGATGGCGTTTCGCCTCTGAGTTTTGAAGACTCAGCTGGACCTGCCTCCTGGTGTTTGCTCACAAGTGTCCGCGAGGTCGTCTCCCCGCCCCGCTGTGCTGTGTGACGTCAGCCGTGCATCCCTCCTGCCTAACCCCGGTCGCCCGCCCATTGTCCAACCTGGCTCTGTCCCCAGTCCCTCAGCCTCCAGGAACCCCCATTCACTGTTCAGATTGAGGGTTTTTTTTTTTCTCTTTAGCTTCCACATCTGAAAGATACATGGTATTTTTCTGTGTCTGGCATCTTTTTTTTTAAGATTTTATTTATTTGAGAGCAAGCGTTAGACTCAGAGAGGAAAGAGAAAGATACAAAGAGAGAGACAGAGACAGAGGTCTTCTACCCACTGATTCACTCCCCAAATAACCACCATGACCAGAGCTGGGCCAATCCAAAGCCAGGAGCCAGGAGCTCCTTCCAGGTCTCCCATGCAGGTGCAGGGGCCCAAGGACGTGAACCATCTTCCTCTGCTTTCCCAGGCCACAGCTGGGAGCTGGATCAGAAGTGGAGCAGTCGGGACTTGAACTGGCGCCCATAGGGGATGCCTGTGCCACAGGTGGAGGCTTAGCCTACCAGGCCACAGAGTAGCCCCTGGCTTGTTTCTTTTAACATGAAGTCCTCCGCTCCCACCCACGTTGCTGCAAGTGCCAGGATTCTGTTCTTGTCACGGCTGACAAAGCTCCCATTGTGGGTATCGGACGTGTTCTGTATCCCTCTGATGACGGATGGGTTAATTCCATCTTGGACTTGATGACACATCAAGTGCTGTTGAATGCTTTCTTTCAGCCCTGTTATCAGTGACAAATATTAGCCAGAAAGTGGATACTGGGTTTCCTGAGCAGTGGTTGGCATGGAGCAGTAAACACGCCCTCGATAAGTCTGAGTCACACAATTCCTTCCCACATTACGCTGGAAGTGGCCTGCCCTACAGGATTACGGGACCCTGGGGACGCTGTTTCTCACCAGTTAAAGCCAAACGAGTAAAGAAGAGAAGTCGTAGACAAACCGTGTATAGGTTCCCTCAAAGTCATTATGAAATGACTAAATACTAATCATGCCTTATGCTGTTAATCCTAGAGAATTAAACCTATTTTTCTGTAGAATTCCCCTGGAGGAGCGGTGTGGGTGTGGCTTCAGGTGTTACTCTGCAAGCCAGCTGGGGGTGGGGTGGGCGGAGCTTCAGAGAAGGCTGCGGGGACAGTGACACCCTTACAGACTGCAGGGGTCTTGCGATTTCCCAGTGGGCTCGCGAACGTGGTTCAGTGGGAGGACCGGGCACTTCTGATCCTGGGCCAAGCCAGCAAGGAGGAGGCAAATCCTAGACCGAGTGTGGGGTCGGATGGCTGGAGAAGAGTGGAGGGAACCGTGTGTGGGACGGCAGCTGGGGAGCGGCACCTGGCAAAGTGTAATTCCCCAAGGACCGGAAAAAATTGGGGGTACATTGGGTTTGGAGTCGGGAACAGAATGGAACCCCAAGCTCCTGTAGGGAACACACTACGAGAGAAGACTTAAGTGTGCAGTTTCGGAGGGAGCGATGACCAGGGTGTGGGACAGAAAGCAGTCACGCCAGATCCCCCTGGAGTTGAAGGGAACGCAGGACGGCTTCCATGCACAGAGAGCTTTGAACACTCAGTGGGGTCGCGGGGCAGGAGGTGTCGCCGAGCTGGCCTTGCTGAGAGTCTCGGCTCAGACCTGCACCCAGCTCCACCCGAGCAGCGCAGAGGGCTGGGGGAGGGTGTGGGGGAGTGCCGGGCGGCACAGCTGTGCAGGGAGAGCCAGACCGCCGGTAACTTTCCATCCCCCGGTCCTAGTCTCCCCGGGATCCTGCTGACTAGAGCAGGGGAGCCATGCTGCAAGTCTGGTTTGGACACACTGGCCTTTCTGAAAAGTAAGGGAACCATTCAAGAGGAATGCTGAGACGCGTGCAGTAGAGCTAGGGGTTCGCAGAGAACGACTGGCAAAGCGGGTATTCCACACACTGTCTGGAGACGCATTCCCAAAGTGTTCGCACCAAAATAAATGTATCCTCTCATTCTACTTTGCCATGAACTTTTTAGTCTCGTATTTGGTCAACTTGTGTTCTCTACAAATACAGTATCAGCCCAGTGTGGAGAGACAGGCTGTGACGCGGATCCTTAGCGTCAGCGCAGGTGTCCGTGAGTTCATGGAGGCCAGCACACTGGGACTCCCTGGGCCTGCCTGGGCTTTCCTCTTCGTCCATCGGTGTCCAGGTGTGTGCTAGCTCTCCTTCGCTCGGTGTCACCGAGGGAGGCCCTTCCTGGTGGCTGTCATTAGGACTGTGCGACCAGCATCCCCACTGCACCGCCCAGGGAGTGTGTGCCACTTCTTTGTAACTCGGAGAATCTAGGAACCAGAGCAGTTTTGCCGCAGTGTCTGTCCCTGGTGAAACACTGCTAAAGTAGGGGCGGCCGCGGCGACAGCTGTTACTCCGTCCCTCGGCGCCCGCGAGTGTGGCACCTGGCACGTGGCCGTGGGTAAGGCTTCAGTAGCGAGCATCGCCATTGGAGCGACGTATTTTTCTGCTTTTCCTCGCGAATTCTTCGATGGGCCCTTTTCTGTGCGTCTCTCGTTGCCGTCTTAAAAATGTATTTAAGGTTTTGGTAGTTAAACATTTGATTTTGCCAGCTGAGGGAATGCACGCTGATGGATGTCTCATTTCCAGCGCCAATTATTTAGCCATTAGGGTAATTGCTCTCCTCGGGCTGCCACCGGAGGAGCAGCCAGGGCTCCGCAGCACTTTGATAAATGGAGCGGACACCCTGACTGCCTTTCTGTTTAAAAGTGCTGGTTTTTAATTATAAGATGTTTTAAGTAACAATAAAATGTTCCCAATTACAGAGCAGTGAAGACAGCTGTCCCTCCATATCCGCGGGTAGTGATTCCAGGAGCCCCTAGATCTGCAGGTGTTCCGGTTCCTTGTATAAAATATCGCGATGCTTCAGCTAAACACATCCTCCTGTGTGCTAATTCACCCTTGGATGACTTATGGCCCCTCATACGATGCAAATAGCTGTTCTACTGTATTGTTTAGGGAACAAGACAAGAAAAGGGTTGTGGCCGGCACTGTGGTGTAGCAGGTCGGGCCTCTACCCGGAGCACCATCATCCGCTATGGTGCTGGTTCAAGTCCCAGCTGCTCCATTTCCAATCCAGCTCCCTGCTAATGTGTCTGGAAAAGTAGCGGAAGATGATCCAAGTGCTTGGGCCCCTGCACCTGTGGGAGACAGGGTGAAGCTAGCAGATGGAAGATCTCTCTTTTTCTCCGCCCCCCCCCCAACTCTACCTTTCAAATAATAAAAAGCAAGCGTAGCTAAAGATCCACCCTGGGCTGGACTGCAGCCAGGTGGGTGGAGCCGCCACTGGGATACAGCAAACATCACAGCGCCGGTTCGAGTCCCGGCTGCTCTGCTTCCGGTCCAGCTCCCTGCTGATGCACCTGGGAGAACAGCAGAGGATGACCCAAGTGCTCGGGCTCCTGTCGCCCACTCTGGAGACCCGGATGTGGTTCTTGATCCTGTCTTTAGCCTGGGCCACCCTCGGCTGTTGTGTGTGTTTGCGGAGTGAACCAGCAAGTAAAAGATTTCCCTGTCTCCCCGCCCCCTAAATAAATCAGTCTTTGCAAAATGAATAAATAAAGCCACACCCATTCCCTTCCCCAGAGTTACCCCTCATCCTGAAATGGGCAGACGTCCTCCTAACTCCTGTCCGTGTTTAATTTCCCCGGGGCGGTGTGAACACCTGTATTGGTTATCTGTTGCTGTGTAGCCATCCTCCCCAAAACAGCCGCTTGTTGCCTGGGTGGTTCCTCAGGGTCGGCTGTGGAGGAGTGGCGGAGCTGGCTCTGGCCCCAGGCCTCAGAGGCTGCCACGTGGCAGTTGGCAGGAGTCCTCCCTCCCTGGCCGTGTGGACTTAACACAACCGCCCAAGTATCCGCAAAGCAGGGGATAGGAGAGTGCAGCCACGGCAGAAGCCTCTGTCCACAGCCCCCACTTGGGCCCCATTCTGTAGGTCACACAGGGCACCTGCAGCTGTGGGAGAGGGGACTGGACCGGCCACACACCAGCAAGGAGGGCTCTTGGGTGTCCCTGTCCACCTGCCTTCCCTCTCCTTACCATGGAATGTAGGCAGGGTTACAGAGAGGCAGAGGCAGAGAGAGAGGTCTTCCACCCGCTGGTTCATTCCCCAACTGGCCACAGTGGCCAGAGCTGTCCTGATCCAAAGCCAGGAGCCAGGAGCTTCCTCTGGGTCTCCCACATGGGTCCAGGGGCCCAAGTACTTGGGCCATCTTCTTCTGCTTTCCCAGGCCATAGCAGAGAGCTGGATCGGAAGTGGAGCAGCTGGGACTAGAACTGGCACCCATAGGGGATGCCAGCACTGCAGGAGGCGGCTTTACCCGCTACGCCACAGCGCCGGCCCCCAGAATTGCGTTTTCTAAACTTTGCACACTGTTCTGAGTACAAGGTTGCTGGTTGTCACTGCACTCACATCCCATTGTGCAAACGGTCCCGGATTAAGTACCCAGTCTGTGTTGATGGACTTTGGGGTACTTTCTGATGTTTGCAGTTCTAAACATTGCTGTCATAAACAGCTCTGTGTCATGACTGGAATCTTCTAGAACTGCAGTTTGTAAATGATTTGGCGACTGTCGGGTTTGTCTGCGAAATAGCTGGAGCGCCAGAATTACACAGGAGTCTCCGGTTGCCATCTTGGTTTGTTCTGTGCGGCGCCTGCCCGTCCGTGTGAGATGGAGTGTCGCATTTTAGCCGGCATTTGGGGGTGTCGCGCTTATACCCTGAGCGTGGGCTTTTCTGTTGCTGTCTCGTGTGCGTTTTTCCACTTTTTTGCTGAAGTGTGTGAATTCTTTGAGATACTAAATTTTCTGGATTCCATCTTCTGACTGCTCTGATTTCTTTCTCCTTTTACCCCTGTTGGTGTTTTTAGCTCACATCCTTTTTAATGTACTGAAATCAAATCCATCCATTTCCCTCTCATAACCTGGACTCTGTGCCCTACTTAAGAAATTCTCCCAAAACCCCAGAAAAGAGAAGATTTTTTTCTTCTATAGACACCAGGCTTTTTTTCTTATCTTTCTCCCAAAATGTGAAGTAGGAATCTAACTTAAACGGCGACTGTGTCCCCAGCAGTGTGTTGAGTTGATGACGTTCTTCCCTCTGACTTCTCTAATATTTTGCTATGAAAATGTTTCGTTCCCAGAGACGGGACATCCACAGCCGCGCTCTCCCAGCCGCGTAGGCCTGGTGACTTCCTGCACAGTGCTGTGCATCACACGTGCAGGTGTGGGCACTTCTCGCTGCAGCATCATGAGCTTTCACCCCTCGGGGTTTCACTGTGCATCTCGTAAAAATGTGGACAGTCTCGTGTATAACCGCATATCATCATTACGCCTGAAAAAGCTAGCAACATTTACCTGACATCCTGGAATAGCTAGACCGTTCACATTTTCCCAGTTCTCCCAATATTGTTGTCTTAGCTGTTTTTTCTTTCGTTTTTTTAAAGACATATTTATTTATTTGAAAGAGTTATACAGAGAGAGAAGGAGAGGCAGAGAGAGAGGTCTTCCATCTGCTGGGTCACTCCCCAACTGGCCACAATGGCTGGAGCTGAGCTAATCAGTAGCCAGGAGCTTCTTCCAGGTCTCCCATGTGGGTGCAGGGGCCCAAGGACTTGGGCCATCTTCTACTGCTTTCCCAGGCCACAGCAGAGAGCTGGATCGGAAGAGGAGCAGCCAGGACTAGAACTGGCGTCCATGTGAGATGCCAGCCTGCAGATGGAAGCTTAGCCCCCTACGCCACAGTGCCGGCCCCACCTACTGATTTTTTCTTTTTCCCACAAACGTTTGACGCCCCCCCCCCCCCCCGTTCCATGTGTCGCCCTGAGCGCAGTGCCTGCCGTAGGTTGGCAGTGTTGCTTTCTGAAGCCTGCATTCGCGGATCCCCAGTCCCTCCGTCCACTGTCAGGAGGGGACCAGCCTCGCCCTTCCTGGTACATTACACCGGGCCTGCTGCATAACCCCGTCGGCCGTATGTGGAGGAGCCATGGGGAAGTCCACCCGGAGGCCGGGCCGGAAGGGTCACAGCGGCCGACTCATACGCCGAGAGCATTGCATCATTCGGTAATTACAGAAGCACTGCGCACAGCTGTCATTTTCCCCAGAGTAACGACAGCGTGGAGTCAGCCAGGGCCCTGAAGAAATAAACTGCTGAGTCATTGGAACAGGACATAGCAATTTTCTATCCACTGGAAAACATACGTTAGATTTTTTCTATACACGTCCATGAAAGGAGAGTTCACTTCGCTCCACCTCTTGAATGCGGCGTTTGGGTGCACCGGGTCCCTCAGCCCGTGAAGACGTCAGCTCCCGGTCCTGTGGCCGTGTCCTTGCGAGGCCAGACCCCAGGCCGTCCCAGGTGTCCCGCTGACGTGGCTGTAGGCGTGACCTCTGAGCGCTCTGCCTGCATGGGAAGGTTTCGGGGTTCTGAAGTTTCACCACAGGCACCTGGCTGTGGCTTATTTCTGCTCCCTGCTGGAGACCCTCTGCGCTGAGTGTGACAGTCCCTGTCTGCCGTAGTCAATCCTAGATCATCCTCAGCGCCTGCCTTAGCCACGTTGGCGCGTACATTGTCTCCCGCATCTCCGGGGAGGTTCACTTGAGGTTTCTCGTATCTCCTGGAGGTCTCTGGACTTCTCGTTCACGTTTGCGTCCTTTATCTTTGCTGCAGTCTACACAACGTCAGATGCGTCCATGCTGCCGGTGCCCTGTGCGGCTCTGTCCACGCTGCCACTTAGTCCAGTCAGCGATTTTCCGTGGCACTGACTGATTTTCCTATTTCCACACCCAGAAATTCCATTTTGCCCTTTTTCAAGTGTGCCGGCTTGCTTTTCCATAACGGCCTGGAATAACAGTGTGCCTAGGTCTTCCTTCAGTTTATGTGATCGAAATGGCCCCGTAAAATCCAAAAGCTACGATAAATGGTGCCAACTCCCAGGAAGCAATCCAGTCATTACCAGAGTGCTTCCTCACTGGTTGTTTGAGACGCCTGTTCTAGCCCACAGATGTTCTGTAGTTTATTTAAGTGGTTCCTTATTGACATTCACGTTGTTTCTGATCTTGTATTTCTACACCAGTGCTTGCGACAATAGCCGTGGTTGATACCTGCCCATTCGCGTGGATGGAAGCAAACCTCCACACTAAACGGCTGGAACTCACGTGGCTGAGCGCCAGGGCTGAGCACAGGTGGGGCTGATAAATGCCGTCACCTTGCCTTTCGTAGAGGCCACGCCCACTGGGCCTGCGAGCGACTGTGCCTGAGCGTCGCCAGCCTGGCCAACCTGGTGGTCTCCAGCTTTGGGAACCTCGCGCTGTTGCTTGGGCTGCGCTGCTTTCTGGGAGTGAGGTTGCATTTCTGTTCCAACATCTCAGTCGTTTGTGTTTTCTGGAAACTGTCCATTCATATCCTGTGCCGAGTCTTTGCTGTGTCCAGCACGGCAGGGCGTCAGCTTAGCCCAACAGAGGGACGGTGTCGCCCAGAGGAAGGAAGCGGGGAAGGTGAGAGATCTGCACGTGGGGCGAGCAGGGACACTGTGTCCACGGCCGGGTGGAGGCCGAGGCCCCGGGGGCCGGTTCCCCAGGGGTTTGTCATCCACGGTGACGTGATCCGTTCACCGTAAAACGTGCAGTTTCCTGCAGACAGGATTTCCTGCCCAAGGGGGTTTAACCAGTGCAGTGGGGGCTTCGCTGTTTGCAGGACGCTGGGGTGAAGAGGACAGTCCCGACGTGCAGGGGTCCCCAGGGGCACGGAGTATTCCCCGGGCAGCGAACGTCCCTCTCGCTGTTCCCCGGAGCCCACACCATTCCTTAGCTGCCCAGCATCGTCCGATGCCCTTAGCACTGACGTAACGCGGCCGCTCGGCTCTGCAGTCGGCCAGGCGCGCCTTCCACAGACGCAGGCCACGCGCCGTTCCCCAGCAGTGTTCCTGTTGGGTTTAGGTTTCTGCATTGATCTGTGGGAGCTCCTGATGTAATGAGTGAGCAGTCGTTTGTCTGAAGCAAAAACCCCGTGATTTGCATCTCGTAAATTTTTTAAATGTTGCTTATGGTGCATTTTTGTTCAAATGCTTACTTTAGTGTATTTAAATATTTCAGTCTTTGGCTCTGACTCTCTTGGGTTTACTGTCACATTTTAAGAGGCAAAACTAGGTATTTGGTGATTTAGTCCGACTCTTGTTTGGTTTACCTTGCCTAGGATGTATACATCCAACCTGTATCCCCACGGTGACCAGCCCACTGTTCCCGCAGCTCGTATTGCATAACCCATCGCTCCTTCATTAATCGGAGCCGCACAATCATTGCATACCAAGTTCCAGCGAGCCTTTGTGAGGGACTCATTGATACATCTTGTAGCATTAATCCCCTTTGATTTGTCTTTTTTTAAAAGATTTTATTTATTTATTTATTTGAGACGTAGAGTTACAGACAGTGAGAGGGAGAGGCAGAGAGAAAGGTCTTCCTTTCGCAGGTTCACTCCCCAAATGGCCGGAGCTGGGTTGATCCGAAGCCAGGAGCCAGGAGCTTCTTCTGCGTCTCCCAGCTTGGGCCATCTTCCACTGCCTTCCCAGGCCTACGCAGAGAGCTGGATCAAAAGTGGAGCAGCCGGGACTTGAACCGGTGCCCATATGGGATGGCGGCGCTGCAGGCAGAGGATTAACCTACCGCACCACAGCACCCGCCCCTCATTAGACTTTTTGCAAAAAAATTGCTCCACTTTCTCCAGTTCCCTTCCCCTGACCTACTTCAGCCTGTGGCTGCTTTCCAAGTCTTCTGGGCGTGGGAGAGAGCGCGCGACCCCTCTGCGCATGGCTGGGGCGCCGTCTCGTGCAGCCTTCCTGTCCCAAGGTGCCGGGGCGCGCACCTTGCTTGTGTCTGCTCGCTGTTTGCCCATCCCACACTTTATCCCGTCTGCATGGTGATTTCTTTGTCCTGAGCGGTCAGTGTGCCTCGCACTGTGTTCTGCATGGGTGCCCTCACTGTGAAACCATTAGGATTTCTTGCCTCCCTGTGTGAATTCGGAATCCTGCTGAGCTGGAGTTGGGGACCGAGGACTCCATTTCTCGCGAGAGATCCTGTCTTGTCCTCTCTCAGTCCTGGGGCAGTCAGGCTCCCTTGCTGGTCGATTTTTCCTGGTTTCCTGCATCGGTGAGCTGGGCACTCAGAGGACCCTGGCCCCAGCACCCACGCCTTGGTGCTCCTGGCCGAGTCCCCCACCCCGCCAGGGCAGTGGTCTCAGTGCCATGGCCTGTTTCTGGGGAGGGGTGGCTGTGAGCTCTGAGCTCAGCTGCGTACTTGTCAATGGTGAGTTAGTTTTGGTTTCATAACTAGTTGTGTTTGTTGGGTGACCCTGAGCTTGGGGGGTGGGGTCGGGGAGCAGTGGGCAGAGCCCCTTACTCAGGGTAACCTTTAACGAACTCGCGTGGCCAACGCCGTCACTCCCTTCTCAGCCAGGGTCAGAAAGGTGGTGGGTGGGGAGTGATGCGTATTTTGGGAAAGTCCCAGATGTGTCTCTTACTCTATCCCTGCCTCTCCTCAACCTGCCCCCAACCCTGGCTGGAAGTCGCCATTGCACTCCCCAAGCAGAGCCAGACAAGAAGGCGGGGGTCGAGGGTGTGGCCTGGGACCGGCCCTCCTGGGTCCCTAGCACACACCTGGAACTCCTGTGTGGCGCCCGGGCCAGGTGCTCTGTGGGTAGAAAAATGACAGAATGTTGAAGTCAGCAACTCCTTGTTTTCTGAATGTATCCAGAAGTCCTGAAATGCCACCCATCCTCTTTTTATGGAAGCAGACATTTAGCACCCAGAGCCGCGTGGCTTCAGCTTGCACAACTCGAGACATGTCGTGGACTGTGCCGATCGCTTTGCTGTGAATTTGTCTTGCCTCGGGTTTAAAGTAGATCTTCTGGTACGGCTCATGTTTAAAAATAGACGAGCTGGCTCTTCAGAATAGCGTCTCGGGGACATGCCTCCGCTACCCGCGGGGCGTATAATCAGAGGTGCCACAGGCCGGAGCCCCAAGACCCGCATCCGGCTGCTCTGTCTTCTGTGGCAGAGGCCACCACGGCCCTGATGCTCGGTGGTTTTCACACAGCTGCAGACAGAGCTGGCCCTGGGCCCAGACCCCTGTCCTGTAAGTCCAGAACGTTCTGAGTAAGCCATGCCGGCTCAGACAGCTTGGCAGCTCAAAGACATGGTCTGGAGGGAGCGTTAGCTTGATTTTGTCAGAGAAACAGACGAGAAGGTGATCATTTTGCACCCCGTGAAATGATGTCTCTGCCACAGGCACTCCTTCTCCACCCAGCTCTGACTTTTGGGGAACAACACAGAGAAAACACACAATTAAAATTTTATGAGACATTGATCAAAGAATTAAAAATAGCCATAAACTGACAGTGCACATGTCCATCGCACTGACCTCACCCCAGGAACAATATGAAGGCCCAATCCTGTGCACCTAGCAGGATCGAAATTGGGTGGTTTTGTTTTTGAAAGACTTTATTTATTTATGTGAGAGGTAGAGTTACAGAGAGAGGGAGGTCTTTCATTCCCTGGTCCACCCCCCACATGGCTGCAATGGCCGGAGCTAGGCCAATCCGAAGCCAGGAGCCAGGAGCTTCTTCCAGGTCTCCCATGTGGGTGCAGGGACCCAAGGACTTGGGCCATCTTCTGCTGCTTTTCCAGGCCATAGCAGAGATCTGGATCAGGACTCGAACCGATGCCCATATGGGATGCTGGTGCTGCAGGCGGGCGCTTAGCCCCCTACGCCACAGCGCCGGCCCCTGGTTTTTCTTTTTCAACATAAGCCTTAGCATCTGTTACCTTGACTCTCCTCCCTGCACAACTGTGGCCTGTGGACACTGTGGATGCCCCCATTGTACAGATGAGCGAGCTGAGGGGCAGGAAGGAACTCAGCCAGGGTCATGCGGTCACAGGAGGGAGCCAAGACCCGAAGGCCAGAGCCCCGGTCCCTGCCTCCACCCCCGGTGTGTGCCGTGGACTTGCATAAACGAGCCCATGAAGCCGAAGGCTGCCCTGGGAACATAGTCGGTGGCGGTGCCGTGGCCGTGCTGAGCGCCAGCGGGGCCGTGCCTGGGGAGGCCTCTCCCGGGGGCGTCTGCAGCCGGCTTTCCTCTTGTTTAAGCTCGGCAGCTCCTGGTTGTTTCCAGGAAACACCTCAGGCTGCAACAAAGAGGCGTGTCTTCCCGCAACTTTACACGACACACGCAGCTCTCCGGGTCAGAATGGCGATTCCTGCGCACCGACCGAGAAACCCGGGTCGTGTTGGTTTCGTGTTGGTTTCATGCTGTTGCCTTTACACACACACCACACAGAGCGCGTCTGACGAAGCGTGTGTGGGCTTGAACGTCCGACGCGAAGACCAGCCCCGCACTCCATTCCTGTGGGCCCAGCCTGAAGGAAACCGGCTTTCTTCCTGACCGAAGGCCATCGCACGCCTGTGTCTTGCACATCATTACCTCACTGCCACATTCTTTTGATTTTTAATCGGCATCGGGTCGAGAGTGCATGTTGGAAAGGTACAGCCTGGTCCATTTGTGCTCTGGACACCGTCCCCCAAGCCGGCTGCTGCCCTCCTCTGTGGCTCGCAGCTCCTGCCTCCAGCCCCGCACCCCCCCGCACCCCTCCGCACCCCGGTGACGCCTGTGTGCCTTCCGTCACCAGCGCCCAGTTCCCACTTGTTGGGGTGCACAGCGCGCGGTCCTTTCTGTTGAGATTTATCCAGGCTGCTTTGTGTGGCAATAGTTCATGTATGTTTTAAGATTTTTATTTATTTGAGAGGTAGAGTTACAGAGAGAGAAAGAGGTCTTCCATCCGCTGGTTCACTCCCCAGTTGACTGTAATGGCTGGAGCTGGGCCCATCCAAAGCCAGGAGCCAGGAGCTTCTTCCAGGTCTCCCACACGGGTGCAGGGGCCCAAGGACTTGGGCCAACTTCCACTGCTCTCCCAGGCCACAGCAGAGAGCTGGATCGGAAGTGGAGCAGCCAGGACTCGAACTGGTGCCCATATGGGATGCCGGCGCTGCAGGCTGAGGATTAACCCGCTACGCCACAGCGGCTGCCCCAGAATATAGTCTCTTGTTGAACATGCTGTGGGTTCCTGAGGGATGCCCGAGGGTACTGCACAAAATCTGTCACAGCGCTGAGTGGACAGATGCGTCTGTTCCGCTGGGGAAGGAGTTTCGATCCACGCATCGTTCTTGGGTAACATTTCCGTGCAGGTTTGAGGACCCCTCCTGCGGCCTGCTGTGGCGGGGGACCGTCCGTCAGCGCGGGGCGCAGCCGCGTGGCTCGGGTGCCCCATGTCATGGCTACTTGCCCTGCTCACTCTGCTGTTGAGCGTGGGATGCTGAAGGCTGACTCCTGTGTTTCTCTCACTTCCCTCATCCGTTGTAGGCGGAGACGCTGTTGTCAGGTGCACAGCGTGTCGGGTGGAGCCCTGGGTGTGAGAAGAGCGCTCTGCCCTTGCGAGGCTGGCTTCGCCGCCCCGGGGGACACTGTCCGCTCAGTCTCTGTGTCTGACACCCATGCAGCCCCTCTGGGTCCTTCCCGTTAGCACTGCTGTGGGTTTGTGACTTACACCCCAGGCTCGCCAGGGGTTCACTCCCCAAGGTCATACATGAAGGGCAGTAAGGCCCGGCTGTTGGAAAGTGGTGAGGTTAGGTCAGGTGGCAGTATGGGCCCTGCGACTGAACCCCAGGGCTGCATAAGGGCCGGGGCGCCGTGGAGTAGCAGGTGGTGCTGGTTCAAGTCCCAGCTACCCCACTTCCAATCCAGCTCTCTGCCAATGCACCTGGGAAAGCAGTGGAAGATGCCCAAGTCCTTGGGCCCCTGCACCCACGTGGGAGGCCTGGAAGAAGCTCCTGGCTTTGGACTGGCCGCACTCCAGGCATTGTGGCCATTTGGGGAGTGAACCAGCACATTGAAGACTCTCTCTCTCTCTCTCTCTCTCTCCCCCTTTCAAATCAATAGCTAATTTTTTAAAAAAGACATCTAAGTGCTTGTCCTCCAGCCCTACTCCATGTCCCCACCTTCCAGGACCCCCTCCTGCCTTAAAAAAAAAAAATGACGAGGGACAGAGACACAGACAGGCTGTGTGTCGCCTTGTGCTGCCTCGAGATTCTTCCAGAAAGTTCCATCGCCAGATGAGTCCCAGCCTTGTGCACCTGCAGGCCTGTTAGCCTGTGTGATAATAGTGGAAAGCGACCGCTACGCGCGTTAACGGGACGCGTCTTTTTCCATCCCTCCAACATGTTGAAGTCGTCGCCTTGAAAGGATATAGGCAGGCCCTGCTTATTCTCTTTTTTTTACGATGTATTTATTTATTTATTTGAAAGTCGGAGTTACGGAGAGAGAAGGTGAGGCAGAGGCAGAGGCAGAGAGAGAGAGAGATAGAGAGAGGTCTTCCATCCGCTGGTTCACTCCCCAGATGGCCACAACGACTGGAACTGTGCCAATGTGAAGCCGAGACCCAGGAGCTTCGTCCGGGTCTCCCACGTGGGTGCAGGGGCCCAAGGGCTTGGGCATCTTCCTCTGCTTTCCCAGGCCGTAGCAGAGAGCTGGATGGGAAGAGGAGCAGCTGGGACTTGAACCGGTGCCCATATGGGATGCCGGCACTGCAGGCGGTGGCTTTACCCGCTACACCACCACGCTGGCCCCTGGCCCTGCTTATTATCTCACTTAACAAGCTCGGGACACTTAGACCAAGATCAGCAGTCAACGTCATCAGGCCAGATCCAGACTATGTGGCAGTAATTAAATGCCGACCCCTGGTGCAGACAACTTCGGATTAAGTCTGCCGTCTCGCCGCAGGCCGAGGAAGCCTCATCGGGAGACTTGGGACCAGGACTTTGTCGGCTTTGGGATTTTTTTTTTTTTTTTGACAGGCAGAGTGGACAGTGAGAGAGAGAGAGACAGAGAGAGAGGTCTTCCTTTGCCGTTGGGTCACCCTCCAATGGCCGCAGCGGCTGGCACACTGCGCTGATCTGAAGCCAGGAGCCAGGTGCTCTCCTGGTCTCCATGGGGTGCAGGGCCCAAGCACTTGGACCATCCTCCACTGCACTCCTGGGCCACAGCAGAGAGCTGGACTGGAAGAGGGGCAACCGGGACAGAATCCGGCACCCCGACCGGGACTAGAACCCAGGGTGCTGGCGCCACAGACTGAGGATTAGCCTATTGAACTGCGGCGCTGGCTGGAATTTTTTTTTTTAATTTTGAAATATTTGCATCTAGGTAATGAGGTCTTACAGATGGAGCCCAAATCTGAGCACAGAATTCATCTCTGTTCTGTACACATTTTGTGAACGCAGGCTGGGGTGGCCCTGTCCAGGTTCGCTTGTCTGGGGTTTGTTTGTTTGTTTTTTTGAGAGTCTCCCTTCCACACGTCACCTCACGTCACGCGTGGCAGCGTCCAGCTGCACCGCCAGGTTGGCGCTGAAAAAGTTGTGGGTTTGGGATCTCGGGGTGTTCACTCCGGGGTGTTCGGCCTGTGTTCTCCGTCTCACCTGTCGCCATCTCCCTTTGCCTCTCTTCCTGCCTGTTTTGCACTGGGTGTGGCTGGCTCACTGGCCATGAGTCTTCTCTGGGAGGCTGTCAGTTGCCGTCGGGCTGGCCACAGGCCACCAGCTCCCATGGTCCGAGAGCTGTGCAGAGCTGGGCCTCTCTCCACGCGCCTTACTGATGAGCGTGTTGTAAACCGCCCGTGCGTCAGTGGGTCCATTCCCTCTTCTGATTGCTAAGGCTGTCAGTGAAGAGCTGAACGCTGCCTGGGTGATCCCCACTCCTGCTGCTCAGCGCCCGTGTGGCCCCCACGTCCCACCCAGTGTGCTCCTTGCCCCGCTTCCAGGAGCCTCTGCAGTGCACATCCACCTGAGAAGAGTTCTCCCGGCTTCCATGGGGCTGCGAACGGCGTTCCTTCATTTTAGAAAGCTGTGGTTACCAGGTGCACACCTGTGGTTGCCAGGAATGGACCCGTGGTACAGGTGTGGACCTGTGTACAGGTGTGGTCCCATGTACAGGTGTGATCCTGTGGTACAGGTGTGGTCCTGTGTACAGGTGTGGTCCTGTGTACAGGTGTGGTGCTGTGTACAGGTGTGGACCTGTGTACAGGTGTGGTGCTGTGTACAGGTGTGGACCTGTGTACAGGTGTGGTCCTGTGTACAGGTGTGGTCCTGTGTACAGGTGTGGAAGTGTGTACAGGTGTGGTCCTGTGTACAGGTGTGGACCTGTGTACAGGTGTGGACCCGTATACTGGTGTGGTCCTGTGTTACAGGTGTGGTCCCGTGTACAGGTGTGGTCCCTTGTATAGGTGTGGTCCTTTGGTACAGGTGTGGTCCAGTGTACAGGTGTGGTCCTGTGTACAGGTGTGGTCCCGAGTACAGGTGTGGTCCCTTGTACAGGTGTGGTTCTGTGTACAGGTGTGGTCCCGTGTACTGGTGTGGACCTGTGGTTGCAGGTGTGGACCTGTGTACAGGTGTGGACCTGTGTACAGGTGTGGACTTGTGTACAGGTGTGGTCCTGTGTACAGGTGTGGTCCCGTGTACCAGTGTGGTCCCGTGTACCGGTGTGGTCCTGTGTACTAGTGTGGACCTGTGTATAGGTGTGGTCCTGTGGTACAGGTGTGGTCCTGTGTACAGGTGTGGACCCGTGTACTGGTGTGGTCCCGTGTACAGGTGTGGACCTGTGTACAGGTGTGGTCCTGTGGTACAGGTGTGGTCCCTTGTACAGGTGTGGTCCCTTGTACAGGTGTGGTGCTGTGTACAGGTGTGGTCCTGTGAACAGGTGTGGTCCTGTGGTTACAGGTGTGATCCTGTGTACAGGTGTGGTCCCGTGTACAGGTGTGGACCTGTGTACAGGTGTGGTCCCGTGTACAGGTGTGGTCCTGTGGTACAGGTGTGAACCTGTGTACAGGTGTGGTCCTGTGGTACAGGTGTGGTCCTGTGGTTACAGGTGTGATCCTGTGGTACAGGTGTGGTCCCATGTACAGGTGTGGACCTGTGTACAGGTGTGGTCCTGTGTACAGGTGTGGACCCGTGTACTGGTGTGGTCCCGTGTACAGATGTGGTCCTGTGGTACAGGTGTGGACCTGTGGTACAGGTGTGGTCCTGTGTACAGGTGTGGTCCTGTGGTACAGGTGTGATCCTGTGTACAGGTGTGGACCTGTGGTTGCAGGTGCTGACCTGTGGTTGCAGGTGTGGGCCTGTGGCTGCCGGGGACTTCCCCTGCCTCCCGGCTTCACGGATGCCCTCGCTCTGTGGTCTCTCTTGCACGGGTCCCAGCGTGGACTCTGAACCCCTGGTTTTCCCTCTCGGGCGCAGTGCTTCCTCCCGCTTTCTCTGCGCTCCGCGCCCTCCCTAGGACTGTGTGTGTCTCAGCTGTGTGTTCTGCTTCGTGTTCCTTGTGCTTGGAGTTGCTAGAATCTCCTGGGTCTGGGTTTCTGGTTCCCCATTAAATCTGGGAAAATGTCAGTTACTGCTTCTCAGGATTTTCTCTTTCCCTCTTCTCCGCTCCTGAGAGCTCTGATTGTTCCATGTAGTAGCCTGAAATCTCCCCTCCGCTAACTGGTGTGCTGTCTGTACTGTTTGGTGTCCTCTCTCTCTCTCTCGCTCTCTCTCTCTCTCTCTCTCTCTCTCTCTCGTTGCGTAGTCCCCACTGCTGTGTCTTCAGGATCTCTGGCCTTTTTTCTGGTTGTCAGCTGTTACACAGTAGCTTTATGTGTGGAAGTTTTGTTGAGTTCTTCCTCGTGGCTGCTGAACGTGGCCACTCTCCCTCTTGCTGTGGAGGAGAGTCAGCACGACGCTGTCTCCGCTGTCTGCTCGCTGTCGTCTGTGTCACTGCCTGCTCGCTGTCGTCTGTGTCGCTGTCTGCTCGCTGTCGTCTGTGTCACTGCCTGCTCGGTGGCCCTTGACTGTGGTTTGCTTCCCTTGTGAGTTCTGCTCCGCTGCTTCTTTGCACAGGTGGTGTTGCAGCCTGGGTGCGTTGTGTCTCTCCAGAGTTCCTATGTAGAAGCTGAACCCCAAGGTGATGGCATTTGGGGGTGGGGCCTTGGAGACCCCAGAAAGATCCCTCACCCCTCCCAGTCACGAGGACATGGTGGGAAGACAGCTGTCTGCGAGCCAGGGAGAGATGCTCACCAAGCACAGAATCTTCCGGAGCCTTGAACTTGGCCTCCAGACAAGTGAGCAGTCAACACTGGCAGCTGGTGAGCGCCCAGTCCGCGGCGTCCAGCTGAGCCACTGGGAGTCGTCCCTGGGACGCCCTGCTCTGTGACGCGACCTGGTGGGGCCTGGGTGCTCATGCTCATCCCGGTGACGTCTAGGTGGGTCAGGAACAGCCTGACGCTTCTGGTCTCGCTGGAGTCAGGGCAGGGTTTCGCCTGGGGCTGGTTTTTCCCATAACAGAGACGAGACTCTTCTTGGCTCTCCGGTGGATGCCCTGTAAGTTGTTGGGGGCTGGTGGCTGTCCCCCCCTCACTCTGGGACACAGGGTGGACAGGAGCCAGTGGGAGCAGGCAGTACCCTCACCTGCGTGAGCTCCAGGTGTCTGCCCCCCGCCCTTCCCGGCGCTGCCGCCTCTAGTCTTCCCAGTTCTCTGGTGGGAACAGTCATCACTCAGCATCCTCGGGACCCAGCCTGGGTACCAGAATCTGCAGGGCCTTGAGAACCTTCTGGAAAATAGCATTGCAAGTGCACGGAGCCCACGCACCTCCCTGTAGACTTTACATCGGCTCCGGGAGACTGATACGCATAGCGCTGGGTTAGCAGCTCTTAGCCTGCATCGTCCGGGGATAATGAGGATGAAAAGGTTGCACCTGTTCAGGCCCCACGCGGTTTTCTTCTTTCAAGAGTGTTCAGCCATTGGTTCACTCCTCGGATGCAGACCCCGGGGTCCCGAGGCCGCTCCGCTCACGGGAAGGCTCACGGGAGGCCCCGGGACCCCGGAGTCCCTCCCGCTGCAGCTGTGCCCTCTGCATCACCACCCTGCACGTCGAGCAGTGACTTCCTGGACTTGTCCCCGTCTCCTCGGGGGCACCACGGCTCTGCCTGAGCCCCGTCCCTGAGGCCCGGGGCCCTGGGTTGCCGTCCCAGCTCTCAGGACTGGGTCTACCCTTGCCTGGCTTTAGTATCTTGGGGGCACACCATGCCTTCGAGTCGCCCTCAGCTGCCCTGGGCTCTCTGTAGCGGGGCCACCGTTGTCTGCTCCACGCGGGTTTCCCCTTCACCGCCGTATTGGTTAAAAAGACAGATGACCTCCTGTGGAAAGACATTCACGCGTGGGGAAAGTCTGGGCCATCTCAAAGACGCTTCCTCACCGTGGGAAAGAGACAGGCAGCGTGGTGGAGGTAGAAACGGCCGGGCGTGGTCGGCACAGGCCCTGTTAGTGACCTGAGGGCTGCAGAGAGCGCAGTCCAGGGTGAGGGCCGCGGTCCAGGGTGAGGGCCGCAGTCCAGGGTGAGGACCGCAGTCCAGGGTGAGGGCCGCGGTCCAGGGTAAGAGCCACAGCCGAGGGTGAGGGCCGCAGTCCAGGATGAGGGCCGCAATCCCAGGGTGAGGGCCACAGCCCAAGGTGAGGGCCACAGTCCCAGAATGAGGGCCACAGTCCCAGGGTGAGGGCCACAGTCCCAGGGTGAGGGTCGCAGTCCCAGGGAGAGGGCCACAGTCCCAGGGTGAGGGCCACGGTCCCAGGGAGAGGGCCACGGTCCCAGGGAGAGGGCCGCAGCCCAGGGTGAGAGCCACAGTCCAGGGTGAGGGCCGCAGTCCAGGGTGAGGGCCACTGCCCAGGGTGAGGGCCACAGTCCCAGGGTGAGGGCCACGGTCCCAGGGAGAGGGCCGCAGCCCAGGGTGAGGGCCACTGCCCAGGGTGAGAGCCATAGTCCAGGGTGAGAGCCACGGTCCAGGGTGAGGGCCACAGCCCAGGGTGAGGGCCACTGCCCTGGGTGAGAGCCACAGTCCAGGGTGAGGGCCGCAGCCCAGGGTGAGGGCCGCAGTCCAGGGTGAGGGCCGCAGCCCAGGGTGAGAGCCACAGCCCAGGGTGAGGGCCACAGTCCCAGGGAGAGGGCCGCAGCCCAGGGTGAGGGCCACAGTCCCAGGGTGAGGGCCGCAGTCCCAGGGTGAGGGCCACAGTCCCAGGGTGAGGGCCGCAGTCCAGGGTGAGGGCCGCAGCCCAGGGTGAGGGCCGCAGTCCCAGGGTGAGGGCCGCAGTCCCAGGGTGAGGGCCACAGTCAGGGTGAGGGCCGCCGGAAGCCGCCTCACTGGCTGCAGACGGGAGACTGGCGAGCTCAGGGGATGTGTGCAGGGCCTGTGTGCTTTGGTGTCAAAGCAGCGTGGCTGAGCATCGAACGACGTGAAGGTCGGCGAGTCCTGTGCGCGGTGCAGGCACAGTGATGAGCCCGGCCGGGACTTGGTCCGTGCCGGCTTTGTGGCGCCGACGCAGCGAACACGGGTCACTCTCAAGCACTGGTTCTGTGCAGCTGGTGAACCGATGAGCGGGTTTTTAGTTGCTTAAAGATGTTCTACCCTACCGGTGTCTCCTGGTAGCCAGAAAGCAGGGTGTTCGTAGTCGCCCATGGCGTTTGTTAAATACTTCATGCTGTAGACCAGGGACGGCCAACCGTCCTCCTTGGGGGCTGGGAACCCAGGCTCTGGGCTCTGCGAGCAGCGGTCTGGGCCGCATCCCGCCCCTGCCACAGCGGTGTGTGAACGGAGGGATCCAGCTGTGTCCCCGGAAGCCAGAAGTGGCGGCGGGCGGACTTGGCCCTTGGATCTCGTTTGCTGACCGCGGCGCTGGGCACCCGGGGCTCCAGCTCGGTGAGGGTAGCATCCCGTGTTCCCGGGCGCTGGCAGCTGTTCCCTGCCGGAGCTCAGGAGAGCGGGAGCAGGAAGGTGTACCCCTGCGGAGCCGACATCCTGCTGTCCTTGTGCACAGCTGGGAAGCACCGGCTTGGCGGGCGCTGGACTCTTCAGAAAACTCAAATGCTGAGTGCTGCGACTTTTTGGCCCCAAACATTCGTCTGTGAAGTTAAACATGGCCGATCGCGGAAGCCACCGTGACCTTGGCCAGCCTGCCTGCCAGGGAGGAGGCCACAGCAGCTTCTGCAGTCGGTCCGGCTCTTTCTGCTCTGCCCTTGTCACCTGCCCGGCACAGCGGTGACACCAAGCTCACCGTGTGGCCTTACAGCTGTCTAGGGAGCCGCAGGTGCTCCTGGGCCGGAGTGTGGGCTCAGCCCCCACAGCCCACGAAATGCCCTGTTCTTGGGGACCAGACCCCCCGAATGGCAGAGCCACAGAGACCTCGCGCAGTGCCCACTGGGCCGCTCTCACTGTGGTGTGCTAAGCCCGGGGCCGTCAGCGTCCCGGGCTGCAGGTGCACGGCTCACAGCACAGCTCTGGTTTCTTCCCCTCCTGTCTCCCCAGAGATCGCGGGTGCTCCGGTGTCGGAAATCTCTGGGCCGTTCTCCACGGACGACTTGGCCAGCAGCTGCGTCCCGGCCCAGGCTCTGCAGGAACCCACTTTGTGGATCATCTCCTACGCGCTCATGAGCGTGTGCGGGGCCATCCTCCTCACCCTCATCACGCTGCTGCTGCTCCCGCTGCGCTGTCGGCACGGCGCCCGGGACCCCGAGCTGGTCAACGACGAATCCTCCCTCGTCAGGCACCGCTGGAAATGAGGCGCCTGGCCCGGCGCGCACTTCAAGGGCTGCAGGCCGGGGCCGCGGCGGGCGCCCTCGCTGCCCGGGGACCCTGGCTCTCTGCTGCTGAGGCCTTCCAGAGTCACTGTATTTTGATTCTTGATTTTTTTAAAGCTTCCGATTCATCTTTCCTACTTCCAAGAAAAAAATGATAATAAAAAAAAAAATCACCTTGTTCTAAACCAAAACAGTGAATTGGGCTTCAGGCTTTATGGGGCTGGTGATGCCAAACGGCCCAGGTGTGCTGCAAAAAAAAAAAAAAAAAAAAAAAGACTAATGTCCTCGCTATCTCTCTGGATAGCGTTTGGAACCCCGGTTAGCTTGCATTGGAGCTTCTGTGTTCCTTGCTCTGAGAGCGTGTTGGACCAGCCCAGTGGGACAGGGAGGCGGGACGTGACAGCCGGAGGAACAGCGGGGGCCTCCCCATTCTGAGTGGGGAAGAGAGCAGCAGGCCCCCCACCCCGGGGACCTCTGGGCTCCACCTTCTGAACGTGAAGTTCTGTCGGGGTGCAGGAGGAAGGAGACCCCCTCTTTTGCACCCAGTACCCTTGTGGTATTGCTGTGGGAGAGGTGGACAAACTACCTCTGATCAGACTTTGCCCGGGTGGGGGGTAGCAGGGGGCCTGACTGCAGGACCCCACGCCCCACCCCCACGCCGCAGCAGCAGAGGCGGGCGGGTGCTGAACCACAGGGGCCCAGAGGAGTCCACACACACAGCTGACCAGAAGCGCTGTCACGAGAAAACCGAGTTCCGTTTCTTTGGCTTCGTTGTTGGTTTGTCCATCTCCTCTGCCCGGGGGTCTCTCCCGGGGGTCAGCAGGGAGCTGACTTCCTGCCCGTGAGCAAAGACTTGAGCTGGGGGGGGGGGGGAGGCGAGGGCGTGCTGGAGGCGGGGTTCCGTTATCTCTGCTGGTTGACAGCTGAGACTCCTGAGTGCATCTCCGGGTGGGAGGTCTCTGCGTGGGATTCGCTTCGCGCCCGCTGGCTCCCTCCTTGGGTCCTGTTGCTTTACGCAGAGGTGCGGCCGGTGCCCCCAGGCGGCGCCTCCCCCACGCCGTGCAAACTCCGGTGCTTGCCGGAGGAGGAGGACATGGCAAGTCTGCCCTGCTGGGCTTTGCTGCTCATGTCCTGGCCAGGGGGCGTCCGTCCTGTGCGCTGCGCCGGGCTCCTGATTGGGGTGGGGGTGGGGGGTCCCTGCGGCAGATCGGCAGGCCCCGCTCTCAGAATACAGCTTGGGTTTGGTGTTTCCTGTCCGATTGCTCTACTCTTGCATCTAGATGCCATTGGACGTGACATCTAATGGGAAGACTTAGATCACAGAAGTGTAACTTAGCAAGCGGGTGAAACAGACAACTGAACTGGCCAGGGTCTCCTGGTTGCTGGCCGCGTGCTGATGTTGGGCTCGGAGTCAATGCTGCCCCCGGCGCCCCGCCCCTGGAGTTCTAATGGACACTCAGCTCGGACACCCTCAGGGGCTGTCCTGAGCGACCCTTTGACGGGGTCCTTTTCACCTAGCAATACGCTGTGGAAAGTTCCGGAAGACAAGGCTTACCTGAACGGTGCACGGGGGGTCATGAGAAATCTCGCCAACTCGCAGAGGGGAGTGGACGCTTCCGCCTGAGCCATCTTGTTTTTTAAAGGGTGGGGCTCTTGGTCCTTGAGCGCGTAGTCGAGGTCTGAAATGAACCCCCTCTCGGGGACTGAGGGTAGAGGGCGCATGACGGGACGAGGACTGAAGGCGAGAGCCGCACCCACCCCGCGCTGCTCTGTGTTTCTTCTGAACCCCGGGGCAAAGCCGTGGGAGCAGCTAGCGGTGGCGTGGTCCTGCCACGCCTCCCTCCCGCCGTCTCGGCACAGTGCTGTGCCAGCTGGGCCAGGCCTCCGCAGGCCACACCTCCACGATCGGCAGGAGCCGCGTGAGAGGGCCCAGGGGAGAATCTGCCGCTGTCCGTGGGCAACCAGTGGCGGTTGCTGGTGAGGATGACTCGGCATTTTGAACCTGCAGGTGGTGATGACTCGGCATTTTGGATCTACCGGTGCTGACGACGGATCTGGATTTGCTGCTTCTTTGTCTGGATTTGCTGCTTCTTTGTCCGTGGCCCGACACCAGCGGCTTAAGAAATGTGGACATTGTGGTTCCTTTCATGGGTAACACAGTCCTTTTGGAAGATGGACGCAGCTCCCAGGCTAATGGCCCAGAGATAGTTTGTAAAGAAACTTAATGAAACAAACAGAAGGAGGCCCTGTGGGTGGCCCTGCAGCGTTTTCCCTGAACGCATTCCACTTGGGAATACTTGGAAGTATTTCCAGACGCTTCCAGAAACACGGAGAAAGAAATCTCGGGTCTGTGGCTGCCTAAAACCGCGCACAGTCGTGATTCCGCGAGCCACAGCGGCGACGACTCCCGGGGGCCGGGCACGGGTCTTGGAGAGAAGCGCGAGGGTGCAGAGGGTGCCGACCAGTGCGCTGGCCTTGGCGCCCGCCAGCTCCTCTCCGCAAGCGCCTGCCTGCTGGAGCTGCCACACACAGCTCGCTTCCGAGTTCCGGCCGGGGCCATCGATGTCCCCAGGCACCGATCACCATCCAGCCGTCTGTCCATAAACATCAGTGATGGAGTTCCTGCATGGGAGACCCGGAAGACGCTCCTGGCCATTCGAGGAGTGAACCAACATGTGGAGGTCTCTCTCTCTCTCTCTCTCTCTCTCTCTCTCTCTCTCTGTAACTCTACTTCTCAAATGAATAAATAAAATCTTTAAAAAGGACGCGCATTCTCGTGGGTTTAGGAATTTCAGGTGTGAGCACACAGTGGTTTGCCAATTAAACGGCAAAGCTGGGGAAATGTGTGCGAGTGGGGGAGGGAATAAGATTAGAGTTAGGAATCTGCCGGGGCCGGCGCTGTGGCACAGCAGGTGAAGCCGCCGCCTGCAGTGCCGGCAGCCCGTATGAACACTGGTTTGGGTCCCGGCTGCTCCACTTCTGATCCAGCTCTCTGCTGTGTCCTGGGAAAGCAGTGGAGGATGGCCCACGTCCTGGGGCCCCTGCACCCGGGTGGGAGACCCGGAAGAAGCTTCTGGCTCCTGGCTTCGGATCTGACCTTTGCAGCCAATTGGGGAGTGAACCAGCAGATGGAGGTTCTCTCTCTCTCTCTCTCTCTCTCTCTCTCTCTCTCTGGCTCTCCTTCTCTCTCTGTGTAACTCTGACTTTCAAATAAATAAATAAATCTTTACAAAAAAACAAAAGGACTAGAACTCTGCCGAGAGACTGAGCGGGTAGCGGGAGCCTCTGTCTGAAGAGCTGCTCGCGTTCCGGGAGGCCCCAGATGTCTCATCCTGACGAGCGCCGTGTCTCTTGCAAACGAGCCCCCAGCTCCAAGAACAGGCCAGCTGGAGCCCGGTGTCACCGTCCACCTCGGCGTGAGAAGGCGTGGCCGAGTGGCCCGTGCGGTGCCCAGGCCGTGCAGGCTTGGTTCACTCAACGGATGCAGACAGGGCTCGGTTGGGACTTGGCGGGTTCTGGCATCTGGGGGAGTCAGGAGGGCGAGGAGCCGGAGGAGCCGTGCTCACCCCACAGTGGGCCCTGAAGGCGTGGGCCAGCTGAGACAGCCCCAGGGTCCCAGAGCCGGCTCGTGTCACCCCCGTCCCCCACCCAGCCTGCTTTTAGGGGTTTCCCAAAGGAGCCGCCCGGGACGGGTGATTGGTCCAGGGGGACAGTGCGCCCCGGCTGCTCTCGCTGTAGCCATGCCTGGGATCCGCCTGTTCTAACAACTCGACAGAGGCTGGACTCGCAAGCAGACCTCAGGCTGCGCATTCGAGGTTGTGACCTGGGAAGTGCGAGTGACCTCTGGGGTCCAAGCAGCTTGCATGGACCCACCGAGTCACCAGGACCTAACGGCTTCCAGCCAGGTCCAGCCCACCTCACCGGGACTTCCTGGCCACGCCCCCTCCTCCAGGACATCAGTCAGTTACTTCCCAGAGAGGAGCCTGAGAGGGACGGGAGACTCCTGCTGTCGGCCCTAAGCCCTGCTCCGTAGCTCACCTGCGGCCTCCGGCGTCCCCAGCAGCTCGAAGTCACCGCAGGGTGCAGTGCCGTCGGGTGCCCAGGGGCCCGGGGAACCACACTGCAGCCTGCTCCTGGGTGGAGTCCCCTGAGCACGAGCCATGGCGAACAGACTGAGCCAGGGCCTGGCTGGGTTGGAGGGTCACTGCGGAGTGGGCTGAGGGGCTTCACCGGCTGGGGGATACAGACCATGGCGGGGAGCTGGGGCCGACAGTCAGTGCACCTGCAGAGCCTTGGTCTCCCAGCGATCGATCAGAGCAGTGAGCGATGCCGGGAACACACAGAGCTGCAGGGAACAGGGGCCTCTCCCCGCCTCGGACCTCCACCCGTCCCGCATCCTCAGACGTAACCCGTCAGTGGCCAGGGCGGCCAAGCTCTGCTGATGGCTGGGCCAGGAGGCACCACGGATGTTCCTGACCGCTCGGAAGCCAGCCTGCGGCCAGAGCGGCACAGGGTGCCTGCCTGGGGGGGCCGCCAGGGCGATGAGGCTGGGTGATTCCCGGGGCGCAGGAAGCGTGCCGTGGTGCAGCCCATCGGTTGTCTTTGCAGCCGGCGGCAGCCTGCACGCACGGGGACTCCATGTGTCACATCGGGGGATGGCTACACTGCACAAGGCACAGAGGGCATCCCACGCACTGCATTCCGAGTGAACCATGGGGCCACCGTGGGTTTGTCACAAACACCGGGAGGGTGCATCTCTAACAAGGAGTCCAGGCGGCTGAGCACAGCCGTCGCCCCCGTGGGACCCTTGAAAACCCCTCGGGCTGACAGGATTGTGGCCACGTAGGCGGGACTGGAGCCGCGCCGTGAGTCACAGGCCATGCACAGAGCAGTGTCCTAGGGCCAGGTCTCCAGAGGGCCGGGAGGCTCCGGAAAGTTGCCTGGTTGAGCCTCCTCACTGCACCTGCCTCCGTTCTGAGGCCGGTGCTCCTGGAAGCAGGGTTAGGAAGACAGCAAGAGGAGAGACGCAGGGGAGGGCGCTGGGCAAAGCCGACTCCGACCTGCTCATCAGGGTGAAATCACGGAAAACAAAATGCCTGACGGTTTCTTATGCAGTTTGTGTTTCTTGTGGCTAGCGATGTGAAACCTGGAGACTTTTTATGAGATGTATTTTATTCCAAGGAGCTACACAGAGAGGGAGGGACAGACTGAGAGAGAGGCCTTCCATCTGCTCGCTCACTCCCCAAGGGGCCCCAACAGCTGGAGCTGCGCCAATCTGAGGCCAGGAGCCAGGCGCTTCTTCTGGGTCTCCCACTTGGACCATCCTCCACTGCTTTCCCAGGCCACAGCAGAGAGCTTGATCGGAAGTGGAGCAGCCGGGACTAGAACCGGCGCCCATATGGGATGCGGGCGCTGCAGGTGGAGGATGAACCCCCTGCACCACGGTGCTGGCCCCTTCAGATGAACATCCTTTAATACGTGTTTCTTCCGTGTAACTTGTGTCCCCAAAAATACTGAAAATGACCCGCTTCCCTTTTGGGATTTTCTTTATTTCCAAAACACGGAATGGATTTCAATGAAAAGTCGCGATGGGACCAAGAGCATCGAGACGCTCGTTCCGCCTGTCAAGGGCGGCCACCGACCCGCGTCCAGACTGCCGCTGTGCCCTTCCGCCCTGCAGTTTGCTAGTCTTTTTATACTTGTGTTCCACCAATTTCGGAGGTGAACCCCTGAGTGGAAATAAAGCATTCTGGTTTGTTTGAACAAGTAGCGCTTCCAACTTGTTGGCTGTGGAGTTTTTGCAAAGACTTAGCGTCACTCAGGTCACCCTGGAGAAACTACAGCAGGCAGCACGTTGTGGAGGCGCTTGGTAAACAGGTGACCTTGGGATGACCTTGGCAGGGAAGGGCCCTGCACAGTCACTGAGGTGCAGAGCGCGCTGGCAGCAGGGAGAGAATAAAGTGCGAGAGAATGGGGAGGACGGACCCTGGTGGGCGCACAAACGGCCGAAAGGAGGGGACGGGGCTCTCCTACTGGGCGTGAGCAGGAGACTGGGACGCCTGGGGGTCGCCATTCCCGCCATCGCCCGCAAGGACACGGCTCCTCCCCATTTTATCAATGAGAAACCAACTCCGGGGCACCTGCTCAGGGGACACAATGGAGAGGGGTCTGCCCTGGGGACCAACCCAGCTCCGCCCACTTCCGGAAGTCCAGCTCCTACTGTCTCATGGGGTCTCCCCGACCCCACCCCCATGCTCTGGAGCTGCGCCCAGTCAGTGCCACACCATCCTGCTTAGAGGGCCAGTTCCCAGTGAGGACAGCAATGTTTGATGAATGACGGGCGTCACTGGCGAGCCGGCACCCAGCCCGGTGAAGACTCCCACAGCCCCCAGAGGAGGAGGACAAAGCTTGCAATCATTCCAAGGGCCTTTCAAGAAGAGGCGGTGGGCCCTGGACACAGCCTGCAGGGTGCTTGCTTCCCAGCCACAACGCAGTGTCTGATGCAGCTTTTTCTAGGGGGACACACGGGTGTGGGGTTTTGCCTCCGCAGCTGTCACCGCGTAACTTCATGGACCTGTCACTAGGTGGCGGTGTTGTGCTGCTTTTACTCTGTCATCCTGCGAGGCTTCTGCCCTCAGCTCACCCGTGATGCCAGGGACGTCCACCCCTCCCTCGCGCTCTGTATGGAGTCTGGAGAACGCGACAATGGACAGGCAGGCGGGGAGAGGCGGCATCCCCAGCCCTGGCCTCTCCCCACACACTCAGAGCCCATCTCCAAGCGCTGCCTGGATGCATCTACTGGGCATTGCCCCGGGGGAAACTGAGGCACATAGAGGCACGCCCAAGTCCCCAGGTTCTCGCTGTAAGTGGCCCACGCAAGGCCAGTGTCTGATGACCGTATCATGATTTCAGCCGCATGCTATTGTCTTTATAAGGTTAAAAATGGAAGCATAAAGGAAAATTATTTGTGTAAAAGATTGATTGGAAAGGCAGTTACACAGAGAGAGAGATCTTCCATCCACTGGTTCACTCTGCAAATTATCACAATGGCGAGGGCTGGGTCAGCCCGAAGCCGAGAGCCTGGAACTCCATCGGGGTCTCCCACGTGGGTGGCGAGGACCCATGTGCTTGGGCTCTTCTCTGATCAGAAGTGGAAGAGCCAGGACCTGAACCAGCACTCACGTGGGATTCCAGAGTTGCAGGCTGTGGCTTAACCCAATACGCCACACCACCGGACCCAAGGAAAATGGGTCTTAAAAATTCTGTATTCTCCAGCCTGGCGCTGTGGGCTGGCCGGAAAAGCTGTGGTCTGTAGCTCCCGCTTCCCATTTGGGTCCGAGTCCCAGCTGCTCCACTTCCAATTCATCTCCCTGCTGATGCACCTGGGAAAGCAGTAGAAGATGGCCCAAGTGCTTGGGCCCTGCACCCACGTGGGAGACCCGGAAGAAGCTCCTGGATCCTGGCTTCAGCCTGGCTCAGCCCGGCCGTCACATTCCTATGTGGATGGAAGATGTCTCTACATTTATCTCTCCCTAGCTCTCTCTGCAATTCTGCCTTTCAAATAATAAAATAAATCTTTTTAAAAATGTGTATATGCTTGAATCAAAATGACACAAGGGAAAATATTGGAGACAATATTCTCTTTTTTAAAAAGATTTTCGGAGGCCGATGCCATGACTCACTTGGCTAATCCTCCACCTGCAGTGCCAGCATCCCACATGGGCACCGGGTTCTAGTCCCCGCTGCTCCTCTTCTAGTCCAGCTCTCTGCTGTGGCCCGGGAGGGCAGTGGAGGATGGTCCAAGTGCTTGGGCCCTGCACCCCATGGGAGACCAGGAGGAAGCACCTGGCTCCTGCCTTCGGATCGACACAGTGCGCTGGCTGTAGCAGCCACTTGAGGGGTGAACCAACAGAAGGAAGTCCTTTCTCTCTCTCTCTCTCTCTCTCTCTCTCTCTCTCTCACTGTCTAACTCTATCAGTCAAATAAAAAAAGACTTTTATTATTTATTTGAAAGGCAGAGTTACAGAGAGAGAAATTTTCCATCTGCTGGTTCACTCCCCAAATGGCCATAATGGCCAGGACTGGACCAGGCCGAAAACAGGAGCTTCATCCGGGTCTCCCACGTGGGTGCAGGGGCCCAAGCACTTGGTCCGTCTTCCACTGCTTTCCCAGGTGCATTAGCAGGAACTGGATGGGAAGTGGAGCGGCTGGACTTGAACTGGCACCCATATGGATGCCGGCATCACAGGTGGTGGTTTTACCCACTGTGCCACAGCATCAGCCCTGTAAATATCTTAATAAATGCAGGGATTCAAACTGAACAACCAATTCTGGCTCGCGTTGTGACGCTGACACAGAACGGCCCCATCCCAGGTACGCTTTTCCCGGGAGCACAGAGCGGACAGACAGGAAACTGGGGTCTAAGGGGAGGCAGGCCTCTGACCCCCATCGCGGGATGAGACTCCACAGGTCACCGTGACATACATGAACGAAAGCAAAAAGCAGAAAGGCTCACTGTCCTGGTACAGACAAACCTCTTTTTTTTTATTTATTTACTTATTTATTTGAAAGGCAGAGTTGCAAAGAGGCAGAGGCGGGGGTGGGGGGTCTTCCATCCCCTGGTTCACTCCTCAAATGGCTGCAATTCACCGGAGCTGTGCTGATCTGAAGCCAGGAGCCAGGAGCTTCTTCCAGGTCTCCCACGTGGGTGCAGGGGCCCAAGGACTTGGGCATCCTCCACTGCCTTCCCAGGCCACAGCAGAGAGCTGGATGGGAAGTGGAGCAGCCAGGACTTGAACCGGCGCCCATATGGGATGCCGGCACACAGGTGGCGGCTTTACCTGCTTTGCTCCGGCGCCAGCCCCTAACAACTCTTATACAAATAAGCTAGATGCCCTAACCACGTGTCTTATTTTCTACACAGCTGGGGTGCACTGACACTGCCCATCTGCAGGGTGTGGATTCTTAGAGCTAGGAGCCTGCCTATCAGTCCAGAACCAGTCCTGAGCCACGCCCAGCCCCCCAGGCCACTCTCAGCGGCTCTCACCTCCCCACGGCAGGTGCAGGACCCCAGGCCAGCCCCTGGGGAAGCTGCTCAGCTGGCCCCCCCTCAGCTGCCTGGCCCTGCCTCCCAGAAACCACACCTCCTGCCCCTTCCCCACGCCCTGCTGACCAATGACGTGTCCCCATGTGTGAGCCCGCCCCTGCTGTGGGGGTCAGTGTGTGGAAAGCTGCCTCCTTGGTGACAGTAGCGGCTATGTCTGTGTGCCTTGCCACACCCTGTAAGTAGATGTCCGAGAGAGAGAGAGAGAGAGAGAGAGAGAGAGAGAGATGGCACCCATCAGCCAGCCCTCTCCCCAGAGGCCCACAGAGCCACCAGCTGGGCCTGAAGCCAGGCCAGGAACTCAGTTCAGGTCCCCCGCACTGGGCTGAGACCCCAGTCATTTGCTTCATCATGGCAGCCTCCCAGGCACGCAGACGCAGGAAGCGGGAGCCTCCAGTAGGGGGCGTCAGGGTCTTACCCACCAAGCCCCCACGTGTTGTGCCAGCTCATCTGACTCAGTTCTCCCATCCAGCCCCCATCAAGGCAAAGTCTGGGAACTGATCGACGTGGCGCCCCTCACTGCCTGGGGCTCCCCATGCTGCCCAGACCAGGCTCCGCGGGGGCGCCTGGGAGCTGTGGCTGTGGATCCCGGATTTCTGGAGACTCTGGGGCACGCACAGGTGTACAGAGGGGAGGGAAGTGGGGGTCCCTGCGACTTCCCTTGCAACCCCCAGTCTGACCCGCTGTGCAGAGCCCTGGCCCTGCCCAGACTTGGACGCCAGACCCAGCTGTCCATGCCTGCACCCCCCACCCCGCCCTCTGACCGGCCAGTCCTGAGCTGTCCGCCCAGGGCTCTACGCCCTCAGCAGCTTCTGAGCGAGGTCCCAGGGCTGGTGCCTTGGTACAGCAGGAGCTGGGACAGAAACCCAGGCTCCACCCTGCGACCCTGGATCCACCTCGGGTCCTGGGCCGTGTGCTCCCGGTGGGCCTGCGTGGGGCTGCCCGCCCAGCTGTCCCTGCCTGAGCCTTGTCCTGGGGTCGGCCGGCCCTGAGCCACGTCCACCTGCCAGGTTTCTTCCCGGGTCCTGCAGGGTCACAGGGCAGAGCCGCATCCTCAGCGGCTTCCGAGCCAGGACCTGGGGCTGGCTCCTCGGTGCAGCAGGAGCTGGGACAGAATCCTGGCTCTGTCCTGCGTCCCTCGGCCACACGGGGGCAGCGGGGGCCGCAGTGCGTGGCCCGCGGAAGCAAAGGCCTCCACAGCTGGGCGGGAGACACAGGAGCAGCTCTCGGTGAGGGGAGACGAGCACTCGGCCCGCAGCCCAGCGCCCTGCAACACGGCGGGTCCCTGTGATGTGCCGTGACGTCCCCTTTCTGTCCCCATGACGCCCTGTGATGTCCTTGTGATGACCCCGTGATGTCCCCACAATGTCCCCGTGATGTTCCCGTGGCCCACGTCGGGAGCGCACACTGCTGCACCCAGAGACACGGGTTCCTGCGAGGCCCCGGGCACCACGTTTCCTGTCTGGCCAGGGTGCTGCCAACCACTTCCTGCCCCAGCTCACACCAGTGCGCCGGGGCCGCCAGGGGGCGCCACTCCCAGCACCGGAGCCCGGGCCTGTGGGAGGCCACTCCCAGGAGGCTGCACGCCCTCTCTGGCCTCCTCCTACCATGGGGCCTGGCATACGGCGACACTGTCAGCAGAGGGCAGGCGCCCAACACCAGGGCGCTGAGGGGCCGGGGGCGGGCAGAGGCGGCCCCGTGGCCTTGGTGGGGCGCCCATCCTGGGCGCCTGTCCACGCAGCCTGGGAGCTGGGGCACACGTGCAGGACGCAGGGCCGGGACGCGGGCAGTGAGGACGCACAGAGCAGCGCACTGACCGCTCCTCGGCCACAGATCCCCTGTTGGAAAACACCTCCCCCGCCCGCGAGCTGACTCGGGAGATGCAGATCTCCGCCAGGACTCAGAGCCCTCGGGCGGCAGTGGTGGGGCGGGTGCAGCCGTCCGTGACCCCTCCCCCATCCCATGTGAACCCCGGATGGAGTCCCACTGTCCACTTCCAATCCAGCTCCCTGCTACGGCGCCTGGGAGGGAGTGGAGGATGGCCCCAGTGTCTGCCCCTCCCACCCCACAGGGGACCCGGACGGAGCTCCTGGCTTCGCCCCGGCCGGGCCTGGCTGTTGTGGCCATCTGGGGAGTGAGCCAGCGGAGGGAAGATGGCTCCCTCTGTCTCTTCCTCTCTGTGACTCTGCCTCTCAGATAACTAAATCTGTTTTGAAAGAACAAGATCTGCCTGGCAGCTGAGCGCCTGGGGACCCACGGGGGCTTCTGCACGTGAGCGTTTCTGGGAGGCTCCAGCGACTGGCGTCACACTGATGACCCCCAGTGCCCAGGCCTGAGCGAGGCCCTGGGCGCGCAGGAGCCACAGAGCCACCTCCATGCACCCTCTGCACTCTGGACACGGACGGGGAGGGATGGCGCACTCTGCCTGGGGGTAGCTCGGCGGGACCCCACAGGTAACCCTGGGCCAACCGCTTCCCAGGAGCGCAGACGCCACGTCGCCCTGCACCCTCTACGCATCACAGGGGCAGGGTAAAGGGGCGAAGCTGAACCCAGGCCACAGGGGACACCGCTGACCATCGCTGCTGCTGCAGCGTCCTGAGGCAGGTGTCAGCGAGGAGCGAGGGCGGGGGATGCCCAGGGCGGCCGGGAGAGGGCGCCGCCTCTGGGCCTCTGGGAACAGGGCTGCTGCCCCACTCAGCAGGAGTGAGGGTCCTGCTCCCGGGCTCCGCCCCCTCCGCTGCCACTTCCAGGGGCCCCGCCCCAGAACCCAGCACCAGGCAGAGGCAGAGGCAGAAGACGCCTTTATTACAGAGGAGGAGAGGCCGCCGGCGTCCCCACGTGGCTCTGAGCTGAGCCGCGGGTTCCAGAAGGCAGCACACGGGGAGGCGGGGACCGGGCGCCCGCAGCCCGGCTGGCAGAGCCCTCAGCCCGGGAACTTGGCGAGCCGGCGCCGGGCCTGGGCCAGCCGCGCCAGCCGCTCCTTCAGGAACCTCCTCTTGGTGCTGGTGTCGCTGCGCTCTCTCAGCAGCCAGCCGCAGTTCTCCTTGTTGTGCAGCAGCTGCAGCATGGACCTGTGCAGCGCCTGCCCGTAGGACTGCAGCACGAAGAACTGCACGAGCATCGGGACCAGGCTGGACAGGCGGCTGCCCGTCTCCTGCAGGGAGAGAGGGGCTGCAGGGGCCGCCGAGAGCCGGAGCCCCGACTTCCAGGGGAGGCCCCGGGGAGGCCGGGGGAGGGGAGGGTGGCCGGGCGGCTGCCCGCTGCGCTCCCAGCAGCTCCCTGAGCGTGGACGCGGCCGCCCACGGCAGCGGTGAGCCCGCTGGGCAAAGGTCGGGGCAGGCCGAGGGCCACAGCCCACTGCCCACCACCCGCCCGCAGCCTCGCCCAGTTGCCATCAGGACCAGCGGGGCTGCTCTGGGCAGAGCTGGGCGCTCGGAGCTGGGGGAGGGGCCTGGGAGCCCCTGCAGGCGCAGCCCAGGTCCCAGCCTCCCCACTCTCCTCCCCAAGACCCTGTGAAAGCTTCACTCCCGGGGCCGGGACTCTCCAGGAAGCTCCTGGTCCCAGGCTGAGC